>VZTU01016231.1:25441-42268 GCA_013400835.1 Zapornia atra
TTAAACAGGACTGGACCCAACACTGAGCCCTGGGGAACACCGCTAGTCACAGGCCTCCATTCAGATTCTACTCCACTGATCAAGACCCTCTGAGCCCGGTCCGACAGCCAGTTCTCAACCCACCTCACTGTCCACTCATCTATCCCATGCTCTCTCAGCTTTTCTATCAGGATGTCGTGGGAGACAGTGTTGAAAGCCTTGCTGAAGTGAAGGTAGATGACATCCACTGCTCTCCCTCCATCCAGCCAGTTGGTGATGAGATCATAGAAGGCTATGAGATTGGTGGAGCACGATCTCCCCTTGGTGAATCCGTGCTGACTACTCCTCATGACCTTCTTCTCTTCCAGTTGTTTGGAGATGGCATCCAAAACAAGCTGTTTTGGATGCCATTTCCATCCAAAATGCCATGAACCGGAAGAGAAAAAGTAAGGAAACTAATGGGTTGAAATAAAGGCAGTTTAATAGGCAAAGCAAAAGCTGCGCACACAAGCAAAGCAAAGCAAAGAGTTCATTCCCCACATCCCATCGACAGGCAGGTGTTCTGCCATCCCCAGGACAGTAGGGCTCCATCACACATAATGGTGACTTAGGAAGACAATTGTCAGCACTCCAAATGTAGTGTCACACCCCCGCTTTGTCCTTCCTCCAGCTTCATATGTTGAGCATGATGTCATATGGTATGGAATATCCCTTTGGTCAGTTGGGGTCAGCTGACCCCTCCCATCTCCTATGTACCCCAGCCTGCTCACTGTTGAGGTGCGGAGAGAAGCAGAGAAGGCCTTGGCTCTGTGTAAGCACTGCTCAGCTGTAATGAAAACATCCCTCTGTTAGCAACATTGATTTCAGCACAAATTCAAACAGCCCTGTACCAGCTACTATGAACAAAATTAACTCTATCTCAGCCAAAACCAGCACAGCAACATTGCAGCAACTCATCCCTTCACATGCCTACTACACCACTCCACCTCTTCAAGGTTCCTGGTAGTATGTAATAGGTCAGGGATCTGTGCTTGCTGATTGTATCGGCATTTTACCTACTGATAACCATCTGGGTGGCACAGGGAGACGGCATCTAGATTACTGAATCTGGCACATAATCTCTAAATAGTTCCAGGCTGTCACATGATTTGGCTTTGTACAGCTACGCAGATACGATTTAAACTGTTCCAAAAGCTCTGGCCTTGTTAGTTCACGGTTTCAGGACTGTTTACAAAGAACTGCCTCTTTCAAAATTCTGGTTCTTTGATGCTGTTCTTTTTAATAACTGGGCAGACTTCTTTGAAAACTTCACCTTATTACTAGTGTTTCTGATGAGATAGTTCTTAATCTAAATCAGCATACTTTTTGCACCTAATACTTATCTTACAATAGCTCATCCACTGATTTGGGATAGATAGTATCTACAACTCCTGAGTTCCACACAGAACATTACAAAGGTAAATAGAGGTTAATTACCTGAAGATTAGTTGAATAATCACACTGTAAGAAAAGCTAATGAAAAAGGCTCAACAATATCATGCTACAAAATACAGTCTTCTAATGATGCATGATATGCTTCAGTAACCTAAATAGTAGGTGACTGGGAGTTGGTTTTTTCTTAATTTCACACAGTAAAACCTTAAAAAAAAAAAAAAAAAAAAAAAAAAGAGCATATTCTCTTACATAACTTAACAGGTCCTGTTGTTTTTCTCACACTATCTTTTATTTGGAAGGCAGGGATGCCATCCAGGGGGACCTAACAGGCTAGAGAGTTAAGCCCATGAGAACACATAAAGTTCGACAATGCCAACTGCAAGGTCCTCTGCATAGTCTAGGGCAATCCCAAACACAACTACAGGCTGGGCACAGAATGGATTGAGAGCAACCTTGAGAAGGACTTAAGCATGTTGCTCTATGTAAAGTTCAGCATGAGCTGTCAGTACATAATTGCAGTCCAGAAAGCCAACCACATCCTGAATCAAAAGAATCATGACCTCATCGAGGGAGGTGACTTTGGCACTCTACTCTTCACTCATGAGACCTCACCTGGAGTACTGCATCCAGCTCTGGGGTCCGGGTCCCCAGAACAAGAAAGAGCTGTTGGAGTGGGTCCAGAGGAAGGCTACAAAGATGATCAGAGGCCTGGAACTCCTCTCCTATTAAGGCAGGCTGAGAGAGTTGGGCTTGTTCAGCCTGGAGAAGAGAAGGCTTCAGGGAGACCTTATTGCAGCCTTCCAGTACTTAAAGGGGCCTACAGGAAAGCTGGAGAGGGACTATTTATCAGGGAGTGTATTGATAAGATAACGGGTAATGGGTTTAAGCTGAAAAAAGGTAGATTTCGACTGGATATTACAAAGAAGATTTTTACTGTGAGGGTGGTGAGGCATTAGAATAGGCTGCCCAGAGAAGCTGTGGCAGCCATTTCCCTGGCAGTGTTCAAGGCTAGGTTGGATGGGGCTTTGGGCAACCTGGTCTAGTGGAGAGTGTAGGGACACCCTCTGCCCATGGCAGGGGGTTGGAACTAGATGGTCTTTGAGGTGCTGGAACTAGATGGTCTTTGAGGTGCCCTCCAATCCAAACCATTCTGTCACTCTATGATTCTATGATCCTCAAAGTATTTTAGTACCTGATGCACCTAATTTTATCATAGAGTCATAGAATAACTCAACATAGCTCACGTAGTTTCTAGTGTAACGTCATGCTAATATAATATATAATGTTACATATAATATATATATAATATATATAATAGATAATGTCAAATACATATAAACAGTATGGGTTTTTTTCCAGGAAATCAAAATTACTCTATGCATTTAAGCAGGACACAGATATTTAAATTTATCATTTCTACAGTAAGCAAGTATGTTGCGGGTTTGGTTTTGGTTTTATTCTTTTTTTTTTTACTATTTTTTGCTGTTTTTCTAACATTCTTCTTATCTCACACTGATAAAATCCATAAGGCATGTCCTTCTGAGTGTGGTATACCATTTCTTTTTGCATTTTAGAATTAGCCGACTGGGAACTTTGTCCATCTGAGGTATTTTCAACCAATATTATATTTCTTCAAAAGAACACATTTAAAGCCTGACTAGAATATGCTTTTTTTTTTTCACTACAATAGCAGCAACCTCTTTAGAACTGTAGGAGCTGATTCCTGGCCCTGATGGACATCTTTCAACCATTATACCAAGAGACTACATGCAAGAGCCTTTCTTTAAACAAACCACTCATGCTGCTCTCTAAATCCTTTATCTGAGCACTTGGAGAAATGATTTTACAAAAAACTCACACATAGTTTGGATTTAGAAAAGCTATTTCACAGTTGGTATCTAAAGACTAGTAAACAGTACCCACACAGAAAGTAATTTTGCATATATATAGTAAAAAACTTTGAATGTACCTTTACACAAATAGACGAGCATACCAAATGATAGAATAACAAAATGCAGATTTTAAAGCAAGGGTTTGGTTTTGGTTGGGTTTTTTCCTATGTTGAGAGAGGCCAAGAAGTTCCCTTTCAAATACTTCATCATTTGGTTTGGTTTAAGAGATTTAATGAGTTTTTTCATTAATTCCATGACGAAATTCCTATCATAGTTTATGTTTAAGATTCTCTAGTTGAGCTCCACAATTAGGCACCAAATCATATATGTTATTTGTCTGGACTATAGCTCTTACATACAGGAGATTAAGATTAAATTATCTCAATTGTTACTTTTTAAAATTGCATAACATCCATCAGCTGTAATTTATGTCCTCCCAACTGCATTCAAGCCCTATCCAGGTTCCAGTTCAAAACAAAGTAAATATCTGAACTTGTTTAATTTAAACAAGGGCTGTAGATAGCTCAAACCACTCAATTAGATTCTGCCCTAAAGTATGCTAAGAGCGATAATTTCATCAATGATAGCTGAGCACCTCTTTAGGAGATCAGCACATTTCAGCCGAGGCTGTTTCAGAAACACAGCAACAAGAGCACAGCATAATGGATGAGTTTAATTACTTGTTGCCTGCACTGAATGATGGTTAGCTTAGAGAAAGGCAAATACGGTGCTATTTATGTCAGTAAAGTTAAATTAGGCTGGAGCCATCCAAAAAAATTCTTACCCTGTGTACACCTATTCTGAGTATATGGGTGTATGAGTTAGCAGAATTGTTGTTGTATAACTGATAACTGATTTGTTGCTGAGCCAGCAGAAAAGAGAAGCCAAAACAAGGATACCTAATGTCTTTTGGAAAATGTTGTTAAATCTGTTATCAAATGTTTTGAGTGGGACTACTGGTTGTATGTTTAACATTGAACTTTTTTGCATGAGAAGATTCAAGATACTGTATTGTGATTTGGACATTTTGCTCATTACAATAATTATAAAAGAGTTGGGATAGAAAATTACCCCTGCCTAATAGATATCTTCTCCACACCCTCAGGACTATAACCCTCTGGCCTCTTTCCATGCTGAAAACCTACTTTCTGCTATACCAAGTTACCTGTTTGCATTTTAAGGATATACAGGTTGAATGAAAGAATCCAGATTCATACTTAAAGCTTTATGCCTAACCAGAAATAGAAACTTAAAAACTGCCTTTGTCTGCAAATCTGAAAAAAATCAGCTTTCCACTGTAGAAAGTGGAAAAATTTTGGGTAATTTTTCCCTACCATGACCCAATATCATGGAAGTAGTTAAACCAGCATGGAATATGTACTCCCAACTAGAATCTCTGGACAATAAATTCCAGCAGAGGCAATCTGAACGACAGCAAGAATAAAAGTACTAGTAGAAAAGTGCATCAGAGGTAGCAAAATTCTTTCTACTGTTTGCTATACAATAAAATTATATAAAGGTGGTCATTGAATACAGGCATCAGAATCTGCCACTTGAAGTGGTAAATTCTAGCAATAGTTTTCAAATGTAATAGGACCTAAACATAACTCTGTGACTACTGTGAAGATGTTAATGATGAGAAACTTAGCAATGGTAGCTGTATTTTTAGTCACAGCACCCCCTTCCTTCCCAGTCTGGGAATGAACATATTTCTGTATTATACATCATTTCCTTCCATTATTGCTCATAAAGAAATGAATAGTACAGCCTTGTCAAATTTTTCAGTATACCACGACCTGAATACCCTCATATTTCTCTTCTGATGCTTTCATGTTTGGTGTTATATTGTCTTAATACAGTAAATGTATAGTTCAGACATCAAAATTAATCTTAAAACTTTTCATTAAATTGCATTTGCACACTATTCTGCTATTCATCACTCTTTTGATTGACACAGATTGTTGGCTTTCACATAGTAAGACTTGAGCATACGCCAAATGCATATCATACATTCACTGACTTGGCAGGAACACCATTGCATTTCTTGAAGCCCAGACCAGTTTTGGGAGCTAATAATCCGGTCTTGGACCCCAGTGCCTAAATTTACTCTTAACATCTGTTACTCAGCAATAAATTAACTGGACTGTGAACGACAGGTTCATATTGCATGAACGTTCTTGAAACCTCCGCTTGGGAATTTGGATGCGGTGCATAGCTGAGTCCATGGCTGAAACTGGCTGGAATCAGTTCCGTTCTTTGAGGCAGACAAGTTGAAAAAAAATTGCATGCAATGATATCAGCTGTTCCTTTTATACAGGTGTGCAGATGACTTGAATTTCATCAGTCCTTTAGAATAACTCTGGCAAAAGATCCCACTTTATTTTGACAATAAGCTTATTGATTTGCAAAGACAATGCATAAAATTTCCCATCTTTCTCTAGCCTGAAACATGTCAAGTGTCACACAGTAGTGGTACATATGCCAGCAGTCCTGAAGAGATCATCACTGAATCAGTGAATCCAATCTGAATTTTTATTTTAGATAAACTGTGCAAAATATCCCATTTTGAACCTGAGTTTGTTTGCAGTTATCAGCATCTTTAACAAGTAGTGTGATTCCTTTGTACCCACCATTTGAAGCATGAAAAATAGGCAAAAACAATGTATGTTTCTCTTCTAATTATACAATTCAACAAACTAGATTTCCTCATAACAGATTAATTTACTCTAATTGCTAGCTTGTTAAATTCTGAATATCTCTGTCTCCATTCATTGTGTAAGAATTTTCAGGCTTGACTTGCAGAGGTGACCTCACAAAAATATTCTCCTTTCTGCATTACAAAAATATTGCTGCACATCTTCCCCCTCACACCATTCATTCCCATCTCTTGGTAACAAGCACAACAAAATACCTTACATTTTCATCAGCTTCAGGTTGTATAAAGCTGGAGTTATGCAGTTGCATAAAGACAAGAGGACAAGATATATTTGCTTTAGTTCTGTTTTCAGTATCTACCAACATAACTAAGATTAAATCCTTTTGTAACTTTTGAAACCTAAATGTTTTTAAGCCACGAGTTCATCTTCTTCTTCCTTCACTACTCCAGGTGTTTGTCTGCCTGAGCTTATGTCTAGATTTTGGTGCAGCTGTCTGAGCCCAGGTCAAACAACTGTGTAGAAAAAGCTTTGTGAGAAACACCCAAAAGAACTGGGGCCTACCCCCTTGTTTTGGACCTGAGTTTAGCTGGGCTAAGTATGTGTCCCTTATCCTGGACAAACAGTGCCACAGTGGTGCTGGTGCCTCTTTGCTACAGACTTGTGCAGTGCTCTGAACTCCTAGCTGAGCCCAGGTGCTAACATCAGACCTGCCTTGCTCACCATGTACATGTTGAGGCAGCTGCAGGGACTGAGCTTGGCAGTCCTGTCTCCATCCCTGCCTGCCTTGACATCATTCTCAGCAGTTGGCTCACCTTGCTTTCTGCAGCAGCCTACCCTTGGTGAACCTTGGCAGCAGTCTACAGTGTCCTCAGCTGCTTGAGTCACAAGGATTGAGTCTGTACCTTGGTTCCCTCCTTGAGGCATCATCTTTCAAATCTTTGTGTATTCTCATCTTAGATTAAGCAAATACTATGGATGGCTGAAAATTCCGCAGAACATTATTGAATTCTCCCTGGTTCTCTTTCAGGTAGGTATGTATTTATGTCCTCTCAAAGAAGGTCACTATCATAAGAAATCCTAGTTGCTGTTAAATGTTCTTTCCTATTATCTCTTCATTAACAGATGTACATCACAAAAAGATGCCCAATTTGTGAAAAGGGAGGGGGTCTTGGCACATGTTAATACATTACAGTTACACCTTAGTGCCTCTCCCAAATGGGACCATGGCCATCCTGCAGCCAAACATCTACAAAACATGTACTATGACTTTGTTGAACCAAACAGGTAACAGCTGTGTGGAAGTTCCATTGAGAACCTTGGAAGAGTTATGTATATGCAGAACTTCTGTCACATCTGGAACAGGCTGCCCAGGGGCGTTGTGGAGTATCCTTCTCTGGAGATATTCAAGACCCATCTGGACAACTCTCTGTGCAACCTGTTCTAGAGAATCTGCTTTGGCAGGGGGGTTGGACCAAATGATCTCTGGAGGTCCCTTCCAACCCCTACAATTCTGTGATTCTGTGATCAACTGTCTAAAGCAGCGTGGACAGCACTTACTGCAGGAGGCTCTGATGCTGAACGGGAACAGGTAATTTAGATGTAACTTACATTCTTCATTGTTCTGTGGTCCCTGAAACCTAACATATAGAACACAGACTGCAATTTAGTTCTTGTAAAATACCCCTGAGCAGGGGGATTTGGATGATCTCTTTCACTGGAAAGTTGCTGAAATATAGTTCACCAGCCACAGACTGTACTGTTGAATTATGTGAAAAAAACCCAAAAAGGTATGGTAATAATCTAGAATTTAAGGCTAGAATGACAAAAGAAAATAAATAACTTGTAAAACAGTGTGTCATATATAAGTGTAAGCTATTCTTTACTAGGTAGTTGGAAAAAACTTTCAAAAAAAAAGCCCTGAAGTAGAAGAAACCAATGAAAGATTTCCACTGGAAAACAACATATGACCCAGAAGATACCTGCATTTGTATTTATTAGATGTTATATCCAAGTTTTAATTCAAGTTTTCTTTAATGAAATATTGAGCTCTGAAAAATGGTGAGATTTTACATTTCAAACCACAGTACACTGTGACACAGTTTGCCTTCAGAATGTAACATGAGGGTGAAAAATAGAATAAAAAACCCATGATGTTTATTACTGCTGATATTCTGTTAAGTGACTTACTGGAGACTGGAAAGCAGCAGTCCTCCGCAGAAGTAGAACACACATAAAATTGATGGCACTGAACAATTCATGGCCCCATTTTATGTGATGTGGAAATGTAGATGTAAAGTTAAAATTACCTCTTTCAAAGTAGGTGCAGAGAAAAGCTGTTATGAGGAAATCAGTGCTAAAGGAGGAAAACATGAGGTTCATTAATGTGGAAATTCACAATACTCTTTCAAGAGGTGAGATACATTTTTTCCCAGGTAATTCAGATCTCTTCAAATGTAAGGGACTGACTTTTCTCTTTCCACTGAGCTTACCAAATTCCTTTTTATTACCCCACAGGGGTAGTTTTCACTTAGTATGCACATAAATTCCTATTAAACCTTACAGGAGTTATGCACATGCATCAAGTCTAGATATCCTTGATCCTATGTCTACATATCCCTATTAGAAAGATAGTAAAAACAGCTAGAGGATAACCTTCACTAGCTCTGTAGTTTATTTTCTGAATCTTATGCAAACATATTTACATGGGAAAAAGATGAAACCACAGAAAAGTGAAAGCAAGACAGGGCAATGTCTTACAAGAAAGGCTGAACTGTGAACAGATTTTGATTGTTAACAGAGTAAAATCCTAGTTCCAAAACATTGCTTGTTTTTCCTGAGAAGTAAAACCTTTCAAATATTTGTTTCTGTTTTTTTCAGCCCCATTTTTCATCGGGAGTTTATCTAATTGCTTCGGCCAAAATTAATGTTCATTCCTTCTGCACTGCTACACTTGTTGTATAAAATGTATACACAAAGTAAAATAAAACCCAGGGCACTGAAATACAGCTAAACTGCACTCAATGAACTTTGATAAAATCAGAACAAAAAGAAGTATAAGATATGGCTGCTCTGTGGTGTTTTAAGAATTCTGTTGCAGCTAATAAAAAAAGTGTATTTATGAACAAAAATTAAAGACTATAAACCAAAAACCTCAAAGACACATCCAATTGCATATGTGTATACATGTACAATCGTGCACAAATGAGTCAAATAACAGTTGCAGTAGCTGCATGTATAGCGGCATTAGAAGGTGAATGGGGATTGAAGATTAAATCCAGCAATTAAGAGAGTGCTGAGAAACAGATTTCCTCACCTTTCCCTCTCAAACAGGCAAATTTAAAACACAATCTTGCCAAGACAGTTCTTGCAAGATTATCTCTTGCTTTCTTATATTGTAGCAAATGTGGACCCCCTCTTTCTCCAAAGACTGAAAGAGGTATCATGCACACATTTGTTATTATAACTGGACCATAGGAAACAGTCCTCTTTCAAAGGAAAAAGCAAGTGGCAAAAACTTGGGTCATGAACAGCAAGTTTTTTGTGTCAGGTTCCACCTTTATTGTAGAAAAACAATAATAAGTAACAAGTAAAATGCTGATATGTAGAATTTGTGGAATTCACCTTGGGGTAAATTCATACGTACCATGGGCTTTCACTCTGCATTACTACTTAAAGATGCAGTATGTAACAATAAGGTAAGATATGCAATAACACCAGAGAAGAGCCATAGAATCATAGAATGGTTAGGATTGGAATGGACCTTAACCATTAAGTTCCAGCCCCCCTGCCATGGGCAGGGAAACCTCTCTAGACCAGGCTGCTCAAGGTCCTATCCAACCTGGCCTTGAACACTGCCAGTGAGGGGGCAACCACCACCTCCCTGGGCAACCTGTTCCAGTGCCTCACCACCCTTATAGTGAAGAATTTTTTCGTAATATCCAATCTAAATTTATCCCCTTCCAATTTAAAACCATTCCCCCTCATCCTATCCCTACATGCCCTTCTAAAAAGTCCCTCCACAGCTTTCTTGTAGGTCCACTTCAGATACTGGAAGGCCGCTATTAGGAGAGGTGCTCCAGCCCCCTAATCATCTTCGTGGCCTGTCTCTGGACCCGTTCCACAAGTTCCATGTCCTCCTTATGTTGGAGACTCAAGAACTGGACACAGTACATGAGGTGGGGTGTCATAAGAGTGGAGTAGAGGGGCAGAATCCCCTCCCTCAACCTGCTGGCCATGGTCCTTTTGATGAAGCCCAGGACACGGTTGGCCCAGGATACGGTCAGCTCATGTCAAGCTTCTCATCCACCAGCACCCCTAAGTCCTTCTCCGAAGGGCTGCTCTCTAGCGCATCATCTCCCAGCCAGTACTGACGACGAGGAGTGCCCCCAACCCAGTCCTTCTCAAAGGTGTGGGAAATACTGGTGTTTCCTATAAACGAATGGATTAAGCCTAAATGTTCAAAACAGTGTAAATTTTATTAAAAGCATGCTTGAGTTAATTTGCAGGTAATCAAATGTTTCCTACTATCTGAGGTACTGGGCAAGCACTGCTGGTATTAGGAGAAAGGGGCTGAAAGGAATTTAAAAGTTATGAATGCATATTTTTTGTTTTTCAGATCTAAACTGCCCGCGTTTCTGCCATATGCTATTTTGCACTGATATTGACTCAATTTACATTATTACATGACAATTAGGTTTTTAACTTGTCATTTCTTTGAGGCACAGGCTAACAAGTTTGTGACGTTTAAGCAACAGAACTTGAAAAAAATCAAATAATGCATTTACATAATTTATTACTCATAGTTTTACTATTTACAGTGATTGATTAAGCTACAAGTTAACAGTGTGCTTACCTCTATGACTTTGATCGTGGTGATGAAGCAAATAACTATTCTGACCGCTTTGCCTCAGTAGTCCAAGATGAGCTAAGAAGGACCTGCTCAAAGGCAAATCCAAAATTTGAAACCGTAAGTTTACTTTCATTTTCATGCTACTGTGGAATTTTTCCTCCTTGGTTACTTACACATGAGATGAGAAGAGTTAGGGTTTACTCCTGCATGTGACTGACAGTTCTTGCAACTCAGAGACAAGGTTATAAAATATCCCAAATTAATGACTGCAAGTTATGAAATTTAAAGTTATTTTAAATGCTTCCAGATACAGTATGTGTTGCTTTTGTCTGATCTTGAGCAACATTTTACAAAAAGTGTGGAGTTGGCTGACTCTGAAAGCTGCCAACTTCAATATTAGGTATTATCAAATCAGTGTTGATGGCTGAAGAAAGTGTAGAAGGCTGTACACTAACACTCTGCCTTTTCAGAGGAAAGCTAATCTGCATGAGGTAGAAAAGCTATTATCTGGACAGTTAAGTTGAATGATTAAAAGGTGATCAAACTCTGTCAAAGCAATGGTGCGCAGATGTACTCCTTAGACTCTTTCTCACAACCATTAATCCTTACTGAGAACCACAGAATGATTTGTGAGGGGTCATCGACTGTTTCTCTGGGCAACCTGTGTCAGTTGCCCTCAACACTCTCACAGTGAAGAATTTCTTCTTTATATCTAAATCCTTCAGTTCAAACCCATTCTCTTACCCTATCACTCCACTCCCTGACAAACTGTACTTCTCCAGCTTTCTTGTAGACCCATTTTGGTACTGCTGCTTCAGCACAGCTTTTCTGATGCAACAAAATTTTTTGTTAAATTTATTTCTATGGATTCCCCAAGCTACTCTAGTAGATTGGGATGGTGATTTACACTTTGTAAAGGACTAAACTATGTAACATTGTGTTGTGGTTTTGGATGGCAAATACAAAACCTAATACAAAACCAGAAAGTTTTGGTTTATATGGACAGACTGCATGTAGAGGAAAATTGTAAAATATGGTTTCTTTGAAAGTACAGTTTAAAATGTATTTTGGCTGCCAGGATAAGGAGCCTGATTACAATCAGGAAGAATTTTATTTACATCATTGTAAATCAGCATTAATGGAACTACTCCTGTACACAGCAAAAAGAAGCTGTTAACTTGATCATTCTTATAACTTCCTTCACTTGTTCCTGCTGTGGGTTTTTTTTTTGTATAGGTAGACTAAGGAAGTGAACAATTTGAGCACAGGTTTTTAAGCTTACCTATTCATTCTCATAATTACTGATCAACATGAGTAACAGGAAATGAAAACCCAAGTTACAGAGTAACCTTTGTTGCAAGTACATTTCTTAGATTCTTTAACACAATACATTTTAATACAAAAAAAAAGAGAAGCAGTAGGATGTCAGTGGTGGCTTTTATAATAATCAAGATAAGTGTTTTTCTCCATGAGGGATAACCAGTTTAGGGAAAGATTTTCAGAACTACATTACTTCTAAGAAACCTCAGTGAAGAAAGTCTAGCCAATTCAGGATATTTAACAAGCCTACCTTAGAAGTAGTAATTTCAAACAAATATTCTTCTTTAGAATACATAACCAGCATAAAATACAATATATCAACTAAGTGAACATACAGAAAAAGGAGTTGAGGTTTTCAGTACTTCGTAGCATGCTATATAAAAATATGTGATATACATAAAGAGTTTGAAGATACAAGTTTTATGTGAAATTTGTCAAAAAACCTCCACAGTTTTGCTAGATTATTTGCCAGTCTCCCAGTTCAGTATTGGAAGTCATCTTGTGTTCAGTATTTACTAAGAGAAGAATCTGACACTTGCCGTCATGGTGCAGCTCATTAAAGAAACACTGCTACTTCTAAAATAAACCTGGAAAACATAAACAATAAATATTTTAGGTTTTTTTAATATATTATGTTTTAAAGAGTAATATTTCATTGCCCTGTAGAAGTCTATCAGTAGAAAGAAAGTCCAGGAATTGGTAATGGAAAATCATTACCAAGCCAAGGCCAAGCCAATGCATGTTCTTTCACAAAACTCTTACAGATAGAAGGATGTCCATTGCTGCTTATTTTTACTAAACTAGGGAGTAAACGTCCTTTCCAAACATTCCAGTTAAATATGATGTGGTATACACATCTTTTACATTATTTCACTCACAGATTAACAGGGGATGTTTACTTTGACAATAGCATCCAAACACTTAATTATCGTAAAAATTATTTATTTTTAGAGTATCTAAATGCAAAGCTGTGATTAAAGTCATGTTTTGGAGATTCATCATGCTTAGACAGGTAAGCAATACAGAGAAGCTCTAAACTGAGTATAATTTTGAGACACTGAGAAGTATGGGTATGATTTATAATTGCCTTTTTTGTGTGTCACTCAAAGTGAGAGAGAAATTATTTTGAAAGACACAGTAAAGTGTCTAATGGGGATGGATTTCCAATCACCATGGGAAAAAAACCCTAAATCTCTTAAGTTTACAGTAGAATCAATGGCAGCTAAGAGTGTTCCATTTTGTTTGCTAAATCACTTGCTTAAATTAATTTAAAATCTCACATATTGGGAAATAAAACTATGTCTTCAAAGATTTTTTTCAACTGTCACTGCTTTCTCCTGCAAGGTTTTACTTAAGACAAACTAAGGGAAGAAAAAGGGAAAGACTGTCAGGCTACTTTATAGCACGAAGTGGTTCAAATTGACATCATCTTCTTCAGCAGCAGCTCTAAGAGTCACAGAGAATCGTGCATTCATAGTGTTGAGTTTTCAACACAGGAGTAGACAAACTAATCATGTCAACAATTTCTATTATTGTAAAGAAATTATGTAAAAAATTTTATTCTCATCTAAAACACCTCGATAATTTGCTTGAAGTGTTAAAAAAATCCTTAAAAAATACTCTAATAGCATTTGATATAAATTAGGTTTATACTGCTGTACTGAAGACAAAGGGCAGGGAAGTGAAAATTTTAATTTGGATTTCTCTACAGCTTCAAAGTTAGCTAAAAACAATGCACTTAAAGTGATTTGGTATTTACAACAATTCATTAGATTCCCTTTCAGTTAGATGTAGATTTGAGAAGCAGAAATCAAAAGGATTTTTTTCCAGGGACAATATTTCTGTAAATCATCAGTGTTTCAGTTTAACCTTGTGATAAACAGCAACAATTTCATCATTTTGAGTCATTTTAGATTATAAGTGGTGTGGATGGCAGCCAGCTTTCCTACACCCTGGATCAAGCAGCAACCTCTGTAGAGTGTCAGATGAGAACCACCTCCTTCCTCTCATGGCCACTCTGTCGCTAATAAAGAAGTCTTCCTGTATACAACAAAGATGAAAGCAGAAAGAAAGAGTTCATTGGC
This sequence comes from Zapornia atra, assembly GCA_013400835.1. Classification (NCBI taxonomy): domain Eukaryota; kingdom Metazoa; phylum Chordata; class Aves; order Gruiformes; family Rallidae; genus Zapornia; species Zapornia atra. Next base: position 39,657 of record VZTU01016231.1, read on the forward strand.
ACATAAGGAATTGGTGTTTTTTGCAACTCATAAGTCAGTAAGACTGCGAAGAAACCCATGAGAAGGAACATGCACCAAAGGTTGACAGCTTGGAGAGATTTATTTAGAGTCTTTTATTCCAGTTCTTCTTCACCTTGAGTTCTCTTTTCATAGGTATTTTGAAAGTGGGCTTCTTTATTACTCATGCTTGTTTCTGTTCTAATAATACCTGGCATTTGTGGATAAGAGCTCTTCTCTCTTCAGCATTTGTTGGTTTTAAAGAAAAGGGTGGGCCCTAAGTTATTCCAACTTCTTTTTTTCCAAAGGTCACTGCAGATTTTAACAGTATACAGAATGTGTGTTGTACTTGGGTTTCCTTTTCTCCAAGTGACTTTGTTCTGTTCTTTTTAATTACAGAAAGGAAAAATATATTCTTTTGTAGTAAGGCAAGTTTTATCTGTTTCTGTCAGCACTCTGACACATTATACCGACCAGACTCCAAAAAGCCAAAAGAAAAGGATTTTATAGGATAATAACTTCATGTTTGTCAATCTTAGGCTAAATATAATTTGATCAGTTTTTAGACATTTGCATATATGAAAAAATATATAATTGAATATATATTCAAACAGACCTACTAAAAGGGTCAGACTCAGAATATTCTGCCTTAAGAAGTCATAGATTTCAGTTACATAAAAGTGACTGAATCACCTTCTGCATCTATCAGACTGTGGACAAGACAGGAAATTTTCCTGATTGATAGAGGTTTATGGAGAAGAATTATGAAAGTAAAGTTAGCATTAATCAGTGATATTCAGTAAAGTGTTCATACAGTATTCATACAGTAAAGTATGTAATTTACTTGTGTGATAATTTTTCTGAGCAGTTTGTGTGGGAAAGTAAGATGGACAGTGGGGATTTATAGCCCTAAGGTGGGACTGTCTGAATTGCCTCTAAAGGTGGTACTTTAGAAGATGTAAACAAAAGATTACTACAGCAGAGATATTTCTTTGTTGGAGGCCTGAGAGAATTAAGTTTTCTTAAGGAAAGAGATAAAATTAGTATTAAGCCCTCAATTAACCAATCTATTCTTTTAATTCAATATTGGAAGCTGAGTAAAGGCAGAATAGAATGATTGCTTGCTTATGATTTTATAAAACCAATGGAAGGACAGAAAGAGGTTTAAATTTTATGAGATTAGAATAAGTTTGGCTCATTAGAGGTAGCTGAGGGTACTCGCAGGACTGTTTTAAACCATCTCTGGTTACTCTATAGTGACTCCATATAGCTGTGCCAAAAAGGACAAGCACACTTCTTGCTCAACTCCATTAAATCCATATGGTTGTTTGGAGAGGCCTCAGCTGCAAATGTATCACTGTACACTGGCTCAATCAGTGTCAGGGCTACCTACAAGCTTTCTGCTCATCACACCAACACTAACTGCCTTTCTAAAAGTAATATTCTCAAAAACATGTGATGTTACCTGGTTAGATAAATCTGTAAGAGTGAGACCAAACTCAGAAGAAAGATTGCACTCCAGAAAGATAATGCGCAGGGGGAAATTTAGTTTTACACATTTTCTATGTCTAAATAATACAGCTGGATTTTATTCACTTAAAATTTTGGCGGGTTTAGTGTATGTGATGATAAAAATTACCTTGGCCAATTAAATTCCCTTTTTGCAAGTACAGCAAAAAAAAAGCAGTACTACCTCTGAGCCTTTGATATCCTGGGATCCCACCCCACAAAGAAAAACACTTAATGGTCCCCAACTTCTGTCACCTTCTGCCCTCTAAAAGCCACTTTTGCTACCATGGCTGCCTGAAGAGTAGGCAAACTTAGAGTTAGTGCCACGCAATCAGAAATCCATGAGGGTAACACAAATAACCTATTATTTTTTGTAGTTCTAATACCTTCTATTTCTGGAATTCAAGCTCAGAATTCCCTCAAGAATAGCAATAAATTCTAATGCCTATTTATATTTGTAATACCGTTTTCTACTTCCATATTGAGGAAGAGAGTAATTTAGAACATGATACTCAATGAAAATGGGATCAGATCAGTGTTAGCCTAAGTTTAGGACTACAGGACAGATGGAAAAGAACCCACAGTTCTTACCTGCACTATCTAAAACTCAACAGAAGTCTTCAAGGACTGTTTCATACTAAATTTTGCAGAAGTTGCTGTTCTTTATAGTGAATTGCATTTTAGGGTGGAGTATTTCAACTCTATAGTGGATATGTATTTTAAAGGACAATGGTATCCTGGGGTGAATTAAAAGGAACGTGGCCAGCAGGTGATCCTCCCCCTATATTCTGCCCTGGTCAGGCCCCACCTGGAGTTCTGGGCTCCCTGGTACAAAAAAGACAAGGAGTTCCTGGAAAGAGTCCAGCGGAGGACTATGAAGATCATTAAGGGCCTGGAGCATCTTCCCTGCGAGGAAAGGCTGAATGAACTGGGGCTGTTCAGCCTTGAGAAAAGAAGACAGAGAGGGGATCTGATTAATGTTTATAAATATCTGAAAGGCAGAAGACAGAGGGAAATGACCAGCTTCTTTTCAGTGGTCTTTGGGGACAGGAAAAGGGGCAATGGCTGCAAGATGGAGCATAGGAATTTCCACACCAATATGCGGA
>VZTU01016231.1:42668-54528 GCA_013400835.1 Zapornia atra
GAGTAGAGAGGGACAATCACCTCCCTGTCCCTGCTGGCCACCCCTCTTCTAATGGAGCCCAGGATATCATTGGCCTTGCGAGCTGCAAGAGCACACTGCTGGCTCATGTTAAGTTTCTCATCTACCACAATCCCCAAGTCCTTCTCAGCAGGGCTACTCTCAAGAAGCTCTTCTCCCAGTCTGCATCTATGTCTGGATTCTTCTGGCCCAAGTGCAACACCTTATAACACCTTGCAACACCTTAACTTTTTCGAGGTGAGGGTAACAGAGCACTGGGACAGGCTGCCTGGGGGAGTCTCCATCTCTGGAGATATTCAAGACCCATCTGGATGCCTCCCTGTGTGACCTGTCCTAGGGAACCTGCTTTGGCAAAGGGGCTGGACTTGATTGTCTGTGGAGGTCCCTTCCAACCCTTAAATTCTGTGATTCTGTGATAGGGCCCCTTTAATATTTTGCCTTATTCGAAAAAGAACTGAACATAGGCAAGTAGTCCGTGACCATATATGAAGTCTTGTGGACAATTAATTCCTGTAGCTAAATGGGGAGCAACTAATATAAACATATAGCCCTATAACATTTTAATTTTTAGGGATTTTGGCAACATGTTGTCAAAAAATGGAATACAAATAAAAATAAATATAATTAACATCTACAAATGTTTTTTACCTAGGTAAGTCAATATGTGTTTTGATCATGACAGTCATTATACATACAATTAGTCAAGGCTTAGAGAGAGAGCGCGCTTTATGAATGCAAAAGGGTTAGCAGGTTCTGTTATTCATGGTGAATCTAAAGAGGCTGAATTGGAACGCAAACCAAAGTGTAATTCATTTTATTGCCAAGAATGTTTTCACTTAATGCATTTTATCCTTAACTGTTTGAATGTACATTTGCTTTATTAAAGAATTTTTAATGCACTAATCATAACTTTGCCTTGGGCCTAATTTTTATCTTTTTCATTACTTAACAAAGAAGAAATATTTGTGCATATTAAAAATATTATGGTAATTGGGACTTTAAAAAATATAATAGATTGTAATGATTCATACAAACTAGGCTATTTCATTAGCTTCATTAGCTCATTAAGCTACAAATTCAAACACACTACTTTTAAAGCTACCCTTGTCAACCACACATAAACTTTCTATGGTAGTAATTTTAGCTGTCTAGATAATATTCCTCTTGTTCCACATGTAGAGATTACAAGTAATCAGTACGAAAACACAGTGCAAGTACGTGTATGTATCCATATCTGTAGACGTCATCCTACACTATGTATACAGTTACACACAATATTAATTTTACAACTTTTCCTCTGAAGTAACTACTCAGAGTGCAGGTGTGAGCTCATTCTCTTTTGCATCAGCATTAGGATGAAAAATTTAGTGTGTAACCACAATAGTCCAATATACGAACAGGATAGTGCTCAGTTAATAATGAATTTACTGTTTTGTCTCATTCTTCAGTTTGCAAGCCTCAGGTCTTGTTACACTGTTGTTAAATCATGCTCAGAAAAAAATAATTCCCAATCAAGTGCCTTTGTGAGTCAATATGACACAAGTATAAAAGGTTAAGCAGTGATTTTATTTGCACAGTTATAAGCATTAAAAAATTTCCACAAGCCCCCTGCACCAACAGGCTGTGAAGTGCAGAAAACAGGTGACGTGTAGAAGGCTTTTCCAGCATAATATGCAGGTATAGAGCCCTACCTTTTTCAGTGGAATTCAGATATTTTTTTTCTTATCACTCTACCAGAGATCAGACCTTTTGTCCTTCCAAAGTTGTTTCCTCTTCACTCTTGAAATTTTCTGAGTACAATGAGGGGCAGCAAATGTAGGAAAGGGGCTATTCATCCAGAACCATAGGAATATAATATGTTTAACATCACTTGCAGTGTTGCAGGTTTTCTTGTCAAACTTGAATCATCACATACAACAGGAAATTTATTTCAGTCTTAGAATTTGTATTTTTAGTAGCAAGTCCATAAGCTGTATTTTACTTGTTTCAAATCCTTGGTCTAAAGTGTAAAACCCCTACAACTTCCCAGTGCCTAGAGAATTGTAACACTTTCCTGAAATGATCACAGAAAAAAAAACAGAACCACATCTGGTGAAGCTTTCCCCAGAAACATTCAATTCAAATCCACCATCTCATGAAAGATGTTTGAGTCAAAATGTTTTTACAAGCAACTAATGCTACAGGCCCTAAGTGCACGCAAGAATACAAACTCTGCCCAGCATCATCATGGCTAGAAGGAGACAAAACCCACAGATTTAGATACTGAAGTGCTAACTTCAGAAAGATTTATTCAAATATTCATCAATAATTTGATTCAGAACCACGAAGTTTGGGAAAGAGTTCTGAACATGACAGACTGGAGGAAACTGATAAAGAAATACCTCTGCCTTACGGGGAATAATTCCCTTTGGTATGACAGAATGTGAAGGTCACCGTGACAGAAAGCTTTGTAGCACAGTATTAGGCACATAACGTATATGAACACATATGAATATAATGCATACCAACACGTGTATGAACTCCTCCCCTGATTTTCCCCCTGAGTAGTCCTGATTCAATTCTTTGGTATTAAATCTACATCTCTGATAACTCAAAAACAAAAAAGTGTAATAAACAGCATTCTCATTTAGAACAGCTTGCACCGTAGTCAATAAAGGAAATTTTGGGCCATGAATTTAAGATTTAAACTGCAACAGAAACAGTAATCAGTTAATTCTCATTTAAACAAATGAGTATTAGATAAACAAAGGAGAGGACGTTCTCCTACTGACATGTTGTCAAGTACTTTAAAATTATTCCCAAAGAGTTAGTCTAAAGGTTTGGTGACATAGAATTTTCAGAAGCTCTAAGTATCACTTCAGGTGACAGAAGAATAAAATCAGGTCTTAAAAATCAATGGTACTTACTGCCATCCAAGTATTTATTAAAATAATATGCCATAACTATATAGAATATTGAATTAAAAGTACATCTATTATAAATACATATATACAAACAATTTTGCAGAAGACATAGAGATTCTCAACATCTAAAAATGCTAGTTACTTTCACTATAATGATAATAGACCTTTTTAAGAGATTGCTCTCAAATATTGATACAGTTGTCTGTAGTCATATGTGTTGTGTTGTAATTTAACATAACCAGATGCAGATCCCACACTCTTTCAGAACACTTTTTGTTAAATAGCAGAACAGGAAGGTGAACAAAAAATAAAGACCTTTCATAGTTCTGAGCACTAACCCAAGCAACAACTATCAATACTAGAAAATTACTCTCTTATTTTCATTTCCAATGTAAAAGTTTATCTAACCAAATTTCCCCTGATTGTCCTTATTCTGCTTGTGATATTTAATTTAAGTAGATATTTTTTCTGTTAAATTATGTGCAGCAAATACGGTCACTCAGCTTTATCTTAATCATAGAGTCATAGAATCTCCTGAGTTGGAAGGGACCTATAAGGATCACCAAGTCCAACTCCCGTCTCCACACAGGGCCAGACAAGTCAGAGCTTGGGACTGGGTGCAGCATCCAGACGTTTCTTGAACTTGGTCAAACTCGGTGCTGTGACCACTTCCCTGGGGAGCCTGTGCCAGTGCCCAACCACCCTCACAGTAAAGAACCTCTTCCTAATATCCAACCTCAACCTCCCCTGTCTTGTTTATACTGTTTTTATTTTACATCAAGTAACAGAAATCAAAGTGTTATTAATTCTGTAATGTATCACAAGGTAGATATCATTTTGACTGTTACATATAAGACAGTTATCAAGTAATCACATAACATGAAAAGTGACAATGCTAATCAAGATGTTATCCTTATCTGATTTATAAGCTATTCTGAACTTCAGCCAATCTGTTTAAAAAGTCTCTTGTTTTCTATAGAATCAACAGGGAAGATTTTCTTTACATTCCAAAGCATATAGGATACTCATGGAAGAGTTAACTGATACCTTCAGTCCCATCAAAGATAACAACAGGCTCTGCATTCCCTTGGTCAACTCCAGCAGAATATTGCTGTAACAATTCTCTGAAGGACTGTTAACTAAATCCTGAACCTAAAAAGAGCAAGAAATATATTAGCTCAGGGAAAATAAGTGTATCCTTCGCAATTTACAGTTCATATCTGAAAATAAATCATATAGAGAGAGTTTATAGGTATTATTGCACAAGTCAAACACTAGCAGCATTAAGTAATGAACAAAAATTAAGCTAGGCAGCTCAGCTCCTCCTGTTTATCCCACCAGCTTAATCCAACAATTTAAATTACCTACAGCTTAGTCCAAATCACCAAGTGTTTGTCTTTTTCTTGCACTGTGAGAATACTGTCTCTAGCACTGTTGATACCAGCTCAACCTGCTCTGCCAATTGTTAATACTGGTTCTTCTTCAGGAAGTCATTAGCCACATAAGGATCTCTGAGAATAACCCTTCTATCTGACAGGCTGATATATATGGCACAAACTATATTGAGCAGCTAAGCTTCCAATTTCATTACTCCAAAACAGCCTGGCCTTGCACAACATACTAAGAAATTTAATCCAGTTTAAGTTATCAAAGTCTTCCAGTCTGAATGGACAATGCTTGTCAACTCCTACATCTAAGAATGTCACAAACTTGAACTAGGAAGAAGTAGTTCTCCCTACGGAAATATCTGGCTTTAAAGTCCCACTTTCCATTCCCAACTTCTTTTAACACTTCCTTCTTCCTCATTTTGATGTGGAGATATTAAAACAAGATGCACAGTTAGGTTGCCTTATTTGCCCTGATTTAGTTCTTCTGGCATAATATTTTTTGTGTTTCCATGCCTAACACTAAATCCACTAAAACATTTGTGGTTTTGTTAATCTTTCCAGAATGTCTGTGTGATACCAGTCACTCCCTCCAAATTTATAAATAATAACAGAAAAACAATTATACTTATCCCAAAGAGTATAAAACCAAAATAAATGAAGCACAACACCACTTGCCTTTGTAAATGCATGCTAAATGAGATCTATGTAGAAAATTGTGCCAACAAATAAAATTGTTCATGTTTCAAAAGAGGTAGAAGAGGACTACATTCTCTGCCCAGCTCCCAGATATATTTTATCTTATATAACTACTTCAAACTGTACAAAAAAGGCATAAAGCCATCAAATTAGACTAGCAGCCCTTTAAATTCACCGTAGCAAATGATAAATATTTCCTTGAATCATCTTATTTGAATGGCAACAAGTTCTACCCTCAGGTTGTACCAGATTCCTCTGCATTAAAAAAGAAACAAAAAAGTTTCTAACATGCTCTTTTTCACATGTTTTTAGAAGTAATCACACTTGAAACACAGAATAGTGACTCATTAGAAAGAGCACTCTTATGATAAAGGCTGCAACAGCAATATCTAGGTTGCCTATACACCATACATAAATAAATAGGAAAACCAATCCCCAAACTAAAACCCTAATTCAGGAAAAAAAAAGAGTAGATTAAATTGTTCCCACAAGCTATGTTAATGAGATTCACCTGTCAGGCAAATACAACTGACTAATACCTGCTGCTTTTGAATAAAACACAGCTGTAATGATTAGCACAGCTAGTTTTCTTAGAATTACCTTAAGGTGGTGATGTCATAAGTCCTGAGAAGAGCTGGGAGCTTCCCAAAATACAGTGCATGCAGTCTACTGAATATGTTTTTTTATTCAAAAAATGAGAAGGAGAAAACCTTTCTAAATCTTCTCTCCTTCAGTAGAATCTTTACTGTATCTCATCACTATGAAGACTTTGAAAACATACTGCTTAATGCTTTTATCAAGCCATCTAGTTATCTTTTTTCCCCTGTTTTTTAACCGTAAACTAGGCCTTATATACACAGTCCTCAGTTTCTAAACCAGCTGCTGTCCTCTTCTTCAGCAGTCTTAGAAAAGTTGGCTACAGAGTTGCCTGAGAGAAAGCTAAGTGTAACTTTCAATAGAAGGGATGGAAGACAGGCAAGAGGCATGGAAAGGTTGATGGTACCCAGTGCTGAACATGGTATTCCTTTTGTTCTTTGGCCAGTGCATTATCCCAGGAGATTCAGGGGAAAGCACTTTGTAGTATCAAGTAAGTGAATGGATAAACAGGGTAGAGAGTTGTGGCTTAGTGACACATCCTTTTATCTGCTCAGCAGAGCAGAGCAATGGTGCTACTTTCATGAGCAGAAAGTATTCTAATTACAAACACATACTATTTTCTAATGCATGCATGCCTGCGCAAATGCACATACAGTTTGAACATGTAATTTTGGGTCATTTTTCTAACATTCTATAATCATCTAAATGGGACTTGATTTTGATGCAAGAACAGGTAGGATATTAATTTTGACCTCTAAAGAAAAACCCTCTATTTTTTTCACATATTAGTAGGTGGATGCACCTGTACAGTCATGTGAGAAATATAGAAAGTTCCTTTGTTTTGGATGTAGTCCAGATTTACAATATTAAAAACCCCGAGCCACTGCAAACATTTGCTTAAAGGATGCCTGAAGGGATTGAACTTATCTTTACCTTATACTTGCAGCTGTCTCACCCAGTTAACTTTAATAGAAGTTTAAGTAATTTGTATAGAGTAATACATTGCTTATGATGTACTGGGACTTCAATCTATTTTTTTTTTTGCCCTGACAAGAGGTCAGAGAGCTCTATGTGGAACCACTAACACACAGTATTTTTTTGTTTCGGTTTGGTTTGGGTTGGATTTTTTTGTTTATACTCAGAATCTTTATCATCATAGATTTAAGTTCCTGGGACTAAGAATAATGAAAATAAATAAATAATGAAACCAGCTGCTGTATATCCATTAGACTTCCCAAAATTTTCATCTTCCATGCACTTCAGTGTTAAAGAGTCTATTTAATCCATGCTAAGTACAATCAATACGTAATGAAGTATAAGAAGGAGTGGCTATGCGTTTCTCACTTAGTTTGTCTTATCCTATTATTTCTTGTATAACACTTAGACAGTAACCTCTTTGTGTTTATAGAACAACAAAAAAAAGTAAATTCTCATTCATTAGTCATCTCCATAAGATGTAGCATTAAGTAACAGTTTTCAAATTATGCCTCTTCTCTATGCAGGTGGTCTGTTTTATACTCCGTGTTCTTTGATAACATTTGGGGGGAATTTTTTTAAATTCCAAACCAGTCCCAGTCTTGGTCAGTCAAGAAATAAACACATTTAAGAAAACAAGTACTACATATACACAAATACTTTATTGTTACCCGTCTATTGTAATTACTACAATACGTAATTATTGAACTACATAATGGCTAGATAAATTATATCTATAAATGAAGGGAGGTTTTAAGTATTAAAACTGACTCTATTAAAAGAGATCATGAGGAAGAAAAGACCACTGTTTATGTTGCAGAGATCAACAGCTGACTGAGGCAAGAGGAGGTCAGAAAAAGTGCAGAGGGAAAATAATTTGCGATATAAACAAGCTGTATTTTGGAGGTGGACATATCCTGTTCTCATGACAAAACTCATTTTAAAAAACTCCATCATGAAAAAAAAATTAATTTTTCCCATCCTGCTCTTTTGCACAATTTCTTCCCTTGGACTCTTCAAAACGATAATTAATTAGCTTCACACAGGAGGCGGTTTTCATCAGATGATTACAGTTTTTATTCCCTTAGTAAAAGCTGCAATGCATCATTAATGATGAAATGTTTGTTAGTGCATTTTGCATTTATTGCAAATAACTGTAAAGACAGAACAGAAAATATAAACTCATATTTAGACAATTTGCACTGCAATTCCCATTTAGAGAAAATATGCTACTGAGGAGATATGAAATACTACATATATCTCTATCTAATAGATACAGGGCACTATATGAATTGACATGTTTGTATTCATTTTATTCCTCTGTGATTATGAGTGAGGGGAGTTCTGATTCTCAGATGACATTGTCAGAAAATGTTTGAAATAATCTTTTGCTCTGAAGTTGGTCTGCTGGGTGGTATCTCAGGACTCCATTAGAAAGTTCTGTGAAGTGTCTGACATGGGCAAGTAAACTCATTCTCAGATCTCCCTTTTGAAGATAAACGACTGCTCTGCTTGAGGGTTGTAGCACCATACCCCCTCAGCTAATGCTTACGAGGCATTTTTATATCTATTTCTGTTCAGCCTGCAACCAACATTTCATTACTGGCATCATTCCCTGCTTCTTTGTGTCCTCAGGTGGAGAGCACCAATTTGAGAGCCCAAAGCTTTCTGAATACCATGCAGTCATGACTATTTATTCTTGTAGATAAGCATGTTTTGCTACAAAGTAAAGATCAGGACTGAAGATCTACAGGCATTTGGAAAAGTTCCTCCCAATTTTATGAAGATTTCTAGCACAGTTCAATCAAAACAGAAAATCAGTAGAAAACAACTGTTAAGTAAAAGTATTCCAACAATTTAATGGCATTTATTAATTAAAATTTTTTCATTTATCTATGATTAACAGTCTGAGACTGTGAATATACACACCTACCCACACATACATACACCACCCATGTAGCAATGCATTTTGAGAGGAGTGGGTTTTTTGGCCCTTCCAGATTTATTTCTGACCCCCATATAATCAGGCCTGGGGAAGCTAGCAGAGACATATTGGTATGCAGCAACAGGAGAGCAGATGTCTCTGAGAAGAGGAGATTGTAAGAAACAATCCATGAGATAAGAAACTGCAAGAATGTTAACAACTGCCTTAAAAAGGAACGATGTGACTGTGTAGTCTTAACCAATTTTTAGCAATAGTGAGATGCATGTAAGGCAGGTGAACAGAACCAGTAGCAATGTAATGTAGTAACTCGTGTACTGATATAGAAACCTATATAAGCTGTCTGTGTGTTTCAATAAACGTGCTCAGCATTTGATCACATTGATCCAAGTTGAGTCCACAAAACTTTGGCTCCGGCACACCCAGACATACATCTAGTATATACAAAAGTGTGGGTGTTTTATATAAAAATTATGCAGAAATAACTATCTGCAACTTTTGTTTTGGGCTAGTTTTGAATGTACAGACCCAGCAAAACATAGTTCAAGAAAGCTTAGCTATACTTACAAGAAAATGACTGAGAATCCTTTTTTAACTGACTGCTTCAAACTGCGTCATAATAATTCATCTTTGTGCAGAAGTTTACATTTTTTTAATATCTGCATGGGGAACAGTTGATTTTATTTACAGAATTTAGCATCAGTTATGATGTTGTGATATACATCAACCTCTCATACCTTTGAATATATAAGTATTCTTTTTCACACAGGGTATGGAAATATGCACCAATGTATGTAGGCAGAGTACTGAGAGTATGGAGAAGAATATTGAGGCAGATAATTTGCTCACCACATTCTCTTGAGAAATTGGTTTTCAAAAGCTGAGTGTCATTGCCAGTTTTCTATCCCTGGAAAGGAAGATGATTGCACAGTGCATTGTTTGACCATCTCACTTTATATCGTGTATAAACGTGAACTCAATGAATTCATGATGTTCTTTTTTTTTCGCACAGAAAACAAACTAAACCAGAGGGGGCAAGGGGAAGAGAAGGGAAATGGTAAGGGAAAAGAAATGAAAGAAAACTTTGTATTGAGATGTAAAAGAAATCACTGGCATCACTAACAAAAAAAAAAAAAACAAAACCAAAAAAACCACCACCATAGTAAAATAAACTGTATCTGAGCTAAAATCCTATTGTAAACATGATACTTTTGATCAGCACAGTCACAAAAGAAGTTATGACCTTCATAGTGGCAAAGACAAATTTTGCCTTGCATACAAGCATGATCATTTCCAATATTCACTAGCGTTCCAGACTAGAGTGCAGACATAAAGTTTTCTGTTTGCTCCAGGATAAGTTCTATTTTTTTGTATATACAGTTTTATGAAAATGTAAATATAATAAAAACATTAGTAGCATGTAATTTGCTTTATTTATATTAGTAATTTTTTTTCAAGTTATTTTACTTCTTTTTTCAGATTATGAATATCTAAATTCGGTAGTGGTTGATTGTGGCTGCTCAGACAGGATATATGCTTAATTTTTTGCAATGATTTTGGTTGAACATAAAACAAATCACTTCTCTATGCAGAAATACTATGATTTCTCTTGACTTTGTGTGAAAGTATTTGTGACATGATCCTTGTGCTTTTCAGGGTTCAATTACTGGTTTTTCTCTATGTTACTGCATACCAGAAAAACACTTTGGGGTGACAACAGATTGTAGGTGTTTGTGCAAAAGTTTAAGTAGGCTGAAATAGTATTAATCTGTGGAGAGATCTTCTGTTGGTAGAAAACGTAAGCACAGAGGAAAAGATGGGAATAAAGGAAATAAGCAGCAGCTTATTTCTGAATGGATTATGCCAGCTCTTGCATGTTGTTTTACTTGTAAGGATTGGTGGGGCATCAGACCATCAGGCCACAGAAGCAAAGCAGTGTACTGGTGTCCCAAGGTAAGGATAAGGCTGCAGTTTCCTTCTGCTCTGGTAATCTGGGTGCAGAAAGAGTGGAATGAAGGGTTCAGGTGCTTAATTCCGCACACAAAGATGACTTCTGTCACATGTGTGTGTATAACCTGAATAATATGAGGGCAGAATTATGGTCTTTATTCTACTCGGCACATGCAGACACAACACCAATCTCAGCGTACACACTCAACATGGGGAGATTGGAAGGAACAGAGCAGGTAAAATGCAAGGTGTTCCACTAAAAAGTGCAGGAAGATAAATGTTTTCCCCTGCACTGGGACAATTTGCTTTCCTCTCAGGGCTGATTGCCTGCTGCTCCTTCCTTTTGTGCAGCAGGATACTCCATGGCACCCGACTTGCATGATATTCTTCTAAATCTGTTCTTCATTCTAGGCTCTATGCAGTATTACAGAATAATCAGTCTGGATTCAACAGAATAAATAGAAATGCAACATGAAACAACTTGCTCACTCGCACTCAATCCCTAGTCAAATGTGGTGGTTTGACCCTGGCTGATGCCAGATGCCCACCAAAGTCACTCTATCTCTCTATTCTCCCCTTTTCAGCTGGACAGAGGAGAAAATATATATTGAGAGGCTTAGGAGTCGAGATAAGTACAGGGAGAGATCATTCCGCAATTATCGTCACAGGCAAAACAGACTCAACACAGAAGAAAGGAAGTAAGAGGAGGATTAGAGTGTTTTACAGTAAAATACAGCATTTTTTTCTCTGGTCAAGGAACGACAGAGTAGGACAGAGTGAAACTCTAGGTTCAGGTTTCCATTTTACCTTATATGCCAGCCTACAGATTTGCAGTGTCTGAAAGATCTTCAAGAAATGTCATCTCCCCATTGGGAGCAAGCAAGCACCATAAAAGCAATCAGTCTCCAACCTGTAAGCATTCCTCTTGCAGCAATGCAACCATTATGCCTGTTTCTGAAACATACAAGTGATATTAGGGCAAACTGGAATTTCAGTGCTCTTCACGTTAACAAAATGGATGTTTATGTGGATTGAGAGCAGTTTAATTTCATATTTTCAGTAATAAGAAACTACAGCTATGCAACAAAAGCCATCACAAGGCATCAATCTGCTGCAACAGCAATACAAGTAAGGGACATTTGTATGAAAATATAAAGAACACAGATCAAGATAATGGGATTATGAATGAAGCCAGAATGACTGTTCAGGGAAATCCCTGTTAAATTTACAGCATGATTTGTGTCATTATTCAGAGTTTTAAGAAGATAAACCACATAACCAAAAGTACAAAACAACAGGTTTTAATTATTTTTTTTGTTGTCAGAAGGCATTAGCTCATTTGTCTCCAGCAATAATTTCAACAGTTTAAAAACTATTTCATAGAATCATAG
>VZTU01016232.1:0-26011 GCA_013400835.1 Zapornia atra
ACCTGTTGGTAGAAAATACCAAAATACCAAATTTAGTTTAAGTAAACAAAAAGTGTATAGAGCAGGGAATAAAGATCTTTTCCTAAAGGTGACTAACAAAATTTAAAAAACAACAAACTCAAAATCCAACCCAAAACAAAAGCCCAAAAGCCAGCCAGTACTTTCAAACTTAGCTGCTTTAATCTCTATCTGGCCAACTTGCTGAAGGATAGCCTAAATTCCAGATATTCCTCACCACAAAATTTCTGAAACAGTCTGACAAGTTCTGCAGGTACTCAGGGTATTTAATTTGTAAATGCTCATGACAGCAGTTGAATTTTAAGAAAATATATATTCAGTAAATTCATTCATATTCCTGTCTACAAAGGATATTTGTTTGGTTGAGTTTTTTTAACTGTCTTTTTTATTACCAGTCATACACATTCCAGAAAAAAATGAGGAAGAAAATTACATGGAAGTTATTCTGTTTTTCCTTAAACATAAAGAAAAATCTTAATTCTCTACATAGAGCTGAATATTTAAATTTGCAAGTACCTGTATACAGTCACTGTTTTTATCAGCTCCAGCATTAGAATTTTTTTTTGTCACATTCAGATCAAGTTCTAGCTTTGATTATACTTATTTTTTTTAGTTTCCCTTCACAAAAAACTTAAGTCAACATACCAAAAACTGAATGTAAACCACACTTTTTATACATACCCGTGCCCACATTCTGAGCAGGCATTAGAATATTTATTTTAAAAACACTAGGCTTGCTTACCATATTCACAGCTTTCAATGGCTGGATTTTAGAAGAGCCTTTTTGATATGAAAGTCTCTTGCTACTGTACATTCTTGTTAGCGAGAAAATGTAATTTCACTACTTATGGCTAAACAAAACCCTTTTTTACTGCTTGAGAAAGAGATATTCTGAAGTCATTCTCTGCATTTTAAAATTAAGTAAAAGATAAAATTTTAGCTTTTACTCAGAGCCATGCAGATGACATTTTTTCTTCAATTAGTTATCATCCTGCCTGCACAATGAACAATAATCTGGACTTTAAAGAAAGACAGTTGTCCTGCTAAACTTAGCGATGATTTACACCAAAGGACAATGTAAGCCTACAGGTTCCCTCCCCCCACTCACAGATACCACCATGCTTCACTTCTGCATTATCTTCTGGTAACCATCTCTGGAATATTCTTAAAAGCTGCTAAGATGATACATTAGAATTCAGGCATGTGACAGATACAAAATTAAAGTTGACCTTCTCTGTCAGAAAAAATAAACAGTAACCATTAGCAGCTTTGTACCTCTGCATTTAACTCCCTATTTTCTGCCTCCCTAGTTTGGGTCCATTAGCTGGCTGGTGCAAAGAAGACCCCCGGCAACACTGACTCCCTGTGGATATATTACAATGCCTGGATATCACACTTGACGATATCCTTTCCTCCACAGACTAATTTTACAGTTGAAATAATTCACTGTTGAGTTGGTCACACAACAATAAAGTAGACAAGAGTTGACAAAATTCCTTAAAAACTTCCCGTGTCCGTGACTCTCTCAACAACCTACAACTTGCCCTGGGAGCTGTTAAGAATATGTATTGACATTTGCATTTTCACGTTTTTGTTAGCAACTCTGAATTTCTTGCTAAGCATCATCAGTTGCAATATGAATATCCTTTTGTTCACCTGAAAAACTATTTAAAAAAGTATTTTGTGTGGAAAGTATGCATACAAATGTTCATCTTCTTACAAAACTTCCAAAAGTTTTGTTGGGTTTATTTTTTGGTTTTTGTTTGTTTGGGGTTTTTTTTTTCTGTTGCAGAGTGCAGAGAGAGGATTTCCCATCTACAAAACTTTCAGAACCTCAGGATCCTTCAGAGTAAACAATGCCTGTTAGATGACTGTTGTATTAAATTTGATGGAAATAAGCACAGGACTTTACCACCATGCCACACAAAAGCACCTATTACACAGAACTGAATGAAGGATTTATACACCACACAAAAGTGAGTTTCAAACCAAGAAATTCTGTCATGAACTTGGACAAACATGCAGAGCAAGACAGCACTCTTGTATTTGTTTTGACCATTTTTCAGGCATCTCAATATGATTTTGGGGCTCATCATGTAAGCACATCCTGACCCCTTCTAGGTATTGGTGACAAAGTAATTGTATTCCCATCTCCATTTTTTTGCAACAGCTGCAGGATTTTTCTATTGCTCTCTGCTGGGATTTTCCCCACATTTTTCTTGTGTTCAGTAAGGCGTGGTATATCTTTGAGAGAGAGAGAAACCTACCACACTAACAATTAAATACAGTCTGTATTAAATTGCTGGTGGGACAGGGCTTATTATCTTTCCCAGGACTAAAATATATACCCTGAAATCAGAAACTCTCTTGTCCTTTGACCCAGGAGCAGAGGATGATTTTAATCCTCATTCCATCTGCGCTGTGGTGCATGCCATTTCTCCTTACATTTTGATATTTTCCTGTCAAGTTCATATTTATTGTCTGCAGTGACAATATTTTAAGACTTGCTTCTTGTTTTTAATGCACACATAAATTAAAAAACCCAACCAAAACAATAAACAAACCAACAACCTCCCCCCCAAAACTCCAACACCACCCTTTTTCTAAATTGGTGTGGTTGCTTTGAGTTTATAGAAAGGAAGGCATATAGGGAACATTTAAAAGTTTTCAAACAAAACCATACTTTCAAGACACAAAACATCACTGAGCTATCTCAAGTTTGCAACCACCCTAGTATCCTTCAGGATGGGCTTTTAACTACTTCTCAGCACCCTGGTTTGTATTGCTTTATCTGCCTGATTAGACATCAAACCACCTTCAGAAGGCTTGTACAGAACAGATGTAGGGGGAAAAAAAAAAATTGTTTCTGCCAAAAAACTCATAAGCTCAAGGGCCGTTTAACTTAGCTCAGTCACTTAGTTTATTTTGCATTAGAGGAACTTCTCATTTAATTTACCAGTCTATAATAGGTAACTTTTCAATATGAAGCTAAAGGTCACTATTATATGTAAGGAAAATTAAGCCGATGTTCTTGGTTGCCTTACAGTTCTCCTAGTTCAACTACTCCAATAAATGAACATGTACAACAAGCCGAAGGGCTTTTTATTACAAATTTAATTCATTTCTCTAGACAACTGTGAAATTTGCCATTGACATTAGTCATTACCCCAAGGCGAACTAAAAGATGATCTCAGTTAATAAATGATCCTTAACAAGGAACGCTCCTATCTTCTGTGATATTGGCACAGGCACATTTTATTAATGCAGGACTAGCTTCCTGCCAGAACACTAGCATTCACGACTATTTGGTGTGCTTGTTTCCTCTTCCTGCTCCTGATATTAATAATTATGCAACGGGATAATTAGCAACACAAAGAGACAGTACTATGTGCTTGCAGCTAGATTTTCAGCACGTTAACCTTCTGGGAAATAAAGAACAGAAGCAAAGAGTCTAGCCAAATAACCAATGCAGGTTGATTTCACAGTGTGTAAAAGGCTAATTATCTGTGAAAAGTCTGACCTCAAGTAACAAAATTACACAAATGTGCAGGCATTTTATCTTAAATAAAACTCAGATGCACTAGTTCATAATGTGAGGAATCATGGCTAATAACCATCTTCCAGAACTATTTATCTATATACAGGCTTAGAAAAATAAAAAGAAATCCAAGGGGGAAATAACTGTCTACAACAAAATCTTAACCAGTTATGCAAATACCTGCGAAGGTAGGGCAAAATAAACTCTCTCCATCCCCCAACAATTGCAATACTAAAATATATATATATATACCCAGTATGTGACAGAAGTAGGTTAAGTGCATTTTGTTTACTGGAGACAGGCTACAATAAAAAGCAGAAAATATTACTACTTCTTTACAGATACCATGTGTAATTCATTCTGATATAAGAATATTTATCCACTAGCAGTAATAACAAACCACAATTTTTGTCATGAAAAACATAAATTGTATTTGCAAAAAGCAAACACATTACGGAGTGTGTAAAAATGCAATATTCCCATTTTCTAGTCAGAGTTCCAATTTATTGAAGTAACAGAGCAGAAAATGCACTGACAGCTGTTACATTTTATTGCGAATTAGTATATACGTTTTATATCCAGTGAGCAAATGCATGATACATTGTATTCCAGTAATTGCCACTGGCTTTCCAAATGGAAACTGAATGATCTTAGTGCAATTACACTCAGGAGAGTAAGTGTAACAAGCTACAGTTCTACATTATAGCTCTTTAACAATACCAAGAATTTAACTCTGTTTTAAAAAATAAAATAAAAAGGTCAGACTGTATATATATATATATAAAGACAGAAATATGTATTTATCCATCTACAGATTATAAAATGAGTATTTGCGCTATTCTGGCTTAGATTTGGTTAGGTACAACACAGTCTGTATGTTTCAGAAAGTTTGTAAGAGAGATGCTTAAGTTGCTAGATCAGTTATTTCTTGAGCGTCAATAGTTTGGGGGGGGAGGCAGATGGGGGGGGGAGTGGNTGAGATGTTTGTCTGACGTGGGAGAAGAGGGGAATGGAAAGAATGGTTGGAAACTTTGAACACATAAAAACAAAACTTCTCATTTCACATAGGAAATAAATGTTTGTTATTTCTAGCCCACTCCCTAATTTGCCGATACCCATGCATAGAAAAGAAAGCATTTCCGCCAAAAGCTTTAACACATTACCTCCAGACAGGAACATTTAAAATGTTCGTTACTGTAGGTTTTTTTCTTCCCTCCCCCAGTTATAACCTGAGATAGCAACACTCCGAAGAGAGCCCATGTGCTGAGAAATTAATATTTCAAACGCATTAAGGGGGGGTGGGAGGCAGGAGGGAAAAACATAATTTTTTTTATTATTATTATTATTTATTTTGATTTTTTTTTTTACTAACCTTCGCAACACATTTTAAACCATTTCGTTGGGCAACCAGTCTTGTGACAGCTTCTGCACCTTCAAGCTGTAGCGTGAAGCGCTCGGTAAAGCCGGCAGTCTCCTCCCCTCTAGTGGCTACCAGACCTCTTTGCAGCAGGCAGAGGAAGAGAAAGGCCTTTAGAGGACCACCTCAGGGCCATTTGTGTCATTTTTCTAAGCTCACAAGGAGAGGAAAAGGAAAAAAAAAAAAAAAAAGAGAGACAAAAAACCCAACCCACAACAACAACAACAACCCCCCACCCCCAAGCCAACAGAGGCAGGCAGTCTATCACCACAGCAAATAAAATTTATCAGTCATTTAAAACAATATGTTAGTAGCGGCTACAACTTAATCAACACCAACCTGCTGACATAGATTTGCAATTTGAGCAGGTTATTAGTGATCGAATTAACAACGTGTCACAACTTGTATCTGATTTATTAAAGGGAGCTGACTAATGCAACGGTGCTACAAGCAACATGCATGGAGACATTTTTCAGGCATGCTGACTACTGCCATGCAGCCCATGAGAAAGCAGAGTTAGAAACAATCTTTCCCTGATTTTGTATTCTTTGGTTTGGTTTTGTTTTGCTTTGTTTTTTGTTTGCAGGCGCTTGTAGATTATTGTATATTGGTGGTACTGTAACACATGGGGACTTGCACCACAAACCTCCACCCCAGGGAGGGGAGGACCCTGTACAAACAGGCACAGAAATATCAGTCTTACCACATGTAGTGAAAGAGCTCAATGGGAGGGGCAGGCACAGGGAAGCAATGAGAAAATACAGGATATCGAGATGGCTAGTGATCTCAGCAATATAGTAGCCTAATCATTGCCAGATTCTTATCTTTGTAGTCCTCATGATGGCAGATTTTGAGAAGACATGAGAAGGAGAACTATGAAGTGGGGCAGCGTGTCTTTTTGGAGTTTACTCAAGCATCTTTCTAAATAAGTAGTGTAATACAGTACAAAGCACAATGTCCCTAATATTGTCCATTAGTCAGCGCTTGCAGTTCCTTTATGGGCATCAGCTAATACGGACCCAAATGTACAGAGACATCTACACGGAGCTTGGATTTAAAATTCTTTCACTTTTCTAAATTTGTCCCTGAACGGGCTTTGCTTCAAACCCCACTCTTTGCTTCTATATCAAGCCCATGCATGGCCACCAATACAAAACTAAGACCTTTCACATCTTTAGACAGAGCAATTTATTTCAGAGGAGTATTGTAAACACAGTTAAGTGTGAGCAGCACACATCAGATTTGGTAGTGTATCCAAGTCCAAGGGTAACCTGACCAGATTTTGATATGCGTCCACTTTTAATTCTGAAACAATTAGTTACAGCCCAACTAGTGGCTTGAGAGCATTTTCATGAGAAACAAGACTTTAACATAAATCCACATAACCAAGGAAATTCAGAATTGAAGCTGTCAATTCTTAGGCCCAATAGAACGCATAAAGAGGCTTGTTAATGCTGAACTAATTGGCATTCTTGGCTTGACAGTCTCAGCAGAGAGACCAAGGAGTGAATAAGCATGGAGACTAAACTACCCTCTCGCTCACAGGTGGTCCCTCTAGGTTAGGACTAAAGCACATTTGGAGATGAAGAAGTGAAGAGAAAAATGTACACCAATGGTTCTGCTTAATTCACAAATGGAAGGTTTTAGCCTACACTGAAGGCAAGGCAACTAATTCTTATCCACTGGCTATTCTTATAGCGTCAGCTAGCTTGCAAAACAACAAAGGTTTTTACTTCCTTTCAGCAATAGTTAATGTCTGATAATAAATGGGAAAGCCTTATGTTCTCAAGCTACCTCCATCACTGTGTTAACTTCTATAGAAACTTATGAAAAATGCCAATCTGAAAAATGTCGTACTCTACAAACTGTCCAACAGTATTATCAGACTCATACTCAGGGTAAGGACTTAACCCCTACCCTCTTGAGGTGGCCAACTACAGACCAGGCAGTGGGCATACCGGCAGTCTCAGCCCCTCTGATGCACACAACAGCTCACCCTTTGCATCCCATGTAAAAGTTAAGTGTTTCTCTGGCAAGCATCAGGAGGTGAGGATCTGGTTTTATGGCATGCTCAAGCCTTCATTATTTATACATATGTCAGGAGCACTCAAGGAGCTTCAAAAGTTTGTTAATGTATCATTGCCTCTGGAAGAGAGGATTAAGGGGGTGAGAATTTATTTGCTTCAGGTAGATAGGTGCTGAGCAGTTCTCCGTAGAGCACTGTAAAAATTCCCCTATCTTGCCCATTGAAACTGCTCTGGATTAAAAGAGAAAGGTATTGAAAATAAGATGCACAGTATTAACACTGAGGGTAATTAATCACTGGAACAAATTACTGAGGGCCATGGTAGATTCTCTTTCAGTGGGAGTCCTTAAATCAATATTGAATAGCTTTTTAAAAGTATGTTCTACCTCAGCTATAAGCTCAATGCAGAAATTACAGGATGAAATTCCATGACCTAGCTAATACAGGAATTTAAGCTAACATACAGTTTTCTAGACTTAAAAATATATTTGTTAGTTTTATTAATTTTTTTAGTTTAGTCCACAAGAAAAAGGATGTGTGCATATATATATTTTTTAAAAAAAATAAGCCTGGGAAAGAATGACCCATCTTGACAGAGTAGTTCTTCAGCTGTTGTAATATCAATGGAAATAAATGAGGAAACTGTGATCCTATACATCTTAAAAGTGACTACTTAAAAATGACTCATCCATAGCTCTTCAGATTTTTACATTTGTCAGATTTCCTTGTCTAAAGGGTTCTCAGAGAAGGAATGGAAGGTGGTGGCAAAGGGAGTCCCAGCTCCTGGAGCCATCAGTTTAGCCCCAGTGCAGTTTTAAGCAGCCTCAGGGTTGCCCTCAGTTGTGCCAGCTTGCAATCATACCCGCTAGCTCTTACACCATCTAACAAATAGCCAAGCCACAACACAATTCATACACCTCTGTATTTGTCCCTCCAGCACTCCCCCAAGCGTGTTCCTTAAAAAGGTTGGAGAGACAGAGGGGGAGGTCAACAGTAGAAAACAGACTCTGTGATCAGAATCATACCTACTTACAGCACCTAAAACAATTTGTCTAAAATATATTATTTTAGTCTTTTAGCAACAGACTTAAAAAATACAAAGAGAGGACCTACTCCTTCTTAGATAGAAGTAGAATTCCACGCGAATGTAAAAGGAGTTCTTTAACTGCGACACTTACAGACATCAACACAATCTCTCATGTGGAAGGTAGACTAAGACATTTGCAATTCCTCCTTTTCAGAAGAGCCTGACCTGCTCAAAACCGGAGAAGAAAAGCAATTCTAATTACTTGAAGCACAAACAGCAATTCTAATGATATTATTTTAGAATTATGACCATGATTTTCACAACTTCTCTGGCCTTTCAGTGAAGAATCTTCAACAAAGAGATAAACAAACTGAATCATGAAGTATTAAAAATTAAAGGTCACGGGTTTGGTCATTGACATCACTTATGCTTCTATACCTGTTTAATATAAGAAACCAAATATGTTGTTCAGTTCTCCACTATGCTAGCTGTGTGTATCAACCTTTGTGAATTTTCCCAGAGATACCTTGCCTTTGAAGAAGCATTTGGAGTAGAATTTCTGATAAAATTTGAACATTCGATAGCATATTTCATTACCTAAAAAAATTGCATAGTCTGGTTGTCAGCTGCTTGTAAAACTCTAAATACCAAGCAACATTTGTCCAGCATTGTTTCGTTCTCCTGCAAAACTGAGTAACTCTTCAAATAAATTAAGAGTTGTTAGAAACAGGTTGTACGTGGTTCAATACATGTACATCCTTGTCAAATAGGGCTGTTTGAACTCAGCAGTCTACATGAATAGTTTTGCAGGCTCAAGATCTAAACTTTCTAATTCAAGAATTTTAGGTTTACAGTTTGTTTACAGTTACTGTTATGTATGTGAATGCAGCGCATATCATTTTAATGATTTTACCCAGCAAATAACCATTTTACTCCAAGACTAATTTTTTTTCCCTCTGAAAAGAAGATAGTAATGTAGAAATAGATGCTAAATGTTGCACTCCACTGCTTCTTTGTACTACAAATCAAGCCAAATTCTACTTCCACTGTCCATGGGAGATAAAGCATTGAATCGTTTCAGGAATACCTTGGCTAATGGGCACTCATTTCAATTGAAAGCACCACAGTGGATCTGACAAAAGAAATGCAGCTTGGTAACTCTCAGAAGCCTGTTGTCCTGCCTTAACAGATATGTACCAAATCACACCTGATGTATTCCTTGGGATTTCCCTCATTTCTCACACCACTTACAAAAATTGAGGGCATTCCACATTTTCTAAGCAATAGGCCGAACAGGGAGCAAAAATTTAGCAGAAGAAAACACATTTGCAGTGAGTCATCAGTTCCTGTGTTATCTGTCATGGCTTGAGATAATAATGGTCTTTCCATATCTAACCAATTGGAACAGCAACAGAACCATGATGAAATGGAAAACCAAAAGTAGATTATGAACAGTGTGAAGTAAGTAGTTATCTCTTTTAATTAATTTAAAATATACCACCCCTTTAAGTCTGAGGAAGCATCTCTCTGACAATCTAATGAGCCAAACAAGTTGCTTCCTTGAGTATCCCCTTAAACATCTTTCTAGGTATGAGTCCTGGTCCTGAGAAGACCAGCTGGTCAAAAGAGGATGCACACCCGGCAGCAACATCCATTTTCAGCAGATCCATTTTCAGCTGCTCAGCAGACCAAATCATAAGCCACTGGAAATGGAGACTGCTTACTGCTATTGTGCTTGTCTGAGCAGGGACTTCAGGATGTTCTATGTTTTTAACAATACACACAAAGAAATGGATCAAGTCCTAGTTATTGCTCATGGGCAAAAGAGGAACATATTTAAGATTTTTCTGCAGATGAACGCGGGGGAGGCCAAGAAAAATATAATATAGCCCTACAGATGCATAGCAAGTAATCCTTTTTCCCATATTGCAGTATCATATGTGAGGGAACACATTTGCTCCAGGATTGCCAGTTCACAGAAGGATCAATGCACAGACAGGTTCGTAGAACCCCGTGTGAACCGACAGAGCTTTCCAAATTCAGGGCAGATGAAAAGGAGCAAATGATCTGCACGGTGCCAAATTGTATATGGTGCTATAGATAGCTGATCAATGCCAGCCGTGTAGCAGACCCTTGCTCTGACAATCTGAAGGTCTGCTCAGGTGACTACAAACAGTAGAAGCAAAGAGAGAACACACGGAGCACAGCGTGGGCGTTATAACTAGAGTGCTGTAAATTAGAAAGGCACACATTTGTAATTGGCATTGCTGACAAAGAAGTGGCACTAAAGTTACAGATGGAGTCAGAGCTGATGCTGGAACGAGCAGCCTAAATAGCTTGTCACTCTGAGCTCATTAAGAAGTAAAATGCAGATCAGGGAACAGCTAAGCAGCTGGGTCAGGTTGTTCATTGGCTAATTTAGTCTAAACAAGAAAGAAGGAAGGCATGAAACATGTTCTGGAAGAGTGTAAAAGAAAGCAAGGAACCAGAAGGGTAGGGGTGGCCAACCACTTGCTGCAAGCTGAAACACAGCTTAAGAGAAAACACTAAAGCCAAAGGAAAAAAAAAACCCTTGAAAAGCAAAACTCCAAACTTAAATCAACCTTCGCCTTCTCTTCTTTTTTTTTGATATTTCACTAAATAAACAAAATGCAAAAAATTGGGGTTTCAGCTGTCTCAAAAAATCATTGGAATCCAAGAATCAAGTAATCAGCAACACACATGCCAGTCAAGCATACAGCTATCCACGGCTGAAGACCGACACTGACATATTCATACATATGTATGAGCGTCAGTATTTGCATGTCAGCGCTAAGCATGTAACAATGCAGGTACTTGGGTTAGAAAATTTGGCAAAAAAACCCCTCTCTCTTTTCAGAACTGAAGCCAGACCTGCCACCGCTGCAGTCAGAAGGCCTGAAAGCGAGATAGTGCAGAGCCCTCTTCTCCCCAAATTATGAACCACCCGCTCACCTTGTAAAATCAGAGGCTTGCAATCAGGATCTCCCAACAAGCACGCTTGAACCCAGGACTCTCCAGGCTCAAAAGGCTGCCTGGAAACCTCCACAGACCCACCTAGGCTGCATATTTACAACAGATCCCCTCCCAGGCTCGCTTGCGTGTTGCAGTCCCATTTTGTAGGCGCTCTTTTTTCTGTAAAGGCTGCGTGGAATCAGCATGTAACAGAGGGGAAGGCTGATACAACAATGTTAACTAACTCTTCATTGTAATTAAAGGCGTAAAATCTGCTCCACACACAATCTTTATTTAGGTAAATTTCATAGCCGATAATCAGATCTTCTATGAAAGAGAAGGAAACAAATGAGCTAGAAATTCATGATCTGTCATATTTAGAAACCATCATCAGTTAACGCCAAGATGTTTTTTATGCATGGGCATGTAGGTATGGGGATTGAAAGGGGCTCTTCTGTGATATTTACATCTTGTGCAATACATTATCATACCCCCAAAACAAGTTTTGTGAAAGGTTATGACTTCTAAGCAAAATCATATCCTATGAGTGTGTCAAGCAAAGGAGAACAGGTGAAGGAGAAGACACCAGAACCTCTGTCTGTGTATCATATTCTGGCTTCCCACAGAGCTCCCAGGGTCCCCAGGCATTGCAGAAGATACATAAAATCATCAGGGCAAACCCCCAAATTGTCTATAAAAGTCATGATCCTGGCAAATTGCTGTGAGACCACCTGTGCAGAAGTCTCCTACTCCAGGTCTTCTTTCTGGAGATTTTAGTGTCCTTTCCAGCATTACCAGTCTCCCTGAATTTTTCTTTGTCGTTTTCCACCCCTTTGTTTGATCTACAGTGAATAAATGTGTCAGTGCTGCTAGAAAGGCAAGCTGTTTTTTAGATTTAACAGAAAAGGAGCTAAAAGTTGAGAGCTTTCTCTGTGAGGGAACTGTTATAATGTTCTATTATCCCTGCAGGGATGGAGAGAAATTCTTGTAAATATTACTTATTTAACAGAATATTTTTAAACAACGTATCAAAGTACTTAGTGAAATCATATGAACAAATCATAAGAGACTGGTGAATTGAAATGATTAAGGCTCGTTTAATTTCTTGAAACCAGGACATTTCCCCAACATCATAATATGGATTTGGGTTACATAGTCTTGAAATAACTGCTGGATCAATTTTCTGTCATGTCTGTTGATGTAGTACATAGCTGGCAGATACAAAGTCAGCTCTCTGAGTAGAGCATACCTTCTATTTTCCTTTTTTCCCCCTGTTTTCTTTTTATAATTTATTTCTTAAAATAAATTTCTCTCTGTTAATGTTTCTGTTGAGATAATTATATTGATATATTAAAATGTCATTATTCTCCAGACAAAAACCTTACACAATTGTTTCCAACTCTCTGTATGTTCCTTTCAAGACATATAGACTACATTACAGTTTTATTATTCATATTCTTTTTAATATAGGGCTAAAGCCTAAAATAAAGTAGACTTGAAAAATTTCTATAGAATCTGAAAAGACAGGGGAAAGACAATATGTCTCATTCATGCTGGCAGAATGAGGTTGGTTCGATAATTATTGAAGAAAGAGCTTCCTAGGACAAGTAGCTCCACTACAAATAGCACAGAGCAACTGAGACTGAAAACAGTGGGTGTCCTCAAGGGGTAAGGTGTCATGCTGGGAGGTGCAATAGCAGAATCAGATTTACTGTTACTGAGCAGTGATATTCAAACCCTAACAAGAACACGAGGACAGGGTGATTTGGTGGGTGGAAAATTGGGCTGAAAATTAATAGTCATAGAATCTTAGAAGTTTTGGGGTTGGAAGGGATTGGAAAGGGCCTAAGAAGTTGCCTAGTTCCACTTCCCCTGCCATGGGCAGAGACATCTTCTATTAGACCAGGTTGCTCAAAGCCCCATCCAACCTGGTTTTGAACACTGCCAGGAAGCAGGCAGTATAGTCCTGGACAATACTCTTTTCATGACATGCACTTAAGATTAAATTCTTCTCCTCTTCTGCCAAAGATCCATGAAATTGTTAAGGAAATAAGGTTAAAAAAAAAAAAGTAATTTTTATTACTGATTGTTTATTGTCCAGAATTTTCTCTTGGTAGTCCATTCCTGACCTAGCCACCCTCCTTCTCCAAACAGGTATCCCAAATTAGAAGGCACTTAAAAAAATGATGCAAATTTTAATGGGGATGGTAATGCATGCTGTTCTCACAGAAGCCTTGAAAATAGCTACGTATTTGTAGGATGTTCAGAGACAACTGAATAGAAAGTGCTCTAGAAATGCAGATTATTGTTGGTATTATGAACCAATATAATTTCCATTTTCTTCAGTATTATTCACTTTTTGTGCTATTTGTTCATATTTATGACTTTTGTATATTTATATGCATCAAAAATTAATAATAAGATTTATTAAAGAAATGACAATGCTATAATTTCTCCAATTGGAAAATCAGCACAACAACTTCACAGACAACAAAGCAATATGTTGGATTTATGAACTCTGCCTCACTTATTTACATTTAGCACACAGAAAATATTTGAACCATTTAGTTGATGGATTGGAAGCATATTAGGTTAATTAAACCTATCTTGTAAGTATCCTTTTCAGAGTTTAAATGCTTATCCTATTGTTTGTACTTAGAACAATATATGTGTTCTAGAAAAACTCGTATGTTATTACACCTCAATTCAGCAAAAACAGTATTTCTAATTTCAGTAACATCTCTCACAGCCTTTCAAGTAGGTCTGAACTGTACTTGAAAGTTTTACTGTTTATTGTGACAGGGGTGTTATTTTTCTTTTTGGAGTTTAATTTAAAAGCTTCAGTGACCCTTCCTCCACTCCTTCCCCTTTGATTTCTCTGCTAGAAAGCAGGATTTACGAAGAGAATTTCTGCTAATATAATGATTTTCTTTCTCAGCCAGTGGAGTTTAAAATACCAAAGATAACCAGTTAAGTCTCACATTGGCCAGGGTACCTCACTTAGATTATTTTCTTTTGTTTTGTTTTACTAAACACCTTGCACCCTGTCTTGCTGCTCATGCAGTGGTCTAGTGTGGTGTGAGTGCTGCACCAAGCAACCTGGGTTTTGCTCTATTGTGCCTCGCAGAACACAGGCTAGACAAGCCATCCAAGAATGATGAAAATTATGACTTTGAGCAAAAAGCTTTCAAGTCATGAAGTCTGTATCACAAGTAAAGGTGAAGAGTGATGCAAACAGCTGCTAAAGAGGGGTTCAGGTTCAGGAGAAAGTAAGCAGCAATTTTTGTTACTCTCTTTTCTAAAATTTTCATAGCTTGATGACAGCTTTAATGTGTAGTCAGACACCCTGGCAGCTTAATACTGAATAGTTTGGTTCCAGTTTCCTGAAATCATACATGGTTTGTGTGGTTGTAGTCTGCATCCAGACAAAATTTCCCTATCTGAAAGATCTACCCTTAAAGATGTGACTTGTAAAATTCAGTGTATCCCAGGCATGAATTGAGCTAATGGCTGCTACATTTATCTCTTTAGAACCATGACAACATTTTAATGGAATTAATCTTTAATAGAATTAAGTGTTTGCGAATTGCCTGACTTTATTTTGTACAAAGAAACCAATGGAAATCTATCTCAATAGATCATATTAACCTACAAATCTATGATGCTAGATCAGTTTCAGGCTAGAAAACCAAACTGAAATCTGTACATTCCTAATCAGAGAAATTATATCTGGCAGTTCAATTATATGTGCAATTACTCATACTTCAATCATGGGAGATACAAAAATTCAGTGTTTCATGCTAACTCTGTAAAAAGGAAATGCATATTTATGAAAAAATATTTTTATCTTTTATTTTTCTTAAAGAAATTTCTTGAGGGGTAAAATCCTAAACTACAGAGCAGTAAAAAGCTTGTACAATCCCTCATCTGAACACAATTTTTATAAGTCTTGTGTAGTATTTTTACAAAGATATTAACTAGTTTTGTCACGTATGTGGCAACAGTGATTACTGACTTGTGTAAGAAACATTTGGGTACTGTAACAATATATGAGAAAACATGCAACTTGCCCCAAAATGCTCCAAGTATAATTAAATGTGGATAATTGCTTAAAAGACTTTCTGAGATCAGCAGCACTGATGTTTAAGAAGCAAGGCCACCGGTTATAGCTCAGCTATGTGTCTTCTACTCTGTTCCCACACTTACCTGTCTTCCAGAAAAAAGTCTATATTCAGAAAAAAATATGTTCAAATCTGTTCTTGCAGAAGCAAAAGCCATAAGAGGTCTTTCAGTTTTTCCTCCCCAAATAATTCTTCCCTTACATCTGGCCAAAAGCTTCCATGGTAGGAAGTTGAAGGAAGAAAGTCAGCCTATGCTGAGGTCCCTCCAACCCCATGATCAAACACGATCAGTTTGTCTATTCCCCACTGAGATAATAATTGTCTCCTTCTAGAAGGAATAGCAATCTCAGCTGGGAAGGTTGTAGTTCAAATACTTGTTAGAGCACAGAATGGAGGGTTGTCACAGCCATATAAAAATATGTTTCATTTTCCTCCTTTCTTCAAAAATCAGATGGCAAAACTCAAACATTTAAAGTTAGGAAACTCCACATACACTGACATATATCAGGGTTTATGAACAATTGTGTGTTCTTTTCCAACTGGGAGCCTGATTCATTCGTTCACCCTCATTCATTCAGGATGAATGCGTAAACAAGTATGCACAACAATTTTAAGGGTATGTCTATAGTGAACAGCACTGTTCTGATCGAAGACACCCAGCTGGCTCTGAAACTAGAAACAATCACAATATGAAAGTGAAGTGACCTAATTAGTCCCAGTGCAAATACCATATTCATACAGCTATACTGCTTCCTATAGATGAGCTAGTATACCTGTGTGGCGTAGCACTATGGCATACGCATATCCTCTCTTTTGGGACTAGTTTGAATAACCTCATGTGAAGTGTATGTGGATGTGCCCTACATTTCTCAATTATCCTAAGTTCTTAATTATCTTCAAGTGCTTGCTATCGGAACTCAACATTTTTAAAGAAGAGTTTATCAGTAGGTAATTAATATATCTTTATCTGTAGGCAATTAATATACCCTTAAGATATTCAAGAAGAATAGTGATTTTCAACAGCCAAGAGTGTTTTAAAATAATTTGCTTTTTTAGAAGATGGGCGTGACTCACTCTTTCTAAAAATAAGACCTCTGAAAAGCTGTCAAGACCATACCTGAATATTTGCTTGTGAGACTGCAAGCCTGGAAGTAAACTCAAAAGAATTTTTCTCCTCTTGGAAAGAAAGGGAAAGTAGACCTCTCCTATTCCTCTTCTCTCTCACTCTTTCTTTTTTCTTTATTTTTAAATTAATTTTAGACTGTTTCTTGAGAGGTTTATACTGTAAACTGTAGCATAAAAATAATAAAAAAATTAGAAGGAAATGTTCTGTGTATTTCCAGGTCAGCTGGAGGCAGGAAAGGAGACTATTGTGACATGTACCTTGTTTCTAGAAAATTATGAGAAAGTAGCTAGGAAGAAAATAGCCTCCAATATGAGTAGCTACTCCTAGTTAGGTCATTTTTTGGTGCAGCCTTGAATCTAATTTCAGTTGCATGAAGAAGTGTTGAGTTCAACACCATGAAACAAGATAATTAAATAGGGTAAATCTAGGGTAGATGATATCAAACCCCCATCATTTAATACATCACCCCATTTTTTTTACAGGCTATTTAAACTGGTATCCTTCACAGAAAGCAAAGAGGAGTTAAGTGAACCATTCTGATTTAATATAACTGAAGAGCTAATATTTTATACTGTGTTGGCTTTTAGTGTTTGCATTAAGTACTGAGAGAGTGCCAAGTGCTTTACAAATATATACGAATGCACCCATCTTACCCCTCGAGCTTACAATATGAAGACAGATGGAGAATAATGGAAAATATATTGCAGAAAAGAAGACTAGAAAACTTCCTTTGTCTAAAAGTAGTTTATTAGAATCTTTGCATTCTAAAAATTAGAATCCTAATTTTCTGTGATATTCAGAGCAATAAAGCACATGGGGAAATATCTCAGATGTCTGTCTCTTTTCTGGTAACTTCTCAGTTGCTCTCAGAAACAGATTGTTTTCAGGCACTTTGTGAAAAACAGCCTTTTCATCATTAGAGTTAACTCAAAGTCAAGCTGAAGCTAGATATTATTTTATTGAATAAAGTCAGGACCAACTAATTTCAAACACTGGAAGGAGATTAATATCAAACTTTGTCTTTATTTTCTCTTTAGTCTTTTCTATATTACATTTATCAACCACAGTTGCTGCCATTTGTTCTTTTCCTACATGAATTGAATTAGAAACCAATTCAAACTTGTGCGTTAAAGATTTTACTTATTTTACTTAAATGTATGAAGTTACCTTAACAGAGTAACTGGCACAATGGCAGGCAACTATTAGCAGACTGCTATTCCCTGTTTGCTAGGTAGAGATATTAATTCTAATGAACATCCATGCAATTTTTTTTGTTCAATAAAACATGAGGAGAAGTCAGAGTGGAAAGATACTGATTCCTTCAATATCGGAATCCTCCCTCTGTTGAGAAATGTAGGTTCATGGTCAGCCGCTTTTTTTTATGGCAGCCACAGAAGGATACAGCTGATTGTCTTTCAGGTAGAAATTCTTGCAGATTCCAGCCTGGCCCTTTGTCTGGCCTCTGTTGACCTTTCATATTTGAATCGGAGGCCTAGTAGCCTTGACACATGTAAAGTATAACAATTCTTGCTCTGTTGAAAAATCTAGCTAGCCAGTTTGAACTGTCTGGGATTTCCATTACGATTCAAAGTTTGTTGTTTACTTTACCAGGGTTTTTTCTTGTTATTTTGAAAAAAAAAAAATTAATTTAATCAGAATTCCATTCTTTATAACAAGCAAACAAACAAACCCAAATAAATAATAAAACAAAGAAGCCCCTTTTGCTTTTCTTTCTGTAAAAAACCCGAATGGCTTCACACTTTTAAAAAATACTCCAGTATTTGACAGAAAAATACAAGGAGCCAGAAATTTCCTTACTCTATACCCTAGAAAACTCTGGGAGAAAGTTCAGTCCCCAGTACGCACAGACTCATCCTTGTGGCTACATTCCAAGTAATTTTTTAAAAACTTGTTGTTCATTGAATGGTCATAAATCTTGGCATGTTACCAGAAAAAAAACCCAGAAGTTTTAAAAAGCTTGAACTGATTCAGTTAAGAGATTATTTTCTTACCTATAATCTCTTTTGCTCTTGCCTTATCCGTTGGTTGACCTCTGCAGTCAAACTGCCTTTTAACATCCTACAGATACAGAAAAAAATAAAGAGTTTCTACCAATATATGTATATGTATTTTAGCTCTATAATATACAGAGCTTTAATGTATTGTTAGGGCTTATTAGTGGTAAACAACAATTATGTCATTTCCTAAATTATTTCAGTCATAGAGCACAAATTCCAATCCCCTTTCCTAAATTCTTTCTAACCTTTGGTCACTGGGGGAATGCCTTATATCTGTGAGACATAAGTTCATGTCTTGAAAAAAAAAAGGAAATATAAACAATATTACTATCAGTAGGTGAAATAAAAAACCCACCCAAAAACCCCACAACCTACATCTGTTTTACTAGCACTAAAATACATACAAAACCCAGAAGATTTCCAGTATTCTGTTCATTCTGCTATCTTCTTTTACGATTATTTACAGAAGAAAAGAGAGAACCAATTTCTCTAGGTTAACTTTTTACTATTACACTAAATACACTTGCTAAATTTACCTTTTAGCTTTTGGTGTCTCAGCGATCCACACTTGCAAGATTCTCTTTTTCCATGAAATTTTAAATGTTTTCACATGACTCCAATCTGAAAATTCATCAAACATTTCCAAAAATTTAGAAAAAAAAAAGAAGAAATAAAGCAAGGTATGTTTTCCCTGGATTATCAGCAGAGTCCACAATAACATAACAGGGAAGACGAAGGAACAGTTTACTCATGTTTAAATTCTTACTGAGCACCACCTAGTACTTATTCAGCAGTGCTTTAGCTTTCTGCTGAGGAGAGACAAAAACATTTAGAAACAATTTACTGCAACTTCATCAATTTTTGAATAAATGGAAAATTCTGAATTCTCTGTAATCTGGTTAGAAATATGAGAAAATATTTATGAGTGCTTCTATAAAAGTACATATGAAGATGAATACAAAATAATAATTATAATTCAATATAAAAATGAACCTGATAAAGACCAACTGTTATGTAGTGATATGCTGTTTGTGTGCTAAATTCAAGAATGAATTTAAGTTTTTTTGTTTTAGAGAACACTATCTATGAAGCTCTTGGCAGTGAAGAGTGAGATGGTTTCAACACAACCTGCTGGAAGTCTCAAGGGGCTGACACAGGTTCAGGATTTAGAACAGCAAATGAAAACTGAACTGGAAGCATGATGTTCTAGTCTTATAGCTAGGACACTCATTTGTGCAATCCTGATCTCAGATGTAGCTTTTACATGTATATATATGTTATAAAATTCATAGATAGTGCTTTAAATGTAAGTCAGAATCCATGATATCCACTGTTAGGAAGCAGTGAGCCAATAAAACTTTCTGTACTCCTCCTGTTCTTCCCCTTTGCACCTTCCACCCCCACACCCCTGCCCATGGTTAACTGCTGACCTGTTCCTCCAGGATGAGGCAGCATTGGGCTTTAAAGTTGCTGTTATGGAGAAAGATGTCAAAATTCTTCCCAAGTGTTGATTAAGATGCCTAAGTGTTTGTTTAAATCTAAATTTCTTAATAGTTAATTTACTTATAGGTAGATGTTAATGTCCCTTGCCATTTGCTTCATCCTAACTAAAGCAAATTAATCTGACAGCTAAAACAAACCAAAAATGTCTACATTACTAGTTAGATTAATAATATCTTAATTTCCAAAAAGGACTCTTCTGCTCTAAACAGGGTTTGTGGAAGAAGTAATTACATGTAAAGAATTTAACTAATGTTTTGTTAGATAAGAATACCTAAAGTGCTGATATTTACAATCTCTTCAAGGCTACTTTCCATTCCACCTCCCTAGAGTGATGCTATGACTCTGCCTTCTAAGTGTATTTTCCAATTATATAAATCTCAGCTCCTGGTGTCCTGGGAATTAATATTCTGCTTGCATACTTTCTGACCTTAGTTCATTTTAGAAAACTAATGTTTTAGGATATTCTAGAAAAAAACCAACAAAGTCAGTTTTCAGAGTATTTAGGACTAAACTATATTATGTGGGATAAAGCTAATCTAAGAGTAATTTTAATCTTTTTTCCTAGTTGGAACAGCTAAATCAAACAAAAAACATACCAAACGAAAAAAAAAAACCAACAACCCAAACGACATTATTGGCGCTTTGAAGTACTCAGGTTTTGAGCTCAATCTTGATGTGCATTGAAAGCTGTCTGAATGCCCAGGCCTAGTGAGTGGTGGTCAGCAGAAGGCCAGTACCCAGCAGTGTACCTGGTTCAATAGTAGGTCTAGTCCTGTCTAACATCTTCATTCAAGACCTGTATGATTGGACAGATTGTACTATGAACAAATTTGCAGAAGACACAGAACTGAGAGGAGTTACTAGAGAGTCACGCTGCATCCTAGAGGTACCTTAATTGACTGGACAATGAGGCTGACAGCAGCCTCATGATGTTCAGCAAAGACATGGGAAGAGCCCTGAACCTGGGGAACCCCAGGCAGAAGTACATGCAGGGGGCCGTGCTAGAAAGTGGCTTTGCAGAAAAGGATCTGTGGATCCTAGTAGACACCAAGTTGACCATGAACCTGTACTGTGCCTTTGCTGCAATGATGGGGAATTGTGTCCTTGATTACATTAGGCAAAATATTTCCAGCAGTCTGAGGGAGGTGATCCCTCTACTCAGCACTGGGTCATGCCTAGGGTGCTGGATCCAGTTTTGGCACCCCAGTACAAGAAATGGACATACTGATTAAGGGGCTGTAGGAGAGGCTGAGAGAGATGGGTCTCTTCAGCCTGAAGAAGAGAAGGCTCATGGGGATCTTATCCATGTGTATAACTGCCTGAAGGGAGGGTGCAAACAGGATGGAGCCAGACTTTTTTCAGTGGTGCCCAGTGACAGGACCAGAGGCAATGGACACAAACTGAAACACAGGAGGATCCTTTTGAATATCAGGAAATACTTTTTCCCTGTGAGGATGACCCAGCACTACCACAAATTTCCCAGAGAAGTGGTGGAGTCTCCATCCTTAAAGACATTCAAACATTCAAAGACTGTCTGGATGAGGTCCTGGGCAACTTGCTCTAGGCAGACTGACAGAATCAGGGGACTGGACCAGATAACCTTCACAGATGCCTGTCAATCTCAACTATTCTGTAATTCTGTGATTCTGAGTTAGTTCCCAGAGTGTTAAATGAAAATTGTATCCCTAGAACTGAGCAGATAAGGAGTAAGATGCAACCAAACCTAACCACTTGGAAAGATTAAGCGGAGGAACTAAACCTTATCTATTTTAGTTAGATAACTGATTTAGGGTCAAGGGAAGCACAAAATGTTAGATATACCATCAGGAGTTGAATACCTGGAGCTGTCCCCATATCCTGAAGCTATTTGCAGTTTCCCCCCATTGCCAAAAGTTTTACTCTGCCTTACTCAGATAAAGGACTTCGTAGGAAAGGGTCTGCATATTCAATAGAAGCACCAAGTTGCAGAAGCTTACATACAAACATCTTGTGTCAGTATGTGTTCACTGAAGGACTTTGAAACCGATTCTGCCTTTTACTCATCTTCACTGAACTTGAGCATTGCGCTCCTTTTTACTACTAACATAAGATTCCTCAAAGCAGAGGCTCTGCACAGAGACACATTCTGGGAGTGTGCCCTTCCCACCTTCAGGAGCTCAGAAGTTTTGAGAGGTTAAATGGTACATAGGAATGAATAGTGTGTTTTGGAAATATTAGTAAACCTAAAGTGATGAATTTGCATACCAAAATAATCACATAGGTTCTTATATCCCTCAGTGAATTCAGCCAGAAGTGGGTCACACACAGGAACTCACTGAAGCAACCGAGAGAATCGTAGCATAACAAGCAAAGAAGGTATATTGCAAATGTGGTGTCTGTCTAGTGCTGGGTAGCTAAAGAAAATTGGCAATTGCTAAAGAAAAAGGTTATAACTTCATTATAAAACTGTAAATTTGATGATGTTTCTGATTTCCTTTGTGATATCCATAATTATTTTTTTTCTCAAGCTTTTATGTGATCAGTTTTGCTCTCAAGAATGAGAAGATAAACCATCATGAACACAACTGCAAAACTGCCTTCATTTCTTCTCTAGCATATGACTATCTTGAAAGTTTTGTACAGATTGGAGCTGGAAAGGAAAGGAGAGTGGTTTTGGCAAAAGAACAAATGAAACAAATGAAACAAACACACAAACAGTCACTGCATGGAAAGTCAGGAAGTAACATGGATGAACTGCAGTCCCACTCAAAATTACATATATGGATACTTGGAAACTACAAATTAGATACGAGTTGTAATGAAAAGATTACAAGACATATAGATAGTTCATATCAATAAGATCCACAACATTCATACATAACTGTTGAGAAAGAAAATAACCAAAGTGCTAAGCATTTTTCAAAATGTATTTCCAGTTTTTCAAAATAGTGGGGTTGGGTTTTTTTTCAGAAGCATACTACATCAAAGTAATTTTTTCACTATAATTTCCAGTCTTTATTTCATCAAAACATTTTTACTGAAAAGATCATTAAAAACACACTTTGTACTAATTTATGATCTCTACTCATTTATGGAAAGGCAGTCAACAACTGCTATCCATACACATAAGGTACTTGATGATAAAGGAGAAAAATACTGTCTCTGAAACCAGTATCTTCTTCAAAGTCTTAACCGTGTATGGAAAGATGATGTGCTGTTTCTTGGGCCCTTATAGAAGTTGTAAGATGCAGAAGGAAGACAAGGAATACTTCTCAACACATACTGACCAGATGTCTTGCCCTGGAGTAGTTAATTATTAGGAAAAAGTTTATTGTGGATAAATAAACTGTGTCAAGAGAGCTTTCTGTGTAAAGAGCTCTGAGTTGCAGGTAGTTATGACCTGTTGGAATAACAGGCTGGAACATGAATGTTAAATGGCAATATATCAGGTTGAAGAAATATTTTGATTTAAATAAATAGATAGAATGACTAAGTGTGAGCCATGGTGACACTAAGGCTTAATATTTTCTTGTGAAATACATGAAATGGAAAAACATAAAACATAAAAACTTCAAGGCCTAAATATCTTTCCCTGTGAAGTCATCCTATATAATTTCTCCTAGTGGTTCCACCAACTCACGTTATTTAACACTATGGAGGATTATACAGCTTCTGTACTAAGAAAAGACCTCATGTGATTGTTTTTATTGATAGCCACATTTAAAAATAGTGGTAGTTAATAACTGCATACTGCTTTTGTTCTTTATCTTTAGCAGGTTAATGGGACAAGTTAACTCAATGAAGTCTGACATGCTGGTCAGAACATCCAAGCAAAGCGATATTTAATACTAATGAAGTGTGTTCACTCCAAAAGTAGGACCAAAATAAAGCATGTTTGCAGGAATTTGAAAAAAAAAACCCACCATTTTTCCATGGATTACTGTCAATGTTCCATTTGTTTCTAGCAGAGGCTAATGAAAGGTGAGGAAACTAGTGTACCCATGGCTAGAGAACAAAAAATCTGATGATACTTTTTACACGCCTACCTCTGTCATTTTTTTCCTGTGTTCCTAAGCAGGAATCAACTACTTTGCATTTTGGCTGCCTTATCTGTGGTGCAGAGTTCAGTGCACACTATCTGATGGGAAAGTTGTGCTGAATTGATATTTAAATGCTAAGTCCTTCAAACAGAGATACTACTAAAAATAAGGTTCGCTTTATTATTATTAAGAATAAAAAAACCCCTCCTACAGAAGTTATATCTTCATATTTCCTGTGATAATATGAAAATTAATTATGGTCACTTCTCATCTATCTTTATGAGGGTTTTTTTTTAAATAGCTTCTCTCTGAAAAAGATGTAAGTCACACATCTGTAGACTAAGTCTGTTTTCATTTGCTCATGTCTTTATCACTTTGGCAAAATGTGGCACAAAATAAGCTTAATTCAAGGCATCTTGTAGATGAATGTTCAGCATATATTTTGGTGCTTATTTCAACCATTGAAATTATCTTCTTAGAAGTTGCATTAAATGTTTCCCTCTTCCTAAAGAATCTTGTAAATTCTTTCCTCACAAAACCGTATTATTGCTAATCAAGTTACCTG
The DNA here is from genome assembly GCA_013400835.1 of Zapornia atra. Classification (NCBI taxonomy): domain Eukaryota; kingdom Metazoa; phylum Chordata; class Aves; order Gruiformes; family Rallidae; genus Zapornia; species Zapornia atra. Next base: position 24,352 of record VZTU01016232.1, read on the forward strand.
TGCAGATTATGACTTCGAGCCTGTGATTTTCATAGAGTCACAGAACCACAGACTGGTTTGGGTTGGAAGGGACCTCAAAGATCATCTAGTTCCAGCCCTCCTGCCATGGGCAGGGTCACCCTTTACTAGACTAGATTGCCCAAAGCATTTTCTTTACTACTTATTTTATAGGAACTGGTACCCAACAACATGGTTCTTCTTTGGATAACCAAAGCATGTGCTCTCACAATGAAGTTCTGATAGCGGTGTAAATGGTTTGATAGAATTGTAATGTCTATTTGTAATTTACTGTAAAATGTATAGAATTTTAATAAGCTGTATTGCTTTCATAGATCTGCTGAATCTATTGAATTTTATAGGGTTGGGGTTTTTTGTTAATGCAATAGGATAATCCTAAAATAAATGATACCAGGTATAATTTTCCATTCCTTTTTTAAGATTTTCCAATTAGAAAAACAATCATTCATATCAGTTCTGCTGCATTCCTCTTTACTTAGTTTATTATCTGTATGTTTTCAACTTAGTTTGGGAGTTGCTTTTTTCATTACCAGAAAGTGCTCTCAATCTAATTGGACTTAATAATAGAGATAGTCAAGTCTTTTCTCTTGGATGAAAAGCTAGGGATACCTAAGTATTCGTCTTTTTGTAGTAAATTTAGCTATAAACTCCTTATCTGTATGCTATAAGTCAAAAACAATCAGCATGACTATCAGAAAATCTGTGGCTATATCCACAACTATACATAATTTCTGAAATGCTTTTTAACATTTAAGACAGAAGTTGAAGAACGTGTTCTCTTTTTATTAGACTGATGGTTTGTGTTTGCAGACAAATAAAGCAATCATCAGTAAAGTTGGTGGGCATGGATTTCCCCATGATCCCTGACAGATGACTGCCCCTTTCACATGAAGGGTTCTTGGAAATATATTGCTATTTCTACCACAACTCTTGTGCTACACATCTGTGCTGAAATAATTTCTTGTTGGGATTTGCTTCAAATTTGGCTAAAACCTCAGGACTGCTACTGTGCAAAGGACTGGTAAGAGTCACCAGCTCTGCTCCATTTGCTCTTGGAAAAATTAGATGCATAAATACAGGAGCACTGATTACAGAACAACTCAGAGGAAGAATTCCCGTGCTGAGTCAACATCAGATGCTAATAGATAGCCTAGATTTTCCATGTCTGTCTTAACATTTGCCCTATACTGTTCAGCATTGGTTTTGAAAACTTGAAGCTTTGTCTTGAAAATACAGATACACTTTCGATCATCACACTGATGACATTTCCATACGCATCCCATTAAAGTGACATACTTAATACAAACGAGTTGGTATCCTTCTCAACTTAAAAGCAACTTAATGGTTCCCTGATTATTCTGTGAGCAGGGTTGGTCCTCAGGAGAAATTAAAAGCAGCCCACAGATTTGCACCAGCTGCACAGGTCCCATGGAGTTACAGTTTGAGGAGTGCTCTTGCTCATCTCTCTGTCTTGGCCAGGTTTTCTCCACTAAAAGCAACCACTAAGAGTGGCTGAAAATGCCACAAGTGTAATTTTGAATGGGGAGACTGTGTGGAAAGCAATACTCAATCGATTACATTTTGCATTTTAAAAGCTAGAACGGTGGTTGTGGTGGGAGTAGCAGTAGTATATTTTCTTCCA
>VZTU01016234.1:5970-118033 GCA_013400835.1 Zapornia atra
CTTTCTGACAGCGTTTTATTTGAGTGATGTGCTTGCCCAGCCTTCCCACGAGCCCTGCGCCGCAGCCGCACACCCTTCTCCCCGTCCCCTCCCCGTCCTCACCTCCCCCCCGTGGGACTTGCTGCTCTCCGCACCCGAAGAGCATGTTGAACACAAGCATTGGTGACCGTCTCCAGCCGCCCCGCGGGCTGCACGCCGTAGTCCCCATCGCTAATCTCGGAGTGGGTGCTGGCCAGGAGAATAAATAAGAAACGTGGTCCCCTGCCTTCTTCAAGCAGCAGCCGCTAGGAAATTCCCAGATAGGGATACACATACATCTGATTTTTTTTCCCTCTCCTCCCCTGTGCTTACAACGCCACACGCTGTCTCAACCTGGGAACAGCTCGCAAGGAAGCTTCGATGCGCCCAGTTCATTTTCTTGACACTTGACACTTTTTGGGGGGGTTCAAAAGGGTTGGCAAGTGCCACGCACACCCTCCCCGCACCCCCCCGGCCACCTCCTTTCACCTGGCAGCAGTCCTTCTTAATGGCATCCTCTAGCCCAGCAACCTGCTGGAAGTGTCAAGAAACACTTGGCTGCAAAAGAAAATAATGGCTTTCTTCAAATATAGCCGTTTGCTCCGAAACCAGCAGCCCCACGGCAGGGAAACTGGCCTGGCCTCACAGTGCCTGTCTGCAAGAGAGGCTCATCTCCCCCTCCCCCAGCTCCAGCCCAAAGCTCCCCAAGGGCTGAGCCAAGGTAGCACCTCTCCCAGCCCTCTTGGGCTTTGTCCAGAGAGCCTGCTATGGCTTTTGTTCAGCTCCCTGGTCCTTTCTAACCAAAGCTTAGCCCTGCAAAGCTATCAGCTGTGCGGGGCTGAAACATCCCTTTCAATAGCGAAGATGGGCTTTATAGCGCAAGGTGTCCGATTGTAGTGTGCGATGACCTTAGCCCAAGCGCACCCCTTAATCCACCCCCACGGGTGATTTCATAGGAGGGGAGTAACCCCAAGCTGCTCATTGAGATTCGGCACACACGGACTTGGGAGCAATATTTAGAGGGTGTCAGGCAGGGTCGTGTGACTGTACCACGCGGACTGCAAGGGAGCGGGCTTGAATTCCACCCGCTCAGCCTGATTTCAAACTGTTCAAACCTTGTTTCATGACAGAGCATCTTATGAGAAGATTAAACCCCATAATGCCAGGCAGGAAGATTCTTTATTTAGATCTCTGTTTGCAAAAAGTATGATCCCAGAGACTGGAATGCAAAGAAGACTTCCCCCAAGGCCTGAATTATTGTCACCAGGACAGAGGAGGGAGAGGCAGGGGTGGTAAAAGGGACATTGATAATGCACTACAGCAAGTATTTAGAGCAAGCTTCTACATTTAAAATTCAAATACACATCTTGAGTGGCTTGGAAAAGTGGCTCTGCTGTGCAAATAGTGCTTGGAAGGTCCTGGGTTTTTTGGAGAGTATGTGTGTGAATTGGCACATAGGGTTTCTGCACCTGAACAAATAGGGAGGGGGAGAAAAGGGGGGGAAGAAGCTGGGAAAAAATGGAAGTGTCCTCTCTTCCAAGAGTGTCTGCATTTATTACATGAATCAGAATGACAATGCTGATCCTTTATTGGATTTTAATTAGAGAACCCAAACAAGCACTGCTCAAAGAAGCAGATTTTCACACCTCTGCCAATTCACTGGCATGTTTGTAGAGCTGCTACACCACTAGATCTATTCATCAAGTCCCTGAATATGCAAACAAAGCTCAAGCCAGACCTTTGCCGCCGGCTTGTATGAAGGTGTAGTTTGCTAGCAGAGGGCTCCACATAAAGCATATAGCTTGTTTGTTGCCATGTCCTCCCTGAAGAGGCCTTGGAGATCTCGCTGCTTCATTTCTGAAGGAGAAGTGATAAAGTCGTTAGCAAATCAATAACGGTCTAATTTTCACCCTTCCTGTCCTTCCTGAGAAAGTCATTAGGAGGCATTCAAAGGGTTTATTTATATAATAAGAGCTTCGGTACCAGCCGCAGAGGCAAAATATAAAATCTCACGGCCTTTAGTTAGGAGATAAATCACCCAGACTCTAAACTGGTATAAGGAAAACTGGGAGAAACCAACTGAGGGCAAGAGAGCGATGAGGCATGTCAGCAGCTGTAGCAAAGACACTTGCTACCATGGCACACCACAGGCTCAATATATAGAAAAACAGAGCTTTTAGGAACACCCTCAGTGTTCCTCAGTTAAGTCAGATACCAGCCTGGCACAGGGCACAGGTCCTCTCCCACCTCCCCACACGCAGCTGAGCTTCCAGAAAAGGATTTGCAAGAGAGACTCCAAGTCTCATCGCTGTTTCTGCTTTCTTTAGACCTGCGATTACTCCTCTCAGCAATGCTGGAAGGCAGCAGCAGTGGCAATAGCCTTTAGTAGCTACACTGAGTAACTCTGATAGCTGGAGGAGATGAAGGAGGGATGTGCTTGGGTCTGGAAAAGGTGTGGGACTGCCTAGGGACCGTGTGCCCCCAGATAGGGAACAGCATCCTCCTTCCAGTGGGGTGAAAGAGATGCTTTTTTGTTGTTATTTGGTTGGAAAGAAGAATGAATCTGAGAAGTGGAGGTGCCAGACAGGGATGTTAGAGGGGATGACGTGCCCCAGAAACCACCTTGCCAAGGAGGGCAGCAAGGGCTGGAGTCCTGCAGAGTGGCTTATAAAATCCCTGTTGTTCCATTCCAGAGGGGCAAGGTGCAAATCCGTGTGCTCCCTCAGGCAAAGCCTTCTCCTGCTTTTTGCTCCTCGCTGCCCTAGATGGGCTCCTTGAGTAATAGCTTTTCAGGCATGGACTCTCACCTCGAATAGAAGAATCTTAATCCATCAGAATTGCTCAGCTTTGGAAGCCTGCGAGTTATCAGACACTGGGTGTTGGGAAAAACACAGAGCAAGCGGTGTCTGGGTGGGAAGCTCCTCCTGAATGGATACATTCTGGAACAGCTTGGTCAGGGGAAATATTTTGGCCTGCTTTCTTAAAAAGGAAAAGGGCCCCGTAACTGCTAATACAAATGGAGGCACACCTGCTCAAATCTGGCAGGAAGGGGACTCTCATTCGACCTATTGAATGCAATAGTCCGCTCGTAGATGAGGATGGAAGAATTTTGGTGGGGAGCAAGGACACATCCCGTGCCCTGCTTCTGATTGGGTTGGGGCAGGCCCATAACCCCCCACAACCCCATACCCCCATGTCCTGGCCCTGGCTGGTGCCCTCTCTAACCCTGTTGTGTCTCTCTCCTTGCACAGAAAACTCAGTGGCAGCCAAATCAGGGGGCTGCTTCCCTGGTTCAGCTACAGTGCACCTGGAGCAAGGCGGCACCAAGCTGGTGAAGGACCTGAGCCCTGGGGACCGGGTGCTGGCAGCCGACGCAGAGGGACGACTGCTCTACAGTGACTTCCTCACCTTCCTCGATCGGGAGGATGGCTCCCACAAGCTCTTCTATGTCATTGAGACGCAGCAGCCCCGCACCCAGCTGTTGCTGACGGCCGCCCACCTCCTTTTTGTGGCCCCCCAACACAACCAGTCTCACGAGGGGACCCCTAGCAGCCGGGCACTCTTCGCCAGCCGCGTACGGCCAGGCCAACGGGTCTACGTGTTGGGCGAGGGCGGGCAGCAGCTGCTGCCGGCGGCCGTGCACAGCGTCTCGCTGCGGGAGGAGGCTTCGGGGGTGTACGCCCCGCTCACCGCCCAGGGCACCATCCTCATCAACCGGGTTCTGGCCTCCTGCTACGCCGTCATCGAGGAGCACAGCTGGGCGCACTGGGCATTTGCTCCCTTCCGCCTGCTCCAGGGGATGCTGGCTGCCCTCTGCCCCTCCGGCGGGGGGCTCTCGGCAGGTGCCCCCTCTGCCCCCGGCATTCACTGGTACTCTCGTCTCCTCTACCGCATCGGCAGCTGGGTGCTGGATAGTGACTCTCTGCACCCACTGGGCATGGTGGTGCCGTCCAGCTGAGAGCATCCCACACCGACCTGGCCACCCAACAACCTCCAAGGGAAAGACAGAGACACAGATGAGAGAGAGAGAGAGAGAAAGGATTTAAAAAAAAAAAACAAACAGGAAAAAAAAGGAAAAAGAAAAACCTTAAAAAAAAAAGGAAAAAATTACATATTTTTAAAAGAGAGCACGGAGTAACACTTAAAAAATAATAATAATAATAAAATAATAATAATTAAGTAGGACAGTCCAAAGTAGACTTTAAGGGAAACAAAGACCCCAGGAAGTTCTGTTCTGTTTAGTTTATAAATATATATATATTTTTATTTGTTCTTTTGTTGTTTTGTTTGTTGGTTGGTTGTTTTGTTGGTTTTTTTTTTTCCTCCTCTCCTGGATATTTATTTCTTTGGTATTTTGAATAGATGTTTTAAATGATATGAACCGGACCTTCAAGAGCCTTAAATAGTTTCTTTGATAATTTATTATCATGTGAACTGTACTCACAGGGGGAAAAATTATTTTGTGAGGCCAAGCAAAACCACGCAGAGTCTATTTTTCTACATGTCACGTGTGTCCTGACTTTCAGAAAGCAAAATTCTGTACTTTCCAGTCTCTCCATTACACTGCTCCTTCACTTCAGCAAGTGGAAAAGAACCAAGCAAACAAAAAACCACACACCCAAACAGAAATAAAAAACAGAAGAGAGACAAATTTCACGGGGGTCCGTAAATTATATTTTTATACACAGAATTGTAAATTAGATTTTTTTGAGAGATCAATACTTAACTGAATCACATTTCGTTTTTGAAATAGTGTAAAATACGAGAATATATTATTTTAATTTAAATAGTTTCAAATGTAACGTCATTTCCTGTGTTGTTTTTCCATGTTTTGCTTTGTAAAAAAAAAAACAAACCCACCATTCGGCCACGGTCATGGAAGTCAAGACTGTTACACAAACTTTTTATTTGCAAAAGCCGTAAGAAAAAAAAAAACACAAAAAAAACCAAGAAAAGAAAAAAAAACTTTGTTATTTTTAACTTCAAAAAAAATTTATTAGAAAATAATATTTTTTAAAAAGCGCACATGGCGGCAATTCTGTGACGATGGAGACGGTAGTTTGTACAGAAGGGAGAAAAGGATGTTTTGCATTAATGAATTGAGAAATAACTGCTGTAAATTTACTAAAATGTATTTTTGAATACTTTGTAATAGTTTTAATAGTTTTATAGAAATAAAATGTGCCATGCACAGTCTGGTTAGTATATAATAATTAAGAGTTCCTGGTGCATCCCATTTTTTTTTTTTTCCTTTTTGCTTATTGATTTAGGAAACATGATGCCTAAAGGAGTGCCCATTATTTTTTTTAGATGTGTTGCTTATAACTTCTAATTTTGGTACACTAATTAAGGAAATGAACCCATCACATCCGCACGTAACCTGGAATCTCTTGTATTGACAGTAGAACCTCACTTATTCGCACAAGCGACTGGGAGGTTTCCCTCCGTCGGAGCCCTGGCTCCCCGTCAGTGCTCAGGCGATGCTCCCTTCTTCCAGCTCCAGCCCCAGCTCCGTGTCCACCTCATGGTCTGGTCTGGAGATCACAAGCATCTCTTAAAATTGATTTCTGAGGGCGTTAAATCAAGTTTGCCTTTTGAAGCATGTGTTGGTCTGAAGGTGGGCGGCTCCCTTCACCGTGTGGCAGCACCAGGATTAAATCAGCTTTAATTTGGGTGCCGGGAAGATGGAAATCTAAGGAGGCGACACAGACATTGGTGAACTAACTGGGATTCATATGGCTGATGCTGGAAGAAGGAGTGGCCACCGGATTTCACTGGCCACCTTGCCTGAGTAAAGATGTGGGGCTTGGGGCCACCAAGAAACAAAACACCCTTTGCAAAACAACAACAATAACAACAACAAAAAGAGATAAAAATTCATTCATTTGTTCTGAGAGATGTTCCTTAGCTGTAACACATCAGAGTCCATCCTGAACCATCGATGGATGCATGTATCCCCCCACCAGTTCCCAGCTCCAAGCCCTGCCGAGGGGCTCATCCTTGCCGGGTGCCGATGAGTGAGGTTCTGCTGCGCCGTGTGCTCCTCCATGGAGGGTTCCAGGATCCCTTTAAAAATTTTGCAAAACATTGTGTGTGTGTGTGTGTGTGCGTCTGCGACGGGACCATGCTGGAAGGGAGCTTTCCTTGAATGTCTTCTCACCTTTTCTTCGGTTTCCATTATCCTCTGGTCTAGGACATTCATCCATCAGACGTCCTTTTGCTCCAGACACACAACCACATCCTCCAACAGGATGAACAGCAGTTGCAGGTGGCTTCCTATGATGCCCTTGCCTGTGGCCATCTCCAGAGAGTGTAGACCATCTGCCCGTCTCTGAAGAGTGTAGACCATCCTCTTCCATGCTCAAAGTCTGGGAGCTACCAGAGTGGTGCTGGAAGCCAGTAGCTGAACCCTGGGCACCAACAACCCCGTGTCAAGCCTGAACAGATTGATGTGGTCTCTCCTTCCTGGCAGCTTCTAGCCCAGGGCTACCTCCACTCTCCAGAGCTTGGTCATGGCAGGGTTGTGGGATTTCAGTACAACTGCCAGTGTGCTGCAGCGCCTGTGTGGACCATCAAGATGGGAACCAAGCCACCCTAATGCCTGCCCAGTGTGGAGCATTGAGAAGGACTGTGGACTGCCTGGTGGGTGCCGGGGACCCGCTGTCTGCCTGGCTCAGACTCTGCGGCTTCCATGTTTTTGGGGTCTGCTGGTGCATTGAGGGCTGCAAACACGGCTGGTTTGGGGCATGTAAAAATGTGATTGTGGAACAAACAAGCCTCTGCTGTGTCCAGCCTTTGTACGGTGGTGTCCGGGCATCTGAGCCCTCTTAACCTCTGTCTCTCGACAGCGGCTGGCATTTTGTAAAGCCTTTGGAACCTACCTTCTCCAGAGGTCAGGCATTCAAGGTGTTTAGGGATGTCAGTGACCAAACTTAAAGCCATTGGCTTGGGGGCTTTGGTCTAAATTTTAACAGAGATGAAAAAGACCCCTTAGACCAGAGCCCGTGGTTCTGTTCAGGTAGGGCATGTGCGCCGGTAGGGACCATATCAGACATTGCCATGTTAAATCTTCACTGAAAGGCCAAAACGAGCTCAGTGCTTTGCTGTGTGACAGAAGCTAAGGTGCTGTCTTATACTAGGATCAACCTGTTTCGCCGAGCAAAGAAATGCCGTGCTGTGTTCTCCATCGCACGTATTTCGAGTGACTATATGACTCCCTCTCACCGTATATTTATTACCTCTCTTCCTTCAGCGCCTCACGTCCGGATCACCCCTCCGTGGTATGCATTAGAAGTGCTTCGTTAGATGGACCGTTCCAACCTATAGCTACAGCTCTCGTATGAAGGATGTACTGTCATAACATTGTGCAAAACGCCTAGGAGATGTCACCCTCCGTTTTCAGGGTCCGAGTATGGCAATAGTTTGTATAAAATGTACACATAGTGGTGGCTACAGAATAGTTTATGACTAAATACATATCTATTACTGTTAAAATAATGTATAAGAATGTACTTGAAGCTATTATCCTTGTGCTCTGTTGTCTGAATAATTAAAGAAATTACAGAGACTTCCTGAAATGTCTGTTACGTGACAGCGTCACTATGGCACTCTCAGCTCGGCAGTGTTTTCCCCAGTGACACTGAAGTGAAGTGTGGGGAGCCCAGTGCTCCTTCCTGTGGGGTTTGGCCTGGGACCCTTCAAACATGGCAGGAATTGTGCCCGTGCCGCTTCATGACACGGTGGCAACCTCCCTCTTCTCCCTCCTAGAGTCTGTCATTTGCCTGTGAAATACTGAGTGGCTTCGCAAAGCCAACTCATTTGGCAGGGGTCTGTGGGGAGGCAGAGATGCCCATCAGCGGCTGCCCGTCCTCCCCAGCCTCCCCCACCTAAGCCAACATGACAAGTGACCCTAATGAGTTTGGGGCTGCTTCGTGTTTGTCTGACTGGTGTTTCACGCAGCATCCCGGTGCTCAAATGCTAGACAAACCAAGTGAAGTTTGGATGTCCCCATAAAAGAGGATCACGTCCACGGTACAATTAAAACCTGAGCCAAGCACTGGAGTAAAACAGAGCTTTCACATCCAGGTAGCCATGCCCTGCATATATACGTACATATATATGTGCGTACATAGATGTACACATGCGTAACATTATTACCTATACATTAGGAGCTCAGCATATTCCACCAAGCTATAAAAGTGTTTATGTCGGCCCTTCTGAGCATTTCGCAGCTTGCTGAGGTGGAGCAGGTGACGCACATCAGCCCAGTTGGGTGATAATTTGGCAGCAGCTTTGCAGCTCCAGCACGACATCTGTTTCAATTACAGGGGGAAGGAAATCAGAAAGAGCCTTTTATTTTACTCATTACTGCAATCCATAAGGGAGCACTAGATTTCTGAAGCTTTTGAAATTCTCTCTTCAGCTTTTTTCGCCTTAAAATCTAGTGCAAACTTCACTGATGGAAAATAAAAAAGGTTTAATTTTCCACATACAGCACATCTTTGAGCTTTCGATGGAGTGGAGGTCATGCGATGCTTGGGCTAAACAGGCTGAAAGGGAAAAATAAATTGAAAAATGTGCATCTTTATAAGTGATGGGATCATCTCAGATTTTGGTGGGAGCAGAATGAGGTCTGTAGGCATGGTTTGTGCTGAGATTGTTAAATACAGTTTTTAATACTTTGTATTTAGGGTGTTTGGGCTTAAAAAAATTTGGTTTTCAGGACTGAAAAGAAGCAAACAAATCCAGGAAATGTGAGTTTAATAATCCTGCCCTGGTTCCAGTAAAATCAAGAGCAGCATCCAGAGCTGATCTGGGTGTGCAGGGAGTTGCGCTGTCACCTCAAAGCCCAGTTCACAGCACAGGGGCCTGTATAACTTTTCTTCCTTCTGTTTTCAAGTGAGAGCAAGCCAAACACCGCTGCGAATCAGGAGAACAAACACAAGGTCAGGAAAATCTATTTGGGGTAAAAATATTTGGTTTGATGTCCTGTGACCTAAATGTGAAATAAATGTTAGATTTGCTCAGTTTGGTGTAAAGAAATGTCCGTTCGGATTACCAAGGAGAGGTGACAAGGGATGCTCTGTGTGGCGTGACTGCGGAAGGGTCCTTTGGCCACCAAACTCGCATCTGGCTACTGCCCAAGGGCAGGAGGGCTTGGCTGTGGGCAGGGGAGCAGGGATGCTGTGGGAGCATCATGTGCTTTGTGTGGCTCTGCCCAGTGCGCTCAGCTCTAGGGATGGCATGGAGACCCCTTCCTCACTACATGGCCGGGACAGTGCTTGTGGGCAGCGGCTCCCTGGGACATCACGATGTCTCCCTTGAAAAGGGGATGTGCTCACAGGAAAAATATACTTGGGAACGCTGTATTGTTCCAAGTCTTGAGTCTTTTGATGGCATTTGCTGCAAGGGAACAGATGATAAATCTGTATGCAATTACAGCAACATCCTTTTGTTATCATCACACACAGGCGCTATGTCACAGACCTGTCACAGGGTTTTGCTGGGTGGAGGAAGCTTATTTTACAAGTAGTGCACAGCTCAGGCCTTGGTTAGTTTGGAGCACTGAAGTATTTCATGAGGGTTTTTTTTCCAACAGTTTAGGCTGGAAGGGGCTTCTGGCTGTCCTGGGTCCCATATGGGACTGGCTTGGAGTGGGCTGGGCCCACGTGTCTCCAAGAATGGAGAGCTACCACCCCTCTGGGTAACTGGTATTGTTAAAAGTGCTAACATTTTACCTAAATATTGCAGTACTTCATCCCATCTACCAAGAATCTTCCTTTATATTCTCTTTGTATTTCTTCTGGGGGGAAAGAAACCAAGGAGTTAAACCAAGATCAGTTTTAAGAAACCCCAGGTTTAAAATCTGGGACGTGCAGAGGTCTGCCAAGCCCTGCTTCTGCTCCTGCAGCCCGCACCGAGCAGAGACAGATGAGACATTGCTCACCCAGCTAGCCTCTGCTTCTGAAAGTCAGTCCCATCCTGCTTTCTCCCACAGCAAGCGCTGGTTTTAATTATTAGACTGTGATAAATACAAATAAATATTAGTCTCGGGATTGCTCATGAACAATTCTCTTGGAATAGTCACCGGCTTGGTGCAAGCTTTGTTGGCTCTGCCAGGTGATGCCCTTCCTGTTCTGCAGAGTTTTTCTAGAACCAGGAGCATAACAGACGTCCGGTATCAAACAAGTCTGTTCTGGTGCAATATTTGTGTGAATAACCATTTTGTGCTAACACTGGTGGAAGTTACGGGGTTCACAGGCATCAGAAAGTCCAACTGCCATTCAAATATTTGCAGATAACGAATCATGTGATCCCACAAATAACAACAAACCAACCTGGTTGCTTTCATTGAGGAAAATGATTATGAATCACTGTGTACTGTGGGCTCAATCCAACAACCACCAGCGTCAAAAGAAGTCTTGCCACAACTTCAAACAGGCAGGGAGCAGAGCTGTGTTTGTTCAGCTTTACTTGGTGTATCCCTCGCTTTCATATTGCACGATCTAATAACAGAATTTATCAGGCAAGCAGGAATTTCCTGGAGCAGCCAAGAGTGGGCAAATGTCATCTCCTGACTACATATGTGCAGCTCCCACTGATGTCAGGAGGGTTATGTATGGGCAAAATGAGGTCAGGCTGTGTTGTCCTACTTTACGTGCCCTGTGGTATTACACTCAATTAAGTTTTGTCTCCCAGGACGCAGCCTCCCTCCCACTTAAGTCACCGGGAACTTTGTCACTACACAACAGTGCAGGAGAAGGCATGAACTGCCCGTCTTTGATCTACAGTGCACTAAGGATTAACTCGTGTACTCAGGAACATGCAGCTGCACTTTGCAAAGAGGGGTTGAAATTCAGTAGGAAAAAGAGATCAACCCATGAAATCCCCAAGTGGGGCATCTTCAGGAATGGGTAACAGCTTTGCGAGCTCATGCACAGCCTTGCAGAGCATGGTGGCCTCAGCAAGACTCTCTTCCCGAGGGAGTGGGGCATCTTCCCTGCCCTCTGCCAACAGCTCCCCCCAGTCCCTTGCAAAAAGATCCTGAATACCATGGGCAACATGACAGTGCAGGAGAATCAACCACATCTTCTGTGTGGGTGACCACATGCTAGGCTGCTTTGAAACTATTAACCACTGGTTGTGAAGTGAAACTATAAATAGGTGTAGGAATGCCAGCTGAAGGAGAAAGTAGTAAAAAACCCTCAGTGCAAAGGAGTTGCCAGAGCGATACCATGCTTTAAGTGAACGGGGTTTGGTCCTTAAACCTTTGATGGGGTTTCTTCTGATTTTGAGTGAGTAGCTTGCTGTCTCTCTGCCTTCATCTGAGATGTGCAGAAAAACATCTCTGAGGATAGTTTTCCATGGTCCATGTGGTCTACTTGATGAGGAACACTGGGATTCAGATATCACCTACTGCCCATGTGTCACTCTGAGGGATCCCCATTGTGTGTACACAGTGAAACCCAAGGAGGATCCAGAACCTTTACATTGCAGCTTATTGAAAATCCCTCCTGTTTATATATCGGTTGACAAATTGTGTTTAATTTTTAAATCTCTAGCAACTGCCAGTACATTAGGCATCGTTATATACAAAATCGATGTGTTTCCTAAGGGATTTCTGAGTCCCTTATAAATATCTTTGGAAAAGAGTCCAGCTAGCTTTCAAAATTATGTGAAACTTTGCATCCCACACGTAAGTCACAGGGAGGACCCACAAGGCAGTAGTCAGCTCAAAGCTAAGATGTGATTTTGGCTTCTGTGTGTGTCTCCATCTGTCTCTTCAGTGCTGTCAGTGGGGCCTGAAGAACAGCTTGGATCCTCCTGAAGTAGGTATGGCACTGGCTCGTTGGTGAGGTCTGAGTGGCCAAGATCTCCATGGTCTAATGAGTGAGCTGAGACACCAAAAGCTCACATAGATACCTGCAGTTATGTATCTGCATGTAGGTATCCTAACTTAGAGCTGAACCCTGCACAAAATGTGGCTTCAGCCCTTCATTTTCAGTAGGAGGTCCCCGTGGGGTGTTAGGTTGCATGAGTCCTCGACTCATCCAGTGGTCCCAATGTGGGGCACATATGGACTTTCCATAGCTCTGCAGAACAACAGAGCTCTACACATTGACATATTTGGCCCTCCTCTGCATTCACATGGGGTAAGCCCAGTGTAGTCCAAAGGCAGAGTTTTCTCTGGGGCTGGTCCTCCACTGTGGGACGAGCTCAGGACTTCAGAGCAGCCACAAACCTCAGTGCTTCTCTTTCCAAGAGCAAGGCACGCTTGTTCAGCCTTGCCTGCGTTGGTATAAACACTATGCACGTACAGTGTAGTTAATTAAAATTATTCCCACTCAATTTTCCCCTGGGGGAAGGAAGGGGGAAGAGATAGATGCTCATGGGAGAGGTGCTTGTTACATTGCTTAATGTGATCTGGTGGGGGACACACAGTCCTGTGGGGATAAAAAGCCGTGGAGGACTGAGGGAACACCATGGAGAGCATGGAGAGCTGTTCCTCAAAGGATATTTCCCCTTAATCCATGCACTGTTGAAGGGAAGAAGTGGTGTGTTTCCAGGAGAGAAAATAAGAGACCAAGACCATCCGCTCTTCAAGGCAATAAGGCATGGATGGAGGCTTACCCTGATACCAACCCAACATTGACTTCTTCCTTGGGATCCTGGGAACCTCCCACCCCCCAAAGACCAGGTTTTGGACAACTCATGGAAAACACAGAAGTCACAAGTGTTTGGGAGTGGGTGTGACGCAGCCAGGTCTATGCACCAGCGCTTGGTCTTGGTGACTCAGCCCTGACGCAGCAGGAGCCATCCCAGGTGTCAGACGCGGAACAAGAACAGACTAAAGCTCTCCCTATCGCTACTCCCCAGCTTAGTCATGGAGACACCAGGGAGTCACTCTGGCCTCTCCTTTGTGGTGTGTGGCTGCAAAAGGGCTTACTCAGGGAAAGAAAATGTGACCAATTCCGTGACATGCAGGGATCATAGAATCATAGGGTTCGAAGGGACCTCGAGAGATCATCGGGTCCAACCCCCCTGCCAAAGCAGCTCCCTAGCTTTTATTGCACAGATAGGCATCCAGACGGGTCTTGAATATCTACAGAGATGGAGACTCCACCACCTCCCTGAGCAGCCTATTCCATTGCTCTGTCACCCTCACTGTGAAAAAGTTCTTTTGCATGTTGGTGTGGAACTTCCTGTGCTCCAACTTGCAACCATTGCCCCTTGTCCTATCCCCACAGACCACCGAAAAGGGGCTGGCCATTTCCCCCTGCATTCCATACTTAAGATATTTATAAACATTAATAAGGTCCCCCCTTAGTCTTCTTTTCTCAAGGCTGAACAGTCCCAGCTCACCCAGCCTTTCCTCATAGGGGAGATGCTCCAGGCCCTTAATCATCTTTGTAGCCCTCCTCTAGACTCTCTCCAGGAGATCCTGTCTTTTGTATATCAGGACACAAACTGGACACAAAAATGTTTTCCATCTCTGCTGAGAGTCTTGATTCCTAATGGCAGGCATCCTCTGCAGTGAGCACAGGACATGGGACAAGCCTTTTTGAAGCATTTTCATTTCAAATCATCTCCGGTGTCTTGCTTTGGTCAGCACTGAGCAGCTTGGCACTGAGCTGGTGGTGCTGCTGTGGGAAGAACGCAGCTGGTACCCACCAGCACATGGGGTCCCTTCTGGCAGGTGTTGGACAATAGCAGGTGCAGAAGAAAAGGTGAAGCTTTGTGGCACCTTGCTGGTGGACCCTGGCCCATGCTGCAGCAGTTTGCAACAGAAGCTGACGTATGCAGAGCAAGCTGGAGCTGGGCACCACCAAGGGATTTCCACCTCCCTGGGTAAGATTCCGGAGGTTCAAGGGAGATTTGACTTTCCCAAAGCAGGAATAAACCCAGGGCAACCACAGATGGGCAGGATGCTGCCACTCATTGGGACAGGCAGGATATCTTTGGGCAGCCCCTGTCCAGTCAGAGACCGAGCTGGCAGACGGCTGGGTGGCAGTGATGCCATTTCAGAGGGAGCTGTGGGCATGGGATCCTCACCTGGAGCTTAGGTAACAAGAGGAGGCAGCAGAGTGGGGCCCAGGCAAGCCTAGATATCCAAAATGAATGAAAAGTTGGATTTCATTCTACAGGCTCTCAAGGAGGTAAATTATCACTTCACTAAGGTAAAAGAAGTCAGGTTTGGGCTCCCATTGGGGTAGCTCTTTGGACAACCACGAGGTGTTCAGTTTTTGGAGTTTTTTTATTTGTATCAAGGCAATGTCTGCACTGAAGCCAGGAGAATGTCTACAGTCGAAGCTGAGAATGAAACACACCTAAAAACTGTTTGACCTTTGGGTACAGCAGAATAAGCAGCAAAATTAGAATATCTTCTTCAGTTCTATACATCGGAGCTATGCTTCTCCTATTTATAGGGATCCTAACAGGACAGAAGTATTTATCTAGAGTTAAATAACGACATCTGTTATCATGAACATCAAATCCAATGGGAGCTGTTTCATATTAAAAAAGAAACTCAGGGCCAAATTTTCTCGATGAATATAGGCACAGCTTTATAAACCTCTTTCAAGTTTCACTCTTTACACCCAGAATAAAATTCAGCCCAAGGAGCTTCTACAAACAAGCACTATGCATATGTGCAAAAAAAAAAAAAAGAGTTGGTTTTTAAACAATACCTCACTGGGGAAAAAAAAAAAAGAGAGCAGCAAGCAGAACTAAAGCCCCAGACTTTACAGGCTTTGTTATTTTAGGTGGAATCAAAGTGACCTCTAGTGATTCCCCGTTAACCATGCAGCTCGGCAGCTGCCAGCACACAGCACGAGTGGTGCAACTGTACGATGATGCTCTCTCATCTGCTCTAAATGCAATCAATACCCGATTAAAGCTAAAGTATAGCGATTAATGAGCCCTACGATGAGCATCACTACAATTCAAGGATAAACCGTTTCTTTTCATGCAAGTCGCGCCCTGTTAAAAGAGGGGTATTGTTTTTATTAGCCCATTAAAAATAAGCAACACAATGAATTTATTAGGAACTTATCATCCATGTGTCTTCTGGCACTGCTGACGTGCTGTTCTTTGGGAATAGGCAGGATAGGAAGTGCACTAGATTTGTGATTTAACTCATTTGTTCCTACTTTTTGGAACAGTCACAGGCTGATGGCAAAATTATTACCAGTTGTGTAGCAAGCGCAGAGTGGTCCTGTGGAGCTAAGCCATGCTCACCCCTGGGCTCAGCCAGGCTGGACAACAGAAGAGAGACCTTCACCACTACAAGGTCATCTTTTTCCTCCCAAACTATCATATTGGGGTGGGGGTGGGGAAAGTATAGAGGCAGGATGTTGCAATTCATCAGCGACTGGGGAAACTAAAAATATGTATCAGCCCAAGTATGTTGGTTTACAGTGAAAATCAATATAAAAGGAGGTTAGAAATGGGATGTAATCATTCAGAGGCAATGTGGGGGAAGCTCAATCAGCAGAAAGATTTTCCCTAGCCTAATATTCCCCAGGGATATTTCAGGGTTGGAGAAGGCAGCAGAAGTCATCGATCCTTTGGCAGAGGAGAGAGGGATGGGCAGGAAGGAGATGCTGAGCTCTGCTGAGACTCTGAATGCAGATATTTAAAAAATACATCTTCTGTAGGTGAAGTGTGTCAATCCAGGAACCAAAACTGGGTGAAAAACAGGACACTATTCCTGTCAGGAAAAAAAAAATTCAATCACCCAACACCTCTGGTTTCATATGAGAAGTTCATCTCCAACCTCCCCTTTGATTTTTTCCCTCCCCGTCTCCATTATGGACCAGGAGGTTTGGCATCTGCTGGAAGAACTGCAAGCACTTAGTCTCCCTCTTGCTCTCTTTCCCTGTTGCCAGCTCGCCACAATGGTCACGCCGACAGCAAATTGCTGTTTGAATCCTTTCCAGGGCTGCCTTAGTCTTCCCTCTAATTTTCACTGAGGCCCTGCTGCTGCGGCTGTAATGAGACGTGCTCCCTTGTTGTGGTCAGTGCTACTTTCATCACCCATTTGCAATAAAGCTGCTTTTCTTTTTTTCTTTTTGCCCAGATTTGTCAGCACCTTCCACTCCTACCAGTAAATAATATTTAGGACATTCCTATGATAGGTTTCAGAAGGACTTCTCAGTTTTTCAGCTGGTGGTGTTTGACCTGCCTGCTTGGTCGCTGCCAGCCCTGAAAGGGATGCTGGGGGACTCCTGTCTCTTTGGGGGCTCCACGGTGTAAAACCAGGCCATGTTCCCAGTGACCACTGCTATCTACCCCCAGAATACTCAGCTCGGACCTAGGCTGGTTTTAACTGTCAACCTATGGTTTTACCTGTCACCACTCAGGACCATCTTCTGGGTTCAACCTCTTCCATCCTGGGGCATGAAGTAACTTGAATGAGTGAAATTATACACGTGTTTGTCCAGGACTTAAAAATTAGCCAGAGAAGATGGATTTCTCATGAAATAATGAACCCGGCTACCAGAGGCTCCCTGCTCTGCCCGGGTGTGCCTTCCTCACAGCCACATCTTGGGGGGCCAAATAACAGGTTCTATTCGCATTTCTCCGTTAAGACAAATACCTCTTGACCCATGTTTGCTTTTAAGGCTTACAGACTGGAGGAAAACATTCTTATTTGTCGTGAGAAGTGAATCCAATAAGAACAGGCAGGTACAAAGAAGCAGGGCACTGAAAATGGGATGAGCTGGTGCTACTTCTGAATTGTCTTTTAGACTGAGTCATCTTCATTGGTGTTAAACCAAACCTGCATCGTTCTGTGTTTTGGTTCATTTCTTTGCCAAAGAAAGAAACATGCACATTTTATTAAGTTCCTTATTAATTTTATTTTCCTTTTGGATAAAATTATATAATTTTAATGAAAGGCAACAGTTAGAAAAATGCATTTTGTCTTGAAAGAGTCACTTTCCAGTGAAGAACTGTTTCCTTACTTTTAAAGCCAGGGCTATGATAATCTGGAATACTTGCACAGCCTTTGAGTCCAAAACCTGAAAGCTGTAAAAAATATAATTTATTTTATACATGCATGCTGTGGGTTTATTTTTCCAGCTAAGGAATGAGAATACAGAAGCTGTTTTCACTTTTGTGGTCTAATAGGTCAGCGCAGATTTACCATTTAAAACATGTGCAGCCATAAATACACAACAAAACAAATTGTTGCTGCTGCTGCGATCCAAACCTCAAATTAAAAACAAATACAAATTAGAAATCCCCTTTAGAAATCTCATCTGTCTAAAGCTGCTGCAATATCTTGATGACAGGGCCTCTTAGATAACAGCAGTGCATAACAGCGGGATTTTTTAGAGTGTTTTTTCCTAAACCTCTTTTTTGTTTGTTTTGAATATCCCAATACTTAGAGGCATTTTTAAATTTCTGACTTCGTGAGCCAGGCGATCGCGTGTGAATTTCAGGTTATGTTGGTTTTTTTCAAGTTAGCTTCCAGCTTTCAGCATTTGCAGACTTCAAGAAGGTGAACCTGAAACCCTGAAGTCCTGGAGGGAGAAAAAAAAAAACCAACCCAAACAACTTGAGTTTAAGATGATTTTGTATATATGTCATGGTAAAGTTTGCACGGTTGAAGTTGGCATCAGGAGACGAGTCAAAAGTAGCACAGTGGATCATCTAAATTCTCTGATGCTGGGGGCCACAGAGAAGCATAAGCCAGCCAGTTGGAAGCCAGCCCACCTAGTTCAGCCTGTCTATGGAAGAGTAGGTCACCCTGCTCCTCCATGGGCACTCGTTTGAAGGAGAAGAAACGTAACAGCATTGGGTTAACGTATAAAAGGTTCACTGCTGTGGCTGAAGGAAAGTTTTCCAAAGGAAAGTATGTTTGACGACTCATTCCTTAGAAAAGGTCTCCTTGGGCTTTGAATGGGAGCAATGATGGAGTACAGAAACAGCAACTACTCAAATAACCTGGAAAAATAAAAGCCACATCAGGCCTTCCCGCAGGTCCTTCCCAATGGTGCCTGGAGTTTTGTTTTTCCTGCCCTGGCACCCAGGAGTGGATTTAGAAATGCCAGAGGAAGGAGCAGGTGAGCGGGAGGGCTAACATCAGGGCTGGGAGGTCCCTCTGCTCCCACCTCCCCAGCATCTCCTGACACAGAGATCCACATGGAGCCAACCTCCCTGACTTCCTTCATACTGGAGGGGACCAAATCACAAAATCATAAGAGCACAAGGCTCCCTGGCTCCAATGGGGCTGCACAAACTGCCAAACACATTTGAGGGCCAAAAGCAAAAAAACCAAGAGTTTGCCAACCAAACCTTGTGTTAACAATGTCCTGATGTGCTGGCTGAATGCATCCTGAAGCCCTTTAGAGGCATTGAAACCAACGGCCATTTGCTCCATATCTTCCCAGGCTGTATCTGCATTTTAGCTGGTTTTGTGATAGCAATAAAGCATTGAAAAAGCCTTTCTAGTCCTCTTCAGGCACTCTTGCACAGAGCAGAAGCAGACACTGACATAACTGCAGGCAGACTGCTCTCCTGGATGCAAGCTGGGAAGCCACCAAGCAGCAAAGAAACCCATCTTTTTGAAGGTTTACAAGGAAGAATGCCCAAACCAAAAGCTGTAGCTTGGCTTTGCATGGGAAAAAGCTAAAGCATCTTGAACCATCCAGATAAAGATAAAGCTGTGCAAGGGTAACTTCATTCACCCTGCAGAGAGGAGGGGGGTCAAAGTAACTGAGGTAAGGTTTAAATAGTACTATGCCATGGTTTGGAGGAGAATGCTGATGGTGACATGTGTGTACAGAAAATTACTCCAGCCACCATGGAAATGAGACTTGTTTTTTAATGCCCTTAAAACAGGAAACCTTGCTGCTCTCTAACCAAGAGCAGGAGGGAACAAACATGTGAGATGGCATGTTCAGGAAGGATAATGTTAAAAACATTCCTCAAATGTTGTTTTAACATCAAATCAGCTGTGCAGGCAGATGACTGCCCAACTTCAAAGGTAGAAACACAAGGTTGTGTTGGGAGGGAGGGATCTAAGCAATTGCAGCCAAATACCTTGACCCTGGTGTTGCACAAGAGAACAGAACAGGTTTAGCTGAAAGAGGCATCAAAGACCAAGAGCCCAACAGAAAATGGGATGTGTAGTACCAGATTGATTGGGTCAGTTAATGTAGACTGGTACTTCGATAAAGTCAGTGATGTCATTTTATTTTTAGACAGACTTATTGAGCCAAGAAGAGTTTGTAATGATGCTACGTTAGTATGTGCTACCTGAGCCTGAGAAGATGGGAACACGTGTATGAGCTGCAGGCTGGGCAATGAGGGGCTGGAAGGGATCACCGTGCAAAGGGGAGGAGGAGTCAAATGGATTTCCTCAGGCAGTGATCATGTCTCTGATCTATTCTACCCCAGGCAGAAGTGTAGGAGAGTGCTGTGGTGGGTGAACAAGACAATAAAAGTGACCAAAGTATTTGAATAGCAATGATGTGAAAATGAGTAATAAAAAGTGCTCCTTGGGCACGTACGGAGTAAACCCAGTTATTCCCGTTAGGAACCGGAGGTAGGAGAGGAGAAATGAGTCCTACATGCATTAGCCACCTCCATGTCACTGTCAGGAATGTGGCATGCCATTGCAAAATCCTAGTATGATGCTAGGAGGATCAGGAGAGGGGTTTAACCATATTTGGGGAAAAGCTTTGGGAAACAGCACATACACGTAAGAAGGATGGGGTTTTGCAGTTTCAGTTTTGCTTAGGATTAGAATAAGCCTAGTGATGACAGAGATGTAGGAAGAAACCCAGGGAGCTGTGAACTTTGAAAGATGAAGGCTGGGAGACCACTCCCCTGCTGAAAGGTTGCCTGTCCTTCATGTACATTAACACTGGTCACTCACACCAGTCATGGAAAAAGAAGCACTCAGCAATACATCACGTCTCTCTAGGAGCTTCATCAGGTTTCACAGAAATCACTGTAGCTAATTACTTGTAATTTAGAGTGGTGTTGAGCTTGCACGTACAGGTCGGAACAGATTTTCAGGGCTGACAAGCCTGACCTAAAGGTGTGGGAGCAGTGATTAAGGGATGGACAGATGTGTAGGTCACACTGAAGGTATCCAGCCATATTCAAGCACTTGTGGTTTAACCCCAGCTGCCAACTGAGTCCCATGCAACCGCTTCCCACTATGGGATAGGGGAGAGAATCAGAAGAGCAAAAGTGGGAAGACTCCTGGGCTGAAACACAGACACAGACAGTTTCAAAGGTAAAGCCAAAGCCACACACAAGCAGAGCAAACCCAGGAATTCATTCCCTGCTTCCCATGACAGGCAGGTGCTCAGCCATCCCCAGGACAGCAGGGCTCCATCTCATGTAACAGTGACTTGGGGAGACAAACGCCATTGCTATGAATATTCCCCCTTTCTTCTGCTTCCCCAGCTTTATATACCGAGCATGACATCATATGGGATGGGATATCCCTTTGGTCATTGGGGTCAGCTGTCCCAGCTGAGTCTCAACTCCTTGTGCACCCCCAGCCTCCTCACTGTTAGGGTGGGGTGAGGAGCAGAACAGGCCTTGGCTCTGTGTGAGCCCTGCTGAGCAGTGATGAAAACAGCCCTGTGCCATCAGCACTGTTTTCAGCACAAACCCAAAACACAGCCCCCTACCAGCTGCTGCAAAGAAAATTAACTCTGTCCAAGACAAACCCACCTCCAGGAGTGGACCAGACACACTAAACCCAGAGCTTAGCTGTTTGAAAGGTAAGAACTCCAGACTCGACTGTGGGTGGGTGTGCACAGCCACAGCCTGGGATGCCTGGGAGGCCTTGCTTATGGTTGCTGCTATTTTGGATGGCTTCAGTGAAAGGGACGGCATGACATGGGTTAGGAAGTGAAGGGATGACCTCTGCAAGGTGGGGACAGGCCACTTCTGCTCCTGTCCAGTAGCATCACCTCACCACAGGGGTGTACACAGGGTAGCACTTGCTAGAGTGTCCAATTTTGGGCTGATCCTGCAGGGACAAAAAGAGAACACTGGTCAAAGCAGAGCCCAGTTTCTTCCCAGTATGATGAAGGGACCTTTTCCTGGCAAAACCATCAAGTGCAAAAAAACTCCACTCCCAAAATCTGCCCCCATCCCCGAGCAGGTCTCCACACTGCGCATCATCCCTGCCAGCTTCACGTGTCTGTGCCGCAGCCTGCTGCGGGATCTCCCGAGCCTGGGCAGCCCTCCAAAGCAGCTGATGGAGAGATTTGAGGCTGCAAACCCGTAATTACTTAAGATGAATTTGCATGTCACGCTGGCACTTCATTTTCTATTGGATTCGCTGGGTTACTGCTTTGGTTGGCAGGCAGGGTGCACCCAGGGTGAGCACAGGCTCCACATTTGGGCCCATAGAGCCGGGCTCAGTGTTTGTTTTTCTCTTGCTCTGCATCCTTCCTTGGACTCATGTGCCTGGCAGCAGGTTTGAGCCCTGCATTAACAGCCTTCCCAACCCCTGCCTGGGAAGAACCGGGACCTTCCAGCCTGACTATGCAACAGGCAGCCAAAAGGAACCAAGAGGGCAGGGGAGTGTCGGGGGGCCTTTCCCTCCCCAGGAATGCAGCTGGCTGTGTCCCAGCCCCCTTGCCCACCCAGGATGCCCACCAAGGGTGCCCACTCCATCCCCATCAGCCCTGGGGCCCAGGCTGCTGCCCAGCTTTGCTCATGTGCTCTCTGGTTCCCAACTCACCGCTTACAGTGAGTTTCCTTCTGTTCAAGAACCCGCTTTTCTTTACTATACCTGCTGTTATTATCAAATCAAACCTTCCCTTTCTCAGTCTGACTCCAGGTAAAGAAAATTACAATTAACCTGGTTCAGTTGTGAGTTAATTCATTTAATCTCCAGGTGCCCTCAGTCTTGAAATTAATACCCTTAAAACACAGCTAAATATCACTCAGATCTCTTCCTTTAATTATGTGTATAATGAAGCTCATTTAAAAAGCAGCCAGCAGGATGGAGATCACGTTGCAGGCTTTATGCCTCTTTCCTGCTACCATTTGAGGCAGGGCTGATGCTCAGGACTTCTCTCCCCTGCCCTGGATGTGGTCACACTGGAGGCTTGGGGATGCTTTGCTACCCTGCCCAGCCTCCCAGCACCACCTGCCGACACCAGTCCTAAACACAGCCTTGTACAGGGCCTGGGAATTTTCATCTCTGCCAAATACAGAGGAGAAACAGCCTTGGTGGACTCGGTTCATGGTGTGTTCTGGTTTTCCTCGCTGCTCACCAACAGGTAAAGAGATTTCACTGGCAGCAGTCACTTCCCATTCCTCCCACCTCTCCCTGTATTACCCTTCCCCTCTGCCACACATTAGCCAGGCTCCTGCATCCCTCAGACACTGTAACTGAGCAGCAAGATTGAGTTGAACTCTTGTTTTATACCTGATCTCCTCTATATATCTGCTACTTTGGTGTCCTAGCTGGAGGAGGGCTGTGAGCTGGATGGTGTTTCCACTCAGAGCTCCAGAAAAGTCCACGCTTCCATTAGCAAGGCTGATGCTAGAGCTTGAGGAACCTTCTCCCCTGTGGCCAAACCCCAGTAAAAGGCCTGAGGTTGTACAAATTTTGCTGCGGCTTTCTTGGGCCACAGCAAGGACAGCCACAGCGAGGGCTGAACACCCACAACAGGCGAAGAGGTGGGTTGGGAGGTGCTTTGGCTCAAGAAGCAGCTGAGTGTCCCCACCAGCTTCAGGTGGTGAGAAATTATGCTGAGCATCACTTCTCATGTAGTTATCATAATTGTTATCATCGCCATCTTCTTTTTCTGTCCTGTTGATCCATCTTGTTCTTTTGTACTGTGTTCTTTCCTTTTCAGTTCTCCCCCCATCCCACCGTGGGGGTGAGCAAAGGGTTGTACTGTTGTTTTAGCTGCCCTCCAGGCTAAACCACAACAGCTTCAAGCCCAGTTGCATCTCTGGCTCAGCCTGACCTAAATGTTTTTCCACCCCCTTTCCATAATCAAACGTTAAAACCAGGTTTTGGAGAATACTCTGGAGCATTTGGTACAAACACCACTGGCGTAAAGCTGCAACAAGAAGCTGGTTTGGGTTTTATTTTGTGTTTCCCTGGGGTGTTTCTAATAACGGCACTAGGACCATATTCCTGTGGGAAACGTGGTGCCCCTCTCCCTGCCAGCCCCTGGTTCATGGAAGCGCCTGGCTGAGCAGCCTGTCCACCACACCAGCCCCTGCCCAGAGCCCTCTCCTGCCACCTCCGGGCTCAGTATGAACAGGTAAAAGCCCAGCACAACCAACAGCACGACTGGCATCACTCCTCCCTAGTGCCTGGCATCGCTTCTGCCCACCCGTTCCTCCATGGGGTCCTCTTTCCTCCATCACGAAAAGGTAACTTAGGGACAGGAGGAGGAAAGGGAAGCACTTCAGATGCAAAATGGGTTAGAGGTGGGCTCAGGATGATCTTGGGACAGAGGTACCTCTTCCCATGTGGGCCAGAGGTCCCCTCATCCCACCGCTCATGCTGGGAGAAGCAGCACAGATGGGGCAGAGTGTTCAGGAGGGGAGGGGGAGGTGTCTTCCTGGGGGCAGAATTTCTCCCTGCGCCTGTGGGAATTGCATCATGAATTGTTCGCCTGGGGAATAGGCAGAGGACATATACCAGACTTAATTATTTAACTTTATGACATTGAAGAAGAAGAAAAGCTCTTGCACCATCATGCCCAGCATGAGTCCTTGAAACCAGAGAGACAAACCCCACCTGGATGTGTTCCTGTGTGATTTAGTCTGGGTGATCCTGCTCTGGCAGGGGGGTTGGACCAGATGATCTTCTGAGGTCCCTTCCAACTCCTGATGTTCTGTGATTCTTGCATGCTCAAAATGTTTCAGGTTTGATATGTGTCAAGGAAAAAAAAAGAAAAACCAAAAAAGATTTGGCTTCTGTGTGACCTGCACAGAGGCAGGTTTTGCTGTGCAAGGCTGCACATCCTTTCCTCTCCAGATCTAAGTCCAGGTATTCACCCTCTCCAGCCTGCAAACACACTCATCATATTTGTTCCCTGCAATTGATTAGAAAAGAAGAAAAAAGGTTCTCTTAGAGCCTAGTGCACGTCTTCGCAGTAGGAAACACAAGGGCTCTTGCTTTGAAATTATAAAGGGCTGGGAGACGCTCACTGGCTTCAATCAATAACACAGGGAATATATCAGCTCTGGGCTCATCCCTGCAAGAGGATGTTGTGTCAAGGATTTGAACCTCCCTGGGACCAGAAAGATGGGAGAGATGTGCTGAGTCACTGAAGGACATCACCAGATACAAGAAAAAAACCCCTTAGCACGAGATGCTCATGAGGGGTTTAAGCGACCGAGATGTAGGCATAGAAACCGCCGGAAGAGATCCTGCCTTCTCCCGGGACAGCCCCTTCATCAGCAGCATTCACTGCACAAGGGCCCATTTCACCCCTCTGAGAGGGGGTAATTATTTCTTGTCAGTCAGACTCAATCACTGCACTCGGAGCAGCTGGTGGCAGAGCACCATTTAGCCTCATTTACCACCGCGATAGCCTTTTCCCCCTTCCGCATTTCACACGGTCTCTCCCGTTTCGCCCGTAAATTCTCCTTTAAAAAAAAAGAAAATCATAAAAATTTATGAGGTGGGGGGTGTGTAGGGGGGGAGGGGAAGAGGGGAGGAGGGGTGAAGGCATAAAATGGAGGCGGTTAAGAGAAAAGGTACTAAAATTTTCAAATGAAGATGAGGTTATGTACCCCCAGCTGTTTGAAGTGCAGTGATTGAGGGTCTCACTGATGAGGGATGATTACATTCCTCCTGCTCCTCACCCCCATTAAAGGCGACGTGCACTCTCCCTTTGGATACGGCTGATTAACAGTAAGGCAGGGAAGACCCAGGAACAACCGCCTCTTCCCTGTTTTGATATGATCCATGAATTTTCCGGACCATGGTGAATGAAAACAAGCCCTTTCCAATAAGCTGTCACCTTTAAACGATCCGGAAGGTTTCTAGCAATAGGAGCTGTAGGTATCACTTTGCAGAGAGGCCAGTTTGTGTCAGTCTTTGAGGTGGAAAATACACAAATAAATGCATAAATGCTTTCATTCAGTTAAACGGGGTTTGGCTGCCAGGCCTGGGTTTGTCACACAAAAATATCCGGGCTGGAAATAGCAAATAGGAGATATTTACAGTGCAGGGGTTCTCAAATGGTACCCTGGGATCCAGCCACCACATCCCCAGTGTTTCCCCAGGACCCAGATTTTCCATCCAGCCATTGTCTGCAGATGGCCCCAGTTCAAGAATAAGGTTAATAACAATAACAAGAATAAAAGGAAAAGCAAACGATAGGGAATGACAAAGAACAGACAGATATCAGGGGTGCTGAGTATCTGCAGAGAAATCCTAAATCCATCCTGAATCAAATTCACGGAATCACAGAACGTCAGGAGTTGGAAGGGACCTCAAAAGATCTAGTCCAACCTCTCTGTCAGAGCAGGATCATCCAGACTAAATCACACAGGAACACATCCAGGCAGGGTTTGAATGTCGCCAGAGAAGGAGACTCCACAGCATCTCTGTGCAGTCTGCCCCAGTGCCCTGTCACCCTCACAGTGAAAAAGTTCCTTCTTATATTCACATGGAACTTCCTATGTTCCAGCTGCACCCATTGCCCCTTGTTCTGTCGCTGGCCATCACTGAGAAGTCCATCCTGACTCTCACCCTTTACATATATATATAAATATACCAACATTTCTTAGTGCTAGATGTCAGGACAGTCTCAGTTTTTAACAATGAGGCCATGCTTGTGAGCTAGATTTTGCCTGCACACAAAACACTTGACGCCAGCTACCGCTACTACCATCAATGTGACCCAGAATGCACCGTACTCTCAGGAGCACCTGGCCTGGGGACCATTTTGCTCTTTGCAGTGCTGAACAGACAATTCCTCCTTGAGAAGGTGCCCAAAACCTCCCTGGGATCCACCTTGGAAAAAACAGCTTGAAGACCCTGCAGCCTCCTCTGCTATGAGGGCTGTCAGAGCAGCCAGAGCATCCCACCCCAGGAATATGTTTGACTGCTATCAAAACCAAGGGAATCACTGCCTTTAACTTATTTTTAAAGCTTTTAGCCATTCCTCAACCCTCCAGCCCTGCAGAGTGGTATCTGCATTAACTAAGGCTGTGGAAGGATGGCACAGAGCATCATGCTGAGCACCTGACTTGCTGCAGAGACTTATGAACGAAAAAACCTCCAAAAAACGCTCCCCACCTGTTCCACTAGCTTTGCTGTGAGGGAAAATGGTGTGATGCTGGTGAGGGATGTCTAAGTTTCAGAAGGCACAGCCTACTTTGTTAGCAGCCCAAGAAAAAGGGCTGGAATAGGCTGCTGGGCTATTCAGTCACAGAATCGTAGGGGTTGGAAGGGACCTCAAGAGATCATCAGGTCCAACCCCCCTGCCAAAGTAGGTTCCTTAGGACAGATTGCACAGGTAGGCCATCCTCTTGCTAATGTCTTAAAATCCTTCTTATGGAAGTAGAGTCCCTTCATCAGTAATTTAATGAATGGTGGCTGTCAATTAGTGGGATACGGGACCAGAACAAATGGAAACGCTCAGCTCCCAAGTCCTTTCTACAGCATTCCCAATGCCCACAGCAACTCCACAGAACGATTTTCCCAGGTCAGCATCTTTACGTTTTCAGAAGCCTAAGGTGTTCCTTCCCCCCACCTCTCCCCAGGATCTTTTCAAACAGCACAGATGTGAAAGTATTAACCATATATTCAACATTTGAAACCAAGGAGCCATGGCACCGTGCGACCAGTCAATTCTCATTGAACCCATCTAAGGATGTTTTCTGCAGCTTAAGCCCCGGGTCTTTGAAAGGCTGAATGTGTGGAGCAGGAGGAGAGAAAAATCTTTGATAGCTGAACCAATTCAAAAAACCTCCCATGATAAAAATTCACACAGGGGTTCCTACTTTGTGCAGCAAGGAGGTGGTTGATTAGGTCGCTATTTTGAAGTCCAGCACTAAATCTTCACACTACATGTACGCATACTAATCATTCAATTCCGGAAGTGCCTGATGTATCACCCATCCTAAAGAGACAGCCATCTTTTTTCTCATCGTCCACCACATCCCTAGGTCAGCTATCTGCAATTCATTCCCTGGTGCTCCCCTCTTCCGAGTGACTCTTACAGCAAAAATCCTTATTTATTAATAGCAGAGTGCACGCTCTTGCACTTTGCAAGATTGAATTTAATCTTGCCTCTATTATTTTAGTTCTCCATCTTGCCCAGCTCCTCCAAGATGCACTGATCCTTCTTCTCCTCGAGCCCGCCCTCACGCATCTCCCACCACGCTCAGTGAGCACAGCTCAACTCTTCACTTTTTAATTAAGGTCATCAAGACCCCCGGCTGAAGTACTGCACTAGGCATCTCAACATCTGATTTTAAAGGTTTATTTCTACCTCCTGGAGTCACTCCCTTTCTACCTCTCTAGTAACTAGATTTTAGCCCCACTGATTTCCTCCATCACTTTGCCTTCTAATTCTATAAAAACAAAATCTAATTCTCTTAGACATTTTACTCATTCGTCATCTGGAGATTTTAACTTCTAAAGAGAGTATGGAGCCTCATACCTGATCCTAACCTGTGCTCTCAAAGGCACACTGGTTTTCCCCCGTGCCGTGCTGTGATTAAGCTTGTTGGTTTACTGCAAGAGTGGATGTTGTGCTCAGGGGTGCATCTGCCTCCCTAAAACACGATTCCTGTCTCAAGACTGCAGGCAAGAGACAGAGAAAGAAGGTACAAAGGAGCAATCGGATATAATTCATCGGGTTTGGGTTTTCAAGGGTTTCAGTGAGGTCTCTTGCTTGGAGCTTTCTGTAGATGAGGAGGTGATGCTGCAGCCCTGTGGACAAATACAGTCAGCTCCTCCTCTTAATTCAACACAAAATCAAGGGAGGAAAGTGAAGTTGGAACTTTATAAGCAAAGATGGTTGTTCTCACATTGCTTGTGGTAAAAATCGCCACATCAGAGGTAATCCTGTTACCTCAGTGAGCTTTGTAAGGTCCCCATGTTGCTGGTCACCAGTATGTCCTCTATCAGGAACAATTTGGGGCATCATTGGTCTGCCCCAGTAACAACATTCTCTGGAGCTCTACCCCAGTAACGTGTGACATGCTACTCACGCTCACCAAAAACATGAGCCAGATCACAGGCAAACACTTTGAGTGATACCAGTGTAAGTCACATTTTTTACATTTGACTTTGTGAATAATTTTAACAACCTATCAAAACCCCCAACACAGTGCAAGGTGGCAGATACTGACCTCTTTTCCTGATACACAGAACGCCAGTGGAATTGGCCTTCGCTTATGTGGATATAATGGTGTTTAGAATGTCACTGACGGTGAGCATGTGGAGCTTGCTAAGAGCTCCTCTTCACGTCATAAATTAAGAAGGGTGATATTTGAAAGCAGAATCTTTTATTAGACATGTCAGCAAGGCTGAAAAGAAGTAGAAAAGCTTCTACACAGTTTTCCTCCTCTCTCGGTGATACGAGATCCCTGTTAGCCTTTGAACTAGCTACACAAGGCCCCTTTTACCATTACCGAGCCTCAGTCTCTCCTTCTTCCATCTGGTACAACTCTGCACAGCTCCAAGAACCCCACACTACGACACTGATGTAAAAGCAGGGGGCCTAGAGATGCTACCATGACCAAAATGGTAAAACAATACAGCACACAAAGCTTTTTCTGGTAAGTTTAATGATCACGTTTTACATCAAGCAACAACAGAGGAAACGTGATGAAGGTCCAGTTTTATTGACATATTTTAGGTACAATGTATTAACATGCTGACATTTTCAACAGGGAATTA
This sequence comes from Zapornia atra, assembly GCA_013400835.1. Taxonomy (NCBI): domain Eukaryota; kingdom Metazoa; phylum Chordata; class Aves; order Gruiformes; family Rallidae; genus Zapornia; species Zapornia atra. The sequence continues at coordinate 34,859 of VZTU01016234.1, forward strand.
CATGTAAAAAACAATCTCGTACATGAGATCATCTTTGTGTTTCCATTTTTACATCCACTTAAATAGGTACGACAGCCAAGAGCTCTCACACGAGCGGAGGATTTGGTATGGTTCAGTATTACACTCAAGAAACTAGCAGAAAACACCGTGTGCGGATGATGCTGCAGAACACATGAGGCAGGCGAACCCCCAGTGGAGTCAGAATGATACAGTCGGCTGTAGGTTTTATATCCTGAACTGCTAATAAACAGACTCTGTAATCCAGATTAGAGCAATACATTTGAAGTGATTCTCAAAAACACCCAAACATATACAGTGTTTAAGACTTTACAGGTTAGGAAGGATCACATTCAGTAATAGTAATAGGAGGTAGAATTGTCTCGACAGTGTTCGTATTTCTACGTGGCCATAAAAAAATTAAAGTGCTATTACTATCACTGAATTCAAGAACAGAACTCCTGGAAAAGTGAAAAGGATAAAAAGAGTCGTTAATCCTGTTTTGCTTGACACAAACACTAGAACACGTACGTTAAATGTTTTGATTCTCCAACACAGGTAAAACTGCAAAGCAAAACTGTTAAGTGATGCTTTCCCAGCACTCTGGGACGGGCAGCATCTCCCAAGGTGTGACACCTGTGAAAGCAAGCTCAGCTTCATGTCCCAAAGCCTGAGTAGTACAGAATGGTGGGCTTTCAGGGTGGGAGATCTAGGCTTCAGGTATCCTCAATAGAGTCCATATGGACAGAAAATAGAGCAGAAGATTGAGCGCAACCCACTCAGGAGAAGGTCTGGAGAGAAGGACAAGGAGTGAATGGAGCAGGAACCTAATAAGGATACAAATATCCTTGTGGGAATGGAAAACTGAAGAAAAATGAGATGGAAATGAGGTAAAGCACAGGGCAAAGGAAAAGGATACTGTCGGAGAAAAGAAAATGCTGACTTAATTCTAAGGGCACTTTGCATCTACAGGAATTGTATGCAATGGTACAGACGGCCAGCTGTGAACAAATGAGCATTAGCATCCTCTCTTTGCTGTACCTGGAAGTGAAAACGTTCATTAATTAGAAGTTAAGCTGTTTAAAGAAGTTTCAGCACCTGCAATAGAAACCCTGCAAAAAATGGGTTGTTACTATGTAAAAGGAAATAAAACTGTAAGGTTCCAAAGTCAGCTTGACAGGCACTAGGGGAAAATAAAATGCAAATTAAAAAGCATTATATGCTCAGAAAGAAAATCCTGGGCCACTGAACAAACATAACATTAATGCAGCAGTGTTCTCAGTTGTGATCTTCCAAAGTGCCTACACACAACATTGCAATACAGCCACATTTAACTGTACACAGGTTCTTTTACAAAAATATTCTTAATCTCTAATACTGTTTAAAATTATTTAAATGGTTAAAAAAATAATTTAAAAAAATTGCTTAGCCCCAATGCTGTTACATTAAATAAACCAAACATCACCTGTTGAAAAACTGTGTATATATAAAGCCCATTCCCAGTTAGTTACAAAAACCAGTGCATCCAACCCAGAAGTGAGAAAGCACCCTAAAAGACCCAGTGAGGTTAACTTTCCCCTTGCTTGAGGTTTCCTTGAATGCAGCAAGGACCACACTTTTCACCAAAATAAGCACAGAAATAGAAAATGGAGGTGTTCTAGTTTGGGGTTTTTTTTTTGTAATTAAAAACAACCCCATCCCTGCAGCGTTACAAAGAACAAAATGATCCTTCCCAACCATATCATACCAGAAGTTGGTATACGTAAGGATCCAATATGAATCCGTGGTTTTATACACAAGACCCTGTGGCTCATGTGGATAAGAAGTCATCTCCAGGCTTAAAAATCAGGTTACAAAAAAACCTTACATAAAATCCTTAGGATTTGATATTAATTGAAGATAAAATACTGTCAAGTATTATGTTTATGAATTAATTAGAGGTTAAGGCACGATTTAAGGTAACAAAAAGCCCTGTTACCCTAAATAACCATTATCATATAGCTAACTTTCTGCAATCTGTTCAGCATTGGTTTCCTTCACATTTAACTCCTCATCCAATAAGCTGCTAAAAAAAAAAAATATATAAAATGCACCAAAAATATAGTAACTTTAAAAAAAAAAGGTTTGTGTGTGTCTGAACAAAAATGCCTCTTTGACAGTGAGCAGGTGAAGCCAGGTTTCCACCTTCCAGTCTCACAACCCACATAAACACAGTACTACGCAGAGGACAAGAACGACACAATACTATACCAGAGAACAAATCTCTCCAAAGTTAGACAAAAATCAGGCAAAACCACCCCAAAAAATCCCCACAAAAAAACAACCCAAGGAATGAATATCCCCCTGTCCATGCTCCCCACGCCCACCCATGAGCCCCACCATAAAGGCAACGCACCCACACAGACAGACAGACGCGCAGTTACCGTGTGTAACTATGGGAAGTGGCTACAGTGGCTTCTGGGGAAATAGCACAATTTCAAGGTCAACAGATCAAAGCTACTACGTTTAAGAAAATCCATTTAAAATTCAGCACCAAGTAAAAGGGTTTTTTCTTATTTCAAATAGCTGGACAATGTTAGGGAAAAAAAATGACAAAGAGCCTCAGAAGTTATTCTGACATAACCTACAGTTCTGTAAAAAATATCTCTCTCAAATCCTTGCAGTAGAAACCTAACATCAAAGAGCTGAAATAACACTCAGCCTGCCTGGCACGTTAATGGCTAGGACGACTTTTGTTGTTTTGTGGGTTTTTTTAAAATGGAAATCTGGAAATTTGAAGTGAATCTTCAAAATCAACCCGGGGAATAAACAGATATGGGAAGATATGTATCACAGGTGAGGTGCCAGTAATCACTCTTCTTTCACAAAGATGTGGAGATGTATGTGGGCCAAGAACAATGTCCCTGACTAAATGTATTCTCTAGCACTACTCAAAGACAAACATTTTCATGGCAGCTTCTCCTGCAGCTATGAGGATGCTACGGGACCTGTCTTCCTCCTGCCTAGCACCCATGACACTGAGCTTTTCAAACACTGCACATCGTCCTCCCACACAGTCCACATGCCACACCAGTCGCTAACATTGCGACAAACCAACGTGTTACATGACCGGCTCGCATGAGGTGTAACACCACACCATCCCAAACTTTTGAGAACAATATTACACGACAGACCTCATTTGTACTTGTACAGCACAGCGGAGCAAACCTAAAAACCCCCGTGCTTGGTCTGACAGTGCACTGTATTTCCCCTCAAAAGTTAAAGGACACCGATTTTTATATATATATATATTTTTTTTAAAATTAAAAGTAGAACATTCTACTAAAATACCACAGATCATATGGCCAATCCAATCTTTCAGTCAAGGTAAAATATGATTAGTTATGAAGTGAATTCTCCAGTGCTACAAGATGAAAACAAAATAATTTGAAGGAAAAAAAAACCCAAACTGTTGGCTCCATATAATCACCTACTGGAGTTTCCTCTTAAAATCATTATAAAGCTAAGCTAATAAAAACTGTGAACAAATAATACACAGATCAGGATACATGTATTGACTTACTAGCATCTTTATAAAAATTTGTAGATATACACAAAAACACATCAACATTTATGGAACTGTATCCATTAAACTTAGGTAAGACAACACAAAAAAATCTAACAAGTAGCTAAGGTGTGGTTGACTGTAAGCATTTTGAGTAACATTTTAATTTTAAAAGGTCAATATTTACATACTACATTAAATGCCTTTTTTTGTTGTTGTTGTTGCATTATGCATTGTATTTTGGATGTACAATAAAGAAAGAACAAGATAATGGTTGCAACAGATCTTCCAATAAAGGTAACATTAAGATGCTCAGATTTAACTATGTGCTGAAAGAGAACATGGCAAGAACACGTCCATCTAGCTTTACCTCTACTTCCTTTGCAGGCTTTTGGGAGGAGACAACAAATGGATCTGAAGGAGTTGAACTGTCCAAGCTAACCATTGCCAAGAGACCCACGTTTGAGTTAGGGTATGAGAACTAACAAAACACAAACATTTTAACCAATGACTCACCTAATTGCTACTTCTGCTACTGAGTTTAAGGTATTAAGAGAGAGAACGGTGACAACACAGGGTCTGAGTATGTATGTATGTGTATAAGAAAAAGGCATATAGACATACATACATATGGTATGTTCACATATAGCAAGGTACTCAGGCACTGCAATAAGCAGCTAAAATCACCATCAGTGATCCACCCGTACCCTGCCTGTGCACCAGCAATAGTCTACTGCAACCACCTTTAAAGAGGATGCAACTAGTCATTAAACAGGCATTGCCTCCAACATTTAAATAGATATGAGGCGATTTCAGGTCTTTATTCCAAAGCCACACATTTGTTTCAAGAAAAAAAATCATTTAAAAACCCAACTGAATAAAAATTCTTAAAACTTAAGTTGGCTGAACCTCAGCCTCTTTGGGATGGATTCAAAACCCAAAGCAGGAGCATTTCTACAAACTTCTTTGACTTTTGAATCAAACCCATATTCTTAGGCTCCAAGAAACCCTCTAACCCCAATAATATTTGCTTCTGACAGGACAGCTGATCAACTGCAGATGTTCCTGCTGCTGAACTCAGCTGCTGGCCTGTCTGGCATTTGCATCTAACCCAGATTTCCAGGCACGCACTATTATCGGTCCCCTCCGAGGTGTCGTCCCATCCTTCTCATTGCAGAGAAGCTGGTCCCTAACGGTGGGATGAGTAACTGTTTAATGACTCATTTTAAAGATCAAAATTTACTCCTTAAAAATAAAAAATTACATAACCTAAAGAGGCAGCATAGGGATCCTAGCGCTCATGGTGCAAGGAGTTAAACAGCACAGGGCAGGACACCTCCTATCAGTCTTCTTCAAGGTTGGCTCCTACCGGGCACTTCCTACCTGCAGCTCAGTCTCTGTGTCCTAGGCTTGGGTCTACCCTGAAGCACTAACAGCACTTTTTTAGGTAGAGTAATTGTGCTGGATGGCATTAAGTATTACACATAAATGGGGAACGACACAGATGGGTATAAAAGTCACTTAAACACAAGAATTGTCATGACATTACCGCATCTCGTCACTAAGTTGTAAATGGGCTTAGAGTATTCTTCCCATTTTTTCCCCAGCGCAGTTATTTCCAGAGTACCACATCATTCCGTATTATTTCAATGAACAAAGAGCAGTTTTACCTAGAAGCCCTTTAACAGCACTTGTTAATCAATTGTAAATTTTTAGTAATTTCTACTTTATTGAAAATCTGGACCAAAACTTTAGGAAAGCCAATCAGCTATTTGACTCTGTTACCATTAAATCTTACTTTAAAAAAAAAAAAAAAAAAAAATCTATACTACTATAAACTTGCTTAGTTAATCCTTCCATGCTTGGCATGCCTGTTTTGGATCCCATTCACAGCTGTTTCATTACATACCAATAGTGTTCTTCTGTTGTCACTCGGGTAACAAACCTATAAGGGTTCGGTAAGTCCCGTCCTCCCCCGCCCCCTTTCAAATAGTAGGTGGAGCACTTAAGAGTATTCCTAAAATAAAGGATGAAGCAAAAGCTCACAGCATTAAAGCTAAGGAAATGTTCATAATAACTGGAATCCAATATAAAGATGACATTTTAATAAGTTTATTCAGATGTAACTGAAAAAAATTGTTCCTTTGGCAACACCATCTAGATGGTTCCAACCAAAAGGAAAAACGGATTTTACTTGGAATAAAATATAAGCTCCTTAATGTTTGCACGTAATTTTGGGGAACTGCCAGGTTCACCAGCAGATTCACAATGTCCTTGTAGTCCTGTATTTATTGGGAATCCCGCAAACCAAGTCCTTTTGGTTAAGGGATTTTTACGGTTCATCAGCATTAGTCACAAAATAGAACTCAAAGGGGAAAAAAAAAGCCTAATCAAAATAAAACATAAGTCAATCATGACACACTAACCCAAAAGAACTATAAGGAATGTGCCACTCGTCCTCTGTAACATTTCTGAAGTCACTAAATATTTCTTTTTCCTTGTATGTGGCAACATCGTTTAAAACCGCCTAGTTACAACATGGGAGTTCTCTACCCCATGATGCTACTGAAGGGCAACGATCCTCGTTTTTAAAAACCAAGGGAAAACACAGCGATGTTATTCCTACACAGGGTTTTAGGGAATAAGTGGAATTGGAAGGAGAAGATGAAAGTCTGTGTTGGAATAGAAAAATGCAAAGACAGACTTAACATATTTACAGAGATCAAAACTACAATTTTCCAGTGTCACCTCCAAAGCTTCTCGGCATACTGCTACTCAGTGAAGCAGACCACATTTATATCTATGCAAGAATACCTTCTATGCTCAGATATACAACGTAACTAAATGGGTTTTGTTTAGAAAAGTTGAGTTTTCACTCAAATACCTCGCACTGAAGATAAGAGCAACCATTATCAAATATTCTTTGCTATGAAGAAAGTTTTTAAATCTTTCGATGTAAACGTTCTCTCTCAAGTCACTGTGGTCACACAGTCAGATCTCGAAGGACAGTGTCTACGTGCACTGAAAACATTTTGAAAGAGACTCTGTAGTTCCACGCGGTTACAACAGAACGTGAACAAACCGAACAGAAATTCCACCTTTGCAGATCCTCTCAAGTTCAGCTCTTCCGAAGGGCATCGTGCTGCTCTCTGTAGTTCAACGCAGCAGTTAAAGACTAAGCTGATAGGTTTCACAACCCCACGGTTTTGCCTCTGCGTCTCGTGCAGCTCCTCAGTACGCTTCTGGTAGTGTCAGGGTTTCTCTCAGCAGACATCACTCAACTATCAGTGCCACGTTTATGTGGGACAGATCTATCATGTGCCTGTTAGAAGTTAAAAGACATTTAAATCTGGTATTTAAACCCATTCCAGGAGTGGAGAACAGACAAGGAGGTCCTATGAAGGTCACTAACAAACAGGAGCTTGATTGGCTTAAGAGAAACATTGAGCAGAGTGATTTAATCTTTTGAAGGGAGGGAAGGAACTGAGGCAGATGCAGCATTAATTATTTACCTGTGGAATTTCTGTTGAAATGCTAAAGCATGTGCTGGCTCCTTGAATTTTGCTATGGCTTTCCGCTGTTGAGGAAGCATCTGTAAACTCTACAGAGACAAAAAGCAAAAAAAATATTTTCAATATTCACTTAAAAGTTCCCTTAACTAATTTTGCAAAGTCATTGAGATTTTGTCATAGTTCTTTTCTCAGATGTACTTATTTGTGTCCAGGGAATGGAAAGAGACTTCTGAGACTGCAGCCAGGGACCCAGCTGAAGGTGTCTGAGCTGGTGCATTAAGCAGCTGTATGAACTGGAAAACCCACACCAACACTCATTAAGCAAAGGCGACAGCTCCTCAATTTGACCCACACATATGAAGCAAACCCAGCAGCCAAACTCCCACCAACTGAATTAAGAAAATTTAACTGGGCAGAGCTCAACTTAACATGCAAGCACCTGGAGTCATTAATTTGATGTACGTTAAAGGATTAGGACTTTCCACAGGGTAAGTGGGACAGAACTAGACTGTGTACGCTCAGACTGCTCTAACAAAAACAAGTTGATGGCTTTTGACAGACACTGACCACCACACAACCCTGATGAACTGGCTTAGGTCACCACTTCAGAGTCCTCCTAGTAACTGGAAACCACACAACAGCCATCCATCCAGATTTGTCCATCCGATAAATGGTTCCTATGTCATGAGAGCAGCGTTTCACAATGCTGTAACTACCAAAGACACCCCTATTTAATACTGAGGTCTCCAGAAGGCCTCAGCCAGGGCTCTGGAGAAGTCATGTCCTTGCTCTCTGCCACAGCGGGAAATACAGGAAATGCCAAGCGATCCCAGAGAGCCTGTCCCGTGGCCTTGGTGATGAGGTTATCGGGCTTACTAAGATTAAAGTTGATGCTTTGAGTCAGCACTTTAGTTACAATAGCACATTTCCCTGAAGACAGTCCAGAAATTCAAGAAGCTGAAGTTTTACACATTAAGTAGGTACGCACCCAACAAGCGAAGACAACACACAAGTATTCAGCACCACAGAACATTCAGGATGGAAATATTATGATCCTGTCCTTCTCCTGACTCTGAACACAGTAACTGTATTAAACCAGGTCTTCTGACAGCTTCATTTCTAATTTTAAAGCTCCATGGCACAATGACTCCAATATTACACAGTAAGTTTTGGGTGTTAGATGGTCTATGCTGCAGCACCTTCAAACCAGAAGTGTTTTGACTCAGCTTCCAGTTGTTCATATGGCTTTGGATGCAGAATTAAGCCAATCCAGCTCTGGACTGAGGTTTACAGATATTTTTACATACATACACAGTTAAATACACACACATATGTACGTATACTGGCACCTTGAAACTCTTCTAAATTTCATTACAACTTCTTGATGGTTAAGAATAAACATGATTCTCTGCTCCTGCATCCTCCCTGGCATGCAGCAGCATCCCCCAACATCTGGGTGACTCCATCACTCTGAAGGTCAGTCTCCAGTATTTTAAATTTCAATAGCAAAAGCTCTGTCTCATCATCAAGACTGTTACTGTACCACCATGTATCTCTAGACAAACAGCTATTCCTTGAGAAGCCACATACAACCCCACTCGTTGATACACTTCAGGGCTGACAGACTTTGAGATCACTCAGTGAAAGGATTTTTAATCCAACGAATGTGCTCCCCGTCCATTCAATCTAATGCAGCGTGTTAAGCAAGATGTCAAACGCCCAGGTGAAATTTGCTATTAAAATTGTCATATCTTTTCTGAACAGGTAACGCTCACATTGATAAGATGCCTATTTAACAAGAGCCATGGCACCTGATAATCGTATTTCTCTGTATCTAAGCCTGACAATTCAGCTCTAGGCTCTTTCTATAACTTACCTATCTGTGATTTTGAAGTAATTAATTTTGGCAGTAGCTACACCTTGCACCTTAATGTAACTAACAGGAAACTTCCCTCTCACCAGGAAAATCACAGAGTTTTAATACTTGAGTCACTCCTGTGGTTCCAAAGTGAAAGTTGAGGAAAAGTTAAAGGATTCAGCAAACCTGATAAGCATCAGCAGGTTAATTTGCACTGTATAGTTTTTGGAAAGCTGCTACGATGGAAAGGCTTAAGAGCAACACTGTACCTTCTTGGTTTTTCAGTTAGTAGGGATGGGATTTAGCTTAAAAATAAGGAAACACTTAGCAAATTACTTTTGGGTGTGGGTTTTTTTAAAATCAGAAAGCTTCTGACAATGTTAAGCACATTTTACCAAGAATACAGTCACACTGCAGAAAGTGCACAGAGAGACCATATATAAAGCTCAGCTCTCCTTGAGGTTACCTGCTGGAGTGGGTGAAGGAGGTGCTGAAGTTTGTGTTCTCCTCCTTTAGTGATGTCACTTTATTATATTTATAGAACTGTATCTAATACAAGTTCTCAACATCATTTTTTCTGGCTAGAAAGGAACTAAGGACTATGGTTGAAGACTAAGCTATGAAATAAGACCTAGAAACAAAATACTTGTAAGAGTTAAAAACCCAAATAATCTGAATTTCAATTTGAAGAGAGAAGTAAATCTGCTCCTTTCGAAGAGTTAGACACACTTCATGTGAGAAAAACCTGCCTGAATCACTGAAAGGACAAATATCTCAGAGCTAGAAAAGAACCCAGGGATGCATGCCTTCAAATGTACCCTGCATGTCCTGCTGTCACCTGCTTCTCTCCCCTCTCCTGAACCATCTCCAGCCCTCCTGCTGACAGGTGATCCTCACGATGCCAGGTCTCACAGTTACCACAGGAGATTCATCCCATGCTCTATGCTCCAGACCCCTGTTATGGTCAACTGAAGAGAAGCTGCATTTACAGACTTTCTTCCATTAGAACTGAGCTATTAAGGCATTAATATTCTTGGGATGCACAGAAGTAAAATTTGATTTTGCAGTTTATACTCCCATTACAATAAATTATTAAGAAGCTGCTCAGTGATTAGCATTAAAAAATGGACTAAGTATTGTTACAGACAACTTACATACTTTCATGTGAATTAATAAAGTTTATTGACTGACTAGTTTGGATATTATGTCACAGCCTGTTCCTATGTTGTCTTACTGCCTTATTTTCCAAAGCAAAACCTATTGCAATCAAAAAAACTAAGTACAATTTAATTTTGATACTCAATTGCTTTGGCAACAAAGGCATCAATTCTTGTGTAAGCCTACTGAAAAGCATCTCAATCAGATTTCATTTCACTTGTTAGTACAGACAACTGTGGGAATAAAAAGCCAATCCATCTGACCTTTGCCAAACTTCTAAATCACTATTCCAGACACAGCCTGGGGTACAGTGGTGACTTGGAGCATTAGGGTCTTCCCAAGTACTGCAGCTAAAGCCTATGGCTTTAATGAGAGAGAGGATTAAGGACTGGATCAACTAATGCTACAAGAACAACACTTCTCCAGTTGGAAACGGTCCAAAAAGAGGACATCAAATGGTTTTAACAGAAGTTCTCAGCCTCTACTGCAGTCAAACTGTGGGACTGAAAAAGATGCATATTTAGGTATGTCAGGTATGTACACTTCCTGTAGGTATAATAAGAGTTTAATTTTTTTAAAGGAAACAAGAAATCAAGCAATTTCTAAGCTAAATTACTTTGATGATATAAGCACCATAGTCAACAACATATAAATCTTTGCTGACAGACATTTTTAATATCTCAGCATGAATCCTGATCTAGCTTGTGTTTTCCAACAAATCCTTATCTATCATGACTTGCAAATATGAACACTATTCATCCTGCTAGCAAAGACTTCTTGAAGATTCATGTTCTGGCTTTGGGACCACATCTATTTCCCTGCATTGCTATTTCAACACTGAGCGTTATGCTTAACACCACCGATGGCCAAGCAGAGAACACATCGGTACCGTTTTGCCAGAGTGTGTAGGACCTGAGCTGCTGCTGCCCCACCCTAAGCAGATGGGTTATCAGCCAGGCATACAAACCAGTGTTCCACTTCGGTGGAAACCTGAAGTAAAGTAACTGCATATTCATCCTACTGGGTTATTTCTGTCTCCCTGAATTCAGGATGATACGCAGTTTAGAGCTGATCCTGCATTTAGATGATGTTAACAACGACAGTCTGAAGCAGCCCCCTTTTTTTTTTGTGTAAACCTGAGGAATTTTATTAACTCAATGCTGTTTGAGGCATTTTCTTAAAAGACTTCACCAGCTTCTGTTTTTGCTGATCACAAATACACATGCTAGGAAAATACATACAAAATTAACTAATTGTGCATACCATAATCACACTACCTTCCCGGTTTAACACACAATTTTTTCCCCCCCTTTCTTGAATAATTTGCAGTCTTTTTTTTCAGGGATAAAACTCTATTTCTGGCACCCATAACAATCTCAGATAACCTGGGTGCTCACACATCCGCTGCGAGGCCATCCTGAAACAACTGCTCGAAAGCTGTTCCACTTGCGCTCTCTCACCAATCACACTACCCACTGTATTAGCCACCTTACTTGTAATGAATGCTCTAATAAGTTTCCAAAATTATTGGTACCACTGCCTAATGTATTTCATTCATGTAAAAACCCCTTCACATGCATTCACCTTTCATTTTTGAAGTAAAACCTGAAGCACTGCCTTAGCTATCCTCGAGCTCGCACAAAAACAGATGCTCACTTATAATGTTTCCAGTATAAATTGTTTCCCCACAATGTATCTAACTTCTATTTCCAACACAGTACTGTACACCAAGTCAGATTTAACCTTTTGTGATTTCACGCTGCCTAACTACTTCTGGACAAGCTGTTACAAGTTTTTAAAAAGTTTCACTAAACAAAACCTCTCCTTGCACGAGTTTCTATACAGCAAAGTCACCTAACCTCGTATTGGTACATTTTTATCTATAGAACTACTTAGTTGTGATATTAATGACATTTATTTGATATTACTACCCACACCCATTACCAAAACCTGGCCACGAAAACCCAATACAGATCTCTGAAAAAGTAATTCAGTGTGTTTGCTTTAGACCTAAGGTTAATTATCCCAAAGAAGCTAAAAGCATCAGACAGGTCCTTATACAGTCCTGATGACAGCTGTTATCCCATTTTCTAAGAGCATGCAATAATCCTTTGTCTTACGGTCTTCATTAAAATGATAGAAATGAGTCTGTCTTTCCTGAAGTATCACACCTCACTAGGAATTTGAGCTGGATTATTATTCTGTAAACTACTGGCTTTGTAAGACCATTCGGGGGAGGCAGGAACGACCAGCCCCCACGCAGCATGGCCTCTGGAGACAGGCCGGCTCTATCGAGCATCACTCAACTTCCCCTTTAATGGGAGGACACTCGTGTTCCCTCACAGGAGATTTCCCTGTTGTCCCTCTGCGCTCCACTAGAATCTCCTTTTATCATGAATTCCTAAACTGAAATATCACAATCCTCCCAAACGTCACAGCTCTGAGAAAACAACTTCATTCACATCTTCTCTTTAAGTTGTCCTAGTCAGACGTTCACCAGAGGATGAAAACCCCTTCCCGGATCCACTCAGGTGTAAAGGATTGACAATACACACAATAACTTCCAAGGGATTTCAAATGACTGGTTACTTTACGGACCTGGGCGCACAGATACACTGTATGGCACTTCGAGACCAATCTGAGGTCAGAGGTATTCTGGGCATGTTCCCATTCGACTCTGGAGAACAGAAATTACATTCTGATATATTCTCAGCATTAAAAATAAAACACTGGTTCAGGCTGAGGAAGAGTATTTTAAATGGAAAGGATTTAGGCAGCACGGAGCTCATACTGATCTTGTTTATCTCCTTTTTCAGCCCCCCCAGGCACTACCATGGGAAGGAGCAGATCTTGTGCTGAATGGAGAAAGCAACAAAAGCAGTATTTCATGACCACTCATGCTTCTGACTGTGAGTTTGCCTACAAACTGGTTTGAAACTTACTATTTAATTCAACCATGTTAAAAAAACCAGCACAGCAGCTCTGGCTTTTTCTGCAACTGAGTCACTTTTGGCAACTAGAGCGTCAGAAAAGGACTGTTCCCTCTGCAGACATTCCCTTAGGCCTGCAGACCTGCACTGCCTTCAAGTTCCTCCTGTAATTAAATCTACACTTCTACAATATTAGTCAAAATAATGTTGAAACAGCCTCTATGAGAATAGCAGCACAATAATCTCTAGTTAAGCTTCCCTGCAAAACCAAGAGCCCTGAGACAAAGCAGCAGGACATCCATGAGCAGACAGCAAGAGATGGCTTGCAGAAAGCAAACATCTCTGACATCAAAACTCTCTGAGGTTACACAGGGAGTTAAAAGGGAGGTAACAGAGCACTGGGAGATGGAGAGCGAGCAGATAGGAGTGAGACTGGAGCAAGCACTCATTTCAATTATAGGAGACACATGGGAAATAAAAGTTTCCTCCTTTACTTAATTTCTTTCATTGAAGTCAATGGACTACCTAATAGACACCACACTCCGTTCATGAGTGAGCTGGGATTAATGGCAGTCCATACGAAGCTGCTAAAAATAGGTATGTGCAAAAAGACAGTGTAAACTTCCCTACCCAGCATAGTCTCCCGTGCACGATCCAAGCTGCTCTGCAACAAGTCCAGCGGCAGCACAGCAGGCACTTTCACAGAATCATTAAGGTTGGAAAAGACCTCCATGATCATCTAGTCCAACTGTCATTCTAACTTTCTAACAAGAAGGATCCGATTCTATTTACCCTTCCCTCCCTTCAATAATCGCAGACACATTATCACTGCCTCACAGTCTCCTGACACCTGAAGCATCTTTCCTAGCGACACTTCCCAGCCATTACCAATGGACACAGAGGCTGGGGCAGAATGTATTTATTTCATCCTCAGCTGTTGCAACTGATCTCTTCCATCATCTGTCCCTCCTTCCTGCTGTTCTGCCACCTTGGACTTCCTACTATCTGCCACTGAAAGCGCTCGGCTTTCTACCTCTGTTTGTAAGATGAGGTAGGAAAATCTCCTCCGGTCGTCAAGATGGCATCTCTAGCTCACATACAGCAGGGCTAAACTGGCCAGGCTCATTACAGAGCTGCTCTTCTCTTCCCCCAGCCCCAAAGATGGAGCAGGACCAGCCGTGTCTTCTACCACAGCTTCTGCAACAGCTGAAAATGTTTTTACAGGTAGGAAGCCCACAGAGGTCACTAGGCCAGCCCTGTGCACCTTGTGTGATGGATCACAGAGAGAACCTCATGTTGTGGGCACGCTCATCCACGTGTGCTTCTCACTCCCACCCATACGTCTTTAAACCGAAAAGACATTCAGCAATTTTGAACAGCATCAGCGCGGACAGCCGCCTTTACCCTAACCGAGCACTAGGTAGCACTGTCACTCTAAGAAAGCAAAGAGAAGCACACAACATGGCAACTGTTCTTCCCTTCTGAGACCAGGCAAGAAATTACTTTATCAGAGAAAAACTCGTATCTGTAAAACTACTCAAAATACGCTGACAACGGGTACATTCTCAGAACCTCTGACACACAACAGGGGAGTTGTGTGTGTGTGTGAATTTTGTTTTTAACCCATCAGAATTTTTAAATCTTCACAAAACAACACTAAGACCTTGCACTGATGTCTTCATGTTTACAGCCATTTGATGCAAGAAAATATAAGTCAGGATGATGATGGAACACCTCCAGAGATCACTCAGTACTCCAATTATCTGAGTACCTAGCAAATGACTCCCTCTACCTGCCACCATCCTAAATAAAAAGAAAATAACGAGCTGTTGGCAATAACTAGCTGAAGACAAGCCCCTTTACACAGCATAAATATTAAACATAGATTCTAGAGGACCCACAAAATGCACTGGGTTTTTCATGACCTTTGCAACTTATTAGTAATCTACTTTCGCAAGTGGTTCTGGATGGATGTATACTGAATGTCACTGCTCCAGTACGGTCCCCAGGAGGCTCTATTTTGGTGGTGTGCTCAGAAATCTTCTGTACTTTCCAACACTTTGGAATGCCTAATTTTATTTATAGCATGTAATTATTTTAGATTCAGCACTTGGATCTTACTGCAGGTATGTTACTTGTATCTGAAAGCTTGTCCTCTCCAGAAGTCTGATTGCAAACCATATGCTGAAAGGAAGCGCTTCCCCTGCTAATTTAATCATGTCTGAGTTGTGAAACTCAGCTATGACTAAGGGGCTGGTTCATGGAGCCCAAAAAATTTCCTTTTATTCAGTATCTTGAAAATCTTTATCATTTTCTCCTAACAGAGCTGCTTTAATGAAGCACAGATGAGAACAAGGGATTTTTCAGTCATTAGGCAATGGATGGTGTTTCAAAGCTAATACATGGGAAATGAGAATTTTTTTCACTTCTAGGGTATGGAAGGAAAAAATTACAGATTTCCAACTTAAACTGTAAAAGTCTCCTCCATCTTCTCTCATGCATGCCCAGCTATTCCCTAAACCTGATCCACAGAACCATGACCTCAAGGCAAGCTGATGGCAAAGCTAGGAGCACTGAACATCGTAAATTGAGGGAAGTTTTCAACTTCCAGAGGTTTGTGCAAGGTATTTGTACCTCTGCAATGGCACTGATGTGAGAAAACTAAAACAAAAAATCCAACCCTTTTGTCCTGAGAAAAAACAAAGAAATCTCTTCCTCTTCGTTTACACCATTAACCAATTATAGACTATTCCATTAAAAGGTTAAAACTCTCAGTTATGCCAGTGAAGATCCTCGTCCTGAGAAAGTCCACGGAGGATAAGCTCACCGCAACAAATTCAGGAGCCAAACTATATATTCGGAAATAGAGGCTGGTGTGGGATCAATTGCTCTACAGACCAGTATGGAAGATTCAGATTAAGCAGAGGTCCCGAACCAGGTGGGACAGCTGCTCACCATCTATTCCTATTCTTCCCAAATGCAGAGAGATCACTGGGAAGGATTTCTTCCCTGTCTCTGGGAGCTATGCCTCAGTGCAACCATTTCCATGTTCACGTCTTGACTGCAGCTGAAATCGATGCACAGAGGGCAATACTCAGATTTATGAGCTGAGTTTGCATGTCCCTTTGAAAACAGATGCACGCTTACCATTACAGGAACCTTGGGAACCTTTACCTTTAAGCAGGGATTTGTGTGTTGGATAATTGGCATGTGTCATTTCAAGCCACTATACAGACAGGAAGATAACTCCTTGCGTTCCAATTCAGATTTGAAATGTCTTTTACAATTGAAAAACATAAGCCTGAGTTTGACACACACACTAACAACCCCTCCCCCCAGCAAGTTAAACAAAATGCAAGAAAACACTATCTGATTGGTTCAGTTCATTAAGAAAAGGTTTGTTTAACACAGACAATAGCAAGAGATGGGATATTCTACATCTTAAAGATGGAGCCAGCTACAATTGACTCGCCTTTCCCTCTTCTTACTGCCTCTTGAACTCCATCCAAACCAGCTAAGAACTGGGCACCTTGCTTAATTTCCAAAGCAGCAGTTAGAATTTCTCATCTTGCTGCTGTCTCACAACAGCCACCTTACCAAATTCCTGCTCTTTCAGTTCACCAAGCCAGAACACTCCATCTTAGAAAGATGAGAGCTCTGCACTACCTGAGATCTCCTTGCTCTGCTCAGGGCCATGACCTGTTCTTGCCTCTTACACGTACTATCCTCACGAAAACCCCAAAGCCTGTGTGGTCAGGAGCCCTTCCATCCGCCTACTGCCTACCGGCTCTTCAGCGCCTCGCTTCTGCACTCCTTGTTGCAAGTCACTTACACGAAACACAGCTGGAAGGAAGAATGAGGAAATGTCATTTTCCTCTCCTGTTGCTGTCCCAGTAAACTGTCCTTATCCCAACGCACCAGTGTTAGCTTTTCTTCTGATTCTCCTCCGCACCCCACCGTGGTGTGCGGAGGCCGTGTGTGGCCGTGTGGTACTCAGCTGCCACTGGGACTAAACCACACCAAAATTCAAGTGCAGAATTAGCACAAAAGCCTTCTGCATCGTTAGCTGAACTCAAGCTTCTCTTCCAAAATACTACTTCCAAATACTACTTCTAGTTCTCTGATAAAGTGAAATAGATGATGATTTCGAAATCATAATTCCAGAGGCACAGCTGCTGCAAGAATACAAGTTCTGTAGGGCAGCAAGATGTATCAAATCCCACTGGAAAACTAGTTCTTGGTATTTTCCTACAACTACATCCTTCTAAATTGGTCTGTGACATTGAATTGAGAGACCAGAGTTTGCAGTCTGCTGTGAAGAAGCAAGTACTGAATAAATTTTTTAGCACATTCTCAATAACTTCTCTCCATTGTGAGTATTTCCTAACAGGGTTTCTATTAATCTCCTTCTAATATCCTCATGCAAGATTTAGCAAGTAAACACTGAATAAATGTGCTTTGGAACTATGAATAATTTCCTCGAGTACTACCAAACATGAGGGGACGAAGTATTTTGTGGAAGTATTTTTGCTTTCACAAACAAATTAAACCTCTCTGAATTGACGACCTAAATTATTCAGCATTATCCCATTTACTAAACTAGCAAGAAGTGAGGCAGAGTGTACATCTTTAGGAGAGCACTTTGTGTTGCTACAGAGAGACCACAGAATCACAGAACTGTAAGGGTTGGAAGGGACCTCCAGAGATCATCGAGTCCAACACCTCTGCCAAAGCAGGTTCCCTAGACAGGTCACACAGGGAGGCGCCCAGACAGGTCTTGAATATCTTCAGAGATATTCAGCCTTTCCTCGTAGGGCAGATGCTCCAGGCCCTTTATCATCTTCGTAGCTCTCCATTGGACTCTTTCCAGGAGATCCCTGTCTTTTTTGTACCGAGGAGCCCAGAACTGGACACAGTACTCCAGGTGAGGCCTGACCAGGTCAGAGTAGAGGGGGAGAATCACCTCCTTTGACCTGCTGGCAACGCTCCTTTTAATGCACCCCAGGATACCAATGGCCCTCTTAGCCACCGGGGCACACTGCCCGCTAGTGAAGAAGTCTCACAGAACAGCTCCAATTCATTCCTTGCATCTGTCTGAGCATGTTCATCCTGTCAGAAGGAGCATTCAAAACTTAGAATAAATAAAATCAAGAAAAAAAAAATTATCCTCCTCTGTATGTTTCACTATTCATTGACCAGTATTTTCAAGTGTGCTACCAGTAAGCTACACAGGGCCTCCTAAGCCCTTCAGTGCTTTGAAAACCTCCTGTTTTACTGAAGTCAATTTAACTGATCCATCGGTTCCAGAAGGTGGTTTACGAACAGAAGCTTTGCAATAGATTTATCAGTGTGTGATGCACCTTGCTCACAAGCCCCTCCAAAAGAGAACCTCCTAAAAAACCAAAGGATAATGGAAGTCCCTCAAAGGATGCTGTGTTTTCATCTGAAAAAGGAGTTGGTGCTACATGGCACAAATCTCCACTGGACAGTGGTCATTAAGTGCTCCCACCCCAGGACTGCAACAACAGGGGAAAGGCAAATGTCAGAAAAGAGTGTAGGTGCAGGTGATCAACAATAAAAATAAGGACAGCAACCAAAAATGCATTTGCTTTGATCTGATCATCTGGCTTTAACAACCCTGCAGAATGGACCAGCCTGTATTGTGTAAGAAAATCACAGAGATAGCACAGGAACTCCAAAATGAAGGAGACTTTTGCAGCAGGAATATGACTGTTAGCAAAATCCTCCCGTGCCGCAGTGTGATCTGCTTGTCTTTGCTACCAGGTGTAGCGCCTGTGTGGGTGCCTTCAAACATAAATTGCCAATAAACACACATTGTATTTAGTGTCAGGGAATTAATTGAGCTTTCCGGAATGAAAGCCTTTTGGCACAAAAATGATAAACCGAGGTTGACCTACCTGAATGGGTCCCACTGACATCAGCAGGTTTTTCAGTTGGACATCAGTAGTTGATGAAGAAAGCCCTTCAACTGACACAATACAGGGCTGAGGTTTGCACTCCACCACTCGCAGGTTCTGTTTATTTGGCATCAAGCGTCCTCGGCCCATCTGGCCTGCTACTCCTCTGCCTCTGCCGTGCATAATGACCTGCCAACAACAAAAGTAACAGTGTTTTGATTTACTTACCCGGTGCTTCCACTCCCTGCCTCTGACAGACGATGTAAAAGTTGGCCATTTACTTAAAGACTTGATTAAAGTACACGTTGATTTAAACCAGCTTGTTGCTGTTTGCTGGTTTGAAAGGCCACTTATTAACATATTCATCCGCTGCTTATACAAACCTCTCTTCAAAGGGGAGCCAGTTATGTACTGAGCCATGTCTATGGTATTGAGGCTAAAAGCCTCAGCTTTAGCACAGATCGACCAAGCAGCGGAGAGGCTCAGACCCAAATAAGTAACCTAGTTTTCAACACTGATGACATTGGCAGCATATGTTCAGCCTCATATTTCGATTCTGGCCAAAAAAACCCAACCAGTCATCCCTCTCCTTTCTCTCTTCTGAACCCACAGGTAAATTCATGTGTGCTTCAAGCACCTCCAGTCTCTAGGTCTGTTCCCAGGGCAGAACACTCGCATATGCTAAATAACTCTAAAACAACTTTTTTCAAAGTTTCTATTCCCCAAATCCTGTAGGATCTGGCACCACAGTATGGCCTGGAGCAAGATATGTGTGGGTTTAATTCTAGTAAATTAGAGGCTGAACAGTGGGAGAGAGAAAAAAATAACAGTGAAACAGCCACAAACATTAAACAGAGTTAACACTTAACAGCAAGTTAACATTCAACACGGTCTCTCGATTCCTACTTGTAAATCCTATGGAGGGTAATGAGTTTTCACACATCTCTGCATCAGCAAGGAATCTTTACTCTTGCATGAAGCTAGAAGATTATGGTCAACATTCAAAAATCATGAAATGACTTAAAAGCCAGAATACCAGCTATTTTTGAGGAGCGTGCCAGTTTGCAAACAAGAGAAGGCACACAGCATTGCCACCCGAACCTCTCCTTGCCTCCTCCCCACGTGCTAATCAAGTTTTACAAGATCACCAACATTTCTGAGCGATACCAACTTTGAGGATCAACCAGAGAGCATCCTGAAACAGTTACTGTGTGCTCCTATGGATGCAGGAAACAGCCAGAATAAAAGCTTAAGCACAACTTCAGAAAAACTCTTGGTTTTAAAGCCAGAAAACATGTTGGATAGCTACTGCAGGAGATGGCATCTCAGGGCACGCACATTTCCCCCAGGGAATACTGTGCTGGCCATAAATTCAGCAGATGAAACAACTTGCAGACATCTCCAGTCTGTGCTGGGTACAAACAGGCCTCTCCAGATTAAAAGGTTTATATGCAATTATGCATCTCCTGGGTCATGCAGCCCCGTGCTATCAACTGACAAACAGAATGCTCGTTATTAACGGAGCAACACAGCTAGACAGGAGAACTTCTAGCAGCAATATGCATCTAAAACAAAAAATAAATCACCTTTTTAGGTTGATGGATTCCCTGGATGTTTTTGACTCCTTGAGGAGCTGGTGAATGGATCTGTGCCTGCTGCTGCTGCTGTTGGTGCTGCTGCTGTTGCATTCCCTTTGTCAATGTGACCTTCCGCACTGGCTGCTGTTTCGGCTCCGGGGGTTGTTGAGGCCGCTGAGGCTGGCCCTCTGAGTGAAAAAAGCCAGCATCCTCTCCCCCCTGCTGAAATCAACAACACAACAGGCGGCTCAGTGTCCAGGCACCACAAACCCTCACCCTGAGCAGCCTCTTGCTGCATCCAGCTCCTCAGGGCACAGACAGCACCCATCGGGTCTGCCTGCCAACCCTCTGCTGCAGCAGGCATGGGCAAGGGCTCAGCCTGGAAATCCTGCTTCAGTCCTAAATAAATCCATGGCACCTGAAGTACAGCTTACTTCGGTCAGACTTTACTGTAATTACCATGTTCAATAATGCCTTTTCATATGCAAAAGGGTGAGGTGTTTTCCCTTCTGTTTGCAGATCATTCTTCCAGGGTTACACATGAACCACAGCGTGTGTTGTTTAGTTTATAAATTTTCTTTTAAGAGAGACCTATGCATTGCAGAAGGAGCAAAGAACCAGGCAAATACTCTGCTCGTAGTTACAGCTCCAACCTCTCTTTAGTTAAAACCTGGTATTTACATTGAAGAACATAAGTATTCTGCCAACTTGTACACCAGCAGCCTTTTAAGCAGTCTCCTTCCTCAACCACTGGAACCCAGAACAGTTCTTCCCCAAGGCTTTGTTTTATAAAGTTCTTATTATAGATATTTATAATCACCGGCACAACGAAACACCACCTCAGTGCCTCTCTCTGCCAAGGCAGCTCTTCCCACTGCCCCTCTCCACGGCACCAGGCACAGTAAAAGCATAAGCCTAAAGCACCAAGAGACACTATTCCCTTCTGCTGCCTCTACCCAAACAGCTCTGTTCTTTCTACGGACCGACAGGTGGGTCTTCACTTTGTGTCTGGCTGTCCAGATCAGATCAATCCCTGGAAAACATCCCATGAAGCAAGAGACAGCAGAGCCCAACAAAAGACCAGGTAGTTTTGTATCTACAAAGCTCATCATATTATTATCTGGTTCCAACATCAGCATCTGTATCTTGACTGGACTGCAACTTTCCAACTCAGATACTAGTGAATATTCTATCTGCAAGGGGAAGGTGTTACCCACCCTCAGGTAACACTGCAAAAGCTCTCACATCAAAAGCATGTCTAAAGGGGGAAAAAATTAACAAGGAAGGCATCTTTATTTACAGTGGAGGTTTTCCCCTTTCTTTAAACATTCACAAGTCAAAACTCCTTTACACAAGGCACAAACCAGAGGGTTTCATAATACCTGGCATGTTTCTTATGGATAAGGAGACAAAATACAAGGCTGAATGGTTTATGGTCTGAGATTACCTTGACTGAAAATACAGATCATTGCCTCTATTGGGATTAAACAAAAGCAAGAGAAAGATCTGCTGAGGACCAGTTGGTTACTAAGTCTCTTCACTATCATTTGAAGAGTAGTAGTCCGGTACTGGTGATACATAGGATTAGCCTCGTGTTAAAAGCTCACTAGTTCACTACTCACACCCCCAAATCAAGTTCTCTTTATTACCATGTATATGCAGATTCTTATGAATCAGCTACTTAAATGCCAGACAAATCTGCTTCATCACCCCCCTGCACCATCTATGCTTCACAAGCACAACCTGTGATAAGGAAAATCTTGAAGCTCTTCCCAGTTAAGGGCTTTTGCCCACAGTGTCTGAAGCAAGAAAGCAACAGAGAACTGCATTTAGTTTTTCCACTTTAACCACACACATTTTTTTCTCTGCAAAAACTGAATGGCTCCATCGCTTCACAAAGTTTCGTATATAAAGCCTTTGAGAGCAGTAACTGGTGAAAAATTCTAAAGCCCTTCTTTCAGAGATTCCCTCTTCGATCACTGCTCAAAAATATAAAAGCAACAGCTCTCCTCTCCTGAAAAACCCAAACGAAACCTTATGAGGAGAATTGCATTAAATCCTCATTTTAATATTAGTTCCAATATCAGCATCACCATAAGCCCTATGCCTTGATCAGATAATTTCTTTTATTCAGCCCTACAGCAGCTGGAAGATGATGAAGCTACAAAGAACAAAAAAATTCTAGGAGGAATTTAAATGCATTAATTGGGAGTTTAAAAAAATCTAATCTCTGCTAACTGCCTGCTGTGAAAAACAACCATAAATATTTGCAACCATCTCTTTCCAAACCAAAAACTGATCCAGCACATAGGGAGAACATCTGAGAGTGAAGCCCTCAGGTACAAATCACATCAAACATACTCATTACCGAAACTTCAGAAGCAAACAATCATTTCCCATTAAAGGGTAGGAAGGCCAACAACCACCCAATATTTAACTACCACACCCAATTAGCACCAAATAAACCCGTATAAACTAAATGCACAACTATAACGGGGTCAAAAGCATAAGCACACATTCCTGGTTCATGTTTATAAAAAACTGGATGGGGTTTGCTCCCTGCTGGGGTCTCAAGTGCCACCTGTGGGCTTTGCTGCTAGTACAATGCTCCTGCAAAACCCTGAAATGGTAGAAATGTCCCAGGACTTTTTAATGAATTAATAAATTTCAGAAGTAAGAAAACCTATACAGAGCAATGAATAAATCCATAGGGTGAGAAAACGGGGTGGAGCAAGGTCTACTTGTTCCTGCAACAAGAAGGGAGAAAGGGCAATTGGATCAAGCCCTTTCTTTACACTACTGCTCTGAACATCTACTGCTCTTCCAGATGACCTGAAGAGGGGAAACAGCAACGAACTTCCAGCACCATTTCTAAAGAGAGGTCCACGAGCGAGCAGCTTGGTGCTCAAGGACGTGTTCCCTGCAAGTCAGCAATACATTGTTCCCCCTTACAAGTAGCCCTGGCTTCAACTAAAGACAGTATTTGGTGGTTTCACAGGGAAATTAAAACTAAACATGACTCCTAGGTCACCATGCACCGAACAAGCAGGCTCAGATACAAATTTTAGCTCCAATTCCTTTTTCACTGGCTGAAGACATGACAGAGGAAGGCCAAGCACTGTCTGAGCCAGAACGGAGCACCCATGCAGCAGTATTTAGTGGCAAATCAGACTCAACACCAACATTGTCCTTTAAACTTCTTCTATCCAAGATAACTAGCAGCATTTTGAGGAACGTCAAAGAAGAACTAAGTCGAGGAAAACACCCACAAAGAGCTTTTAACATCTGGACTTAAAGCTATAGAACATTACTTACAGGTTACATGCTCCTACGAGGACATTACAATCATACCTCTCTTCCTCCAACACATGAAACAAGGCTGTGAATATGCTGACCCCAGATTTCTACGCACAAGGTATGCAATAAGCCAGCACTCCAAAGGTAAATCACACAAACAGCAAAGCTACAGACAAGCCAGTAAGTGAACTGAAGCTGTATTGCAGAAGCTACCCAAGCAGATGTCTAAATCACAGAAGTTCAACTGCTAGCATCTCTTCTACTTACAATTTCTCAGTTCTAGCTCACTGCTTTTCCTAAAGATATCGTCTGTGTTGCTAATTTTTCATTAGCTTATGTCACTGTCCTCTCCAAACTGCAACAGGTAGCAACAGGAGGTGTTAAAATTTTAAGTCTTCTCTTGTTAAAGTAATTTTTATCTGCATCTAGCATTTTGGGATGTATAGGGCACACCAAAATTTTTCAGAGATGTATCTATTCATCACCTTGACCTGCCTCATACTGTTTCATGAACAGAGTGTCAGAAACAGGTAGATATACTTCTCAGTCCAGCAGAAACCTGAGACTGATACAAGCCCTGATTTTATACAGCAAATTTCCTCTAAGTCCTCTGTGGAAAACTGAATTCCCATGTTTTATTTCTCTGCAAACCACTAAAGGAAGAATGTTTTCCTGTTATCGTCTACTGCTTAATTTCTGTAGTACAAATCATTCTGACCTTCAAGGTCTGTATTTCCTAGTTTTACAAAAGGTCTTCCTAACATGTAGCCAGGAAAGAGTTCTCCTGAATGAAGCTTTACCATTATTCAGTTAATATCAGAGTAATGGAAACGCAGTTTTTTAAGTGTCAGGAGTTCTGCTGAGGGAAAAGTATAAAACTCATCTTCCAAATTTCAAGTACCACAAGACTGTTAGCAGTACCAAAACAAGTTAATTTCAAATACTGCGTGTAATTAATTCAAACTCAAAAGGTTGAAGCAAAAGGATTCCAACTGCACAGGGAATGGTTTTCACATTTCTATTGTGGAAGAGTCTGCACAGTTCGATCCAAAACTGGGCTGACCAAAAAGAAAAATGATGCCATTCAACGACTGTGAATTTTACAAGCGGCTCCTTGATAGTTATCAAGGCTGTTTTTCAATAGTGAGGTTCTCTCGCTATATATATATATAGTCAGTGTTGTGTTTTGAGAAACAAAGACTGATCTGTCAAATATGAGATCACAAACTCTAAAAGCAGCATTTTTTGAGAATTTAGCAAGCTGAAACTCTCTATCATAATCATTATGACAGTTTCACAATCAAGATAAAGTTTATTTGCCACCAACATTAGCAGGACAAATTTATTTATAACAAATGCTTTAAAATGTACTGATAAAAACGCCTATTGATACTGTCAGAGCTGCTTGCAATTTGACAGATCAAATCTTATTTTCATTCTTAAACCTCATGAAGGAATGGTATCACCAACTTGCATTCTGTAGTGAGCAAATTGATTAATCCCCCTCTATAGAAATCTCAACTCTTGATTACACCTATCAGACGTTAAGCAGCATTATTCTAGAGTGACAACACTTGACAAATTCTCAAACCATTTTTCTCAGCCTTTGTGGCCCTGCTAGCTTGTATTAACCCTGATGAAAAATTAATTTTCCTTATCTTCTGCTAAACCCCAAAATCCAAATCCGCCAAACTGGCAACTCTTTCTGTAAAGGTATTATGAAAACCTCTAAAAGATTAATTGCATGTCTTCAGGTGACATTAAATTAATTTCTGTACTCGTGACAGACATTTGATACTCCGTACTGAGAGGACAGATAACATTGTCAGGATACACAGAAGGACAGTGGTGCAGTGTCCCAGGGCAGCCTCTTATGAATTCTCCTTTCGATAAGGCCATACTTCACTGTCATTGGCACTGTTAGGGATCTTGCAGCCCACAGACCTCACTGCACAGGTTTCTATTAACCACGACAATGCAGTGTCTATCCATATAATCTTTATAAAGCTAATTCAAAAATCACCCACAGTAAAGGGATGCGCATGTCGGATAAAGCGCTTAGAGGAAATAAACTCTGGTTGATTTGTGTAAAAATAACACAGAGGAACAAAACGTTTTCATCTTTTCTTCCGTGTACTATAACTCAAATTCTCCATAGAGTGATGAAGGCTTAAATCTTGCAGGGAAATCTCAATCCAAAAATGTCTTGCAATTGATTTCCTTTAAAGACAGGAGAAACCCCTCATCTGTTACCAGTTTAAGTGAGTATTTCTAGAAATGAATACCTCTAAGGTACCACAGTAGTTAGCAGGGGAACCCCAAAACATCCTTTGGGTTATTAATTTTATCTTCATTTTAAGGACAAAAGAAATTACTGTATATCAGTTATATAGGTTTTAATCCGTAAATTTGTAGTTTACTCATCACAGTATGAATCACAGACTGGTTTGGGTTGGAAGGGTCCCAGTCCCACTCCCTGCCATGGGAAGGGACACCCTGCACTAGCCCATGTTGCCCAAAGCCCCCATCCAACCTGGCCTTGAACACTGCTAAGGAGGAGGCAGCCACAACTTCTCTGGGCAACCTGTGCCAGGGCCTCTAACATTGAATCTAAATTGAATTTAAAATCCTCTCTTTCAGTTTAAAGCCATTGCCCCTTGTCTTGTCACTCCACGCTCTTGTAACCAGTCCCTCTCCAGATTTCCTGCAGCCCCTTTAGGCACTGGCAGGCTGCTAGAACATCTCCCTGGCACCTTCTCCAGGCTGAAGCAGCCCAACTCTCAGCCTGCACTGACTGACTAAAGGTGACAGACACCTACACAGCCAGCTACGATCCCCATCTGACAAAGAGAAACAACAGTAATGGCAAAACCATGTAGAACAAAATATCTGATATATATGAGTATTTTCTCCTTACAATTACCATAAATAAATTAAAGGCAACCCCTTACAATGAACTCTCTCTTCGACTGGTGCTCCAAATGCTTTACCACTGTGATAAGGCCATCTGACAGACTGGACTAGGAATAGGAAGCATGACCCCTTGGCTGAACATCCCACAACCAAGTGACATGACCAAATCATAGAATCATAGGGGTGGGAAGGGACCTCAAGAGATCATCAGGTCCAACCCCCCTGCCAAAGCAGGCTCCCTAGCTCATATTGCACAGATAGGCGTCCAGATGGGTCTTGAATATTTCCAGAGGAGACTCCACACCCCCCTGGGCAGCCTGTCCCAGTGCTCTGTCACCCTCACTGTGAAAAAGTTCTTCCGCATGTTGGTGCGGAAATTTCTGTGCTCCAACTTGCAGCCATTGCCCCTTGTCCTATCCCCACAGACCACTGAACAGACCCAGCTCACCCAGCCTTTCCTCATAGGGGAGATGCTCCACGCCCTCAATCTTTGCAGCCCTTCTCTGGACTCTCTCCAGGAGATCCCTGTCTTTTTATACCAGGGAGCCCAGAACTGGACACAGTACTCCAGGTGGGGCCTGACCAGGGCAGAGTAGAGGGGGAGGATCACCTCCTTCGACCTGCTGGCCACACTCCTCCTGATGCACCCCAAACATAGTTTCTGACCAGCTGAAGATCTGTTTTCAATCTGTCAAATGCCAGTAAGAAACATCTTTTTTTTAAGGGCCTTTTAAGACCTTTATAAGTATTATTTTCTCAATTCAGGAAGAGCAGTTCATAAAAAGCCCCTCCTGCTCTCCAGCCAGGCTAGAATACACTATCAACAGACAACTCATCATTAACAACTATCTTAAGACAGACATGCTAATGATCTAGTTTGACTCAGTATACACAGAAATAAGGTACAACACGCTACAGAGGTGGTAGAACAACCAAAGCATTCTCCATTCACACCAGAAAAGACACTTCTGGTACAGGCCAGTGAATGTTGGGTTATTTTTCCCAGTCTAAAACATGCATATAGCAAACTTACCTCAAACAAGAGCACCCAAACTAAGCAATAAATAAAATGTAGACACAGTTGCCTTCCTGTGATAAAGAGACACTGCTAAACTGCTTCAGCAAGCCATGATGTGAGGACAATCTCCTCTTCATATGCCATTAGGCACAGAAAAGTCAGAAGAGCCAGGAGAAGATGTCTTGTAAAAAGAGCAGATAATTCCATTTAATCCCATGTACTAACAGAATTCTTACTGTATGCATGTCCTCATCTGCCTGAGCGGAGAACTAAGGTACGGAGAAGGACTGGCCAAAGGCATTAGAGGTACCTGGGCTACATGAGCTTCACCAGGAGTGACAGAAATGCAGTTAACTGTAGATGTCAGTGAACAAGTTTTTGGACAATGTTTCCCAGTTCCTTTTCAGTTGTAAATCTCTGGGATAACTTTTTTGTATGGAGAATTTTAGCCAAGACTGGACATGCAGAGAAATCACCAAGAGAAAAGGGTCCTGTTGGAAAACAGCAGCAACTCAAAACTTCCGTCAGCCCAAAGCTTCTGAAGGAACACTTCTCTGCCAGACTCCAGCTATGGCACAGAAAGCCTGTACTGGATACCAGGAACCAGTGGAACTGAAGCTTCCCCTCCTGTATCAAGTCTAGTTTTTCTAGTTCATGTTCCTTAATGCTTAAAAAGTAATGGCAAATTGAATCCCTCTGGTGTGATGCCATAAGCTCCTTGTGGAGTCTCAATGTGGACAACCCACATTACCTCCCTCCAACCACTTCGTGTCAGGGTTCTCCCAGCTCAGAACCACACCTCTGTACTAAAGGTCTACTCTAAGTCATCAAACCTGACGTACTATTTAACAAATGCCTTGGTGACTTGTGGAAGTATTCAAGTTGGACAAACCCACATGTTCCTCCTTACAAGTTAAGAGATGGCATCAATTAGTTTTCATTAGAAAACCAGTCCTTTCTCTCTGTAATGCACTTTAATGGTGTTACAGTTGGCTTTAGGCACTTTCTATCAGGAAACCAGGATACTAGATACTCTGTATCATGGTATCAATATGAATTTTGCCGTGCAACACCACTGCAGAAAAACTCTCCTTTGGGACTGAACAAGAGAGACAAGCAATACCCAACACCTTGCTTTCAGGATGTTCAGGAGGAAGTGGCACTCCAACACACAATTTGAAAGTCTTCTGAGGACCCGTTCTCCAATCTAGAACAGGAAATACTTCATTGCACTTAACATCTAAGGTAGCCACAGCAAAGTTAAATTCAGTTTAGGCAGATATTCCTTCCCTCTTTTCAAGGATTTTATTACAGAACGAAAAAAGTACTATCTGCATCTGGCTTGGTTGTCAGACCCCCTTGTTGCTAAGTGTGCCCACACATGGCCTTGTATTTCATTTTCCCAGTAACCAAATATGCCCCAACCAGTAAAGCACAGCCTAGCTTACTATCACCAAGCCATGAAATCCTCTGGTGCTATGAGGACCATCCTCACTGGAGGTCTGGGAGGACAGGTTTTAGTGCTAATTTTCAAATGTTTGATCAAAATAGTACAACTCTCTCATAACCACAATACCACAGGGCTTCCTGACTTTTTTTTTTTAATATATGTATTTTTGATTGATTTGGTTTGTTGGTTTTGAAGCAAAATTTAAAAATTAATGTCCATTAGTGAAGTATTTCCAGAGTGAAATCTTGCAGGCTGTGGCAGGCAGAGTCCTTTTTCAACACCATTTACATTGGTATTTCCTCAAATGGTCTGTGCCCACACAGACACTCTAAATGACTACCATGGTAGCTGAGCATTCAGACATCATCATTTCTGCAGCTCCTTCAGTCCACTGCTGACAGAATAGGGATGTTATCTATACTTCCTTCAAATACTGGGACACAAACCACACCACCATTCTCCTGCTTCTTAAAAGTAACAGTATGGTATGTAGTGAGAGTTCCCTTGTTGTTTCTGTGGAGCTGGGAGAAGGGCTCCCTCAAGAACTTGTCATGCAGATGCCAAAAATCTTAGTGTTTGTAATTCCTGACATATTGAGATGAAAGGCGCTATAGAGCTTTCAAGTCAAATATTTTTAATTAAATTTGAACATACAAATGCAAGTAGATACAAGTACAAACATTAAGCAAAATTGGTTGATACGGTTACATTATCAAGCAAGAATCATCTCAATCAGTATTTTTTTCCACATTTGGAACTCCATATTCATCTCTTGCACTTCTCAGTTGTTATAAATACAAATGAAGTTGTCTATCTTCCATTCCAATTATCCTTTTCTTTTTACAATCTGAGAACATCTTTTGTGACAGGCTTTTCAAACAAAAAAACTTGCCAAATCTTTCTTCAAGCTTTTCAGATGAAGCATCATCTCAGGTTTTCAGGAATTATGATCGTTAGCAAGATACTGCCTCTAATCCAGCAGGGAACACTGAGATTTTTGTGTATTTTTATATATGTGCATTTATGAAAAAAGCTCATTGTGCAGCTTTCCACAGAGACAAAGATTGGTGTGTTCTTGGTGCAGCGTAAGAACCAGCATTTTCAGGCTTTTGGGACAGACAGACATCTCTGATCATGGCAGGCCATTTTCTGGCTAGAGAGAAATCACCCAACAACAATATAAGACGACTGAATGACACAGAGGTTTTACGATACTAACATTACCCACACAACCTTCAACTATATGAAAAAACCACTCAGCACATTTTGTATAATCTTAAGATATTTAAGGCTGTAGCTGGTACAAACCTGTTCTTCTAGGACTAAAACCATTTCGAGTACATTGGCTTAAGCAATTCAAGTGCACTTGGTACTACAACTATTTACCAACAGACTGATCACAGAGCCCGAAGATGACCACCACAAACAGCCAAGGTACTAGAAAACACGCCCCATCAAGAGAGACTGAAGGTTATTATTGCTCAGGAACAGTCACGGGATCTTTGAGAGACAGCCACAAAGAGGGATATAAATTCTTTGCCATCTCTCCAGGTATAATGCAAACAGTCATAGATTCAAAACTGCAACAAGAAAACATGGTTTGGTCACTAAGAAAATTCTCCTGAATGTCCCTGTTTGGTCATCTACTGGAATAGATGGCCAAAACAATCTCCAATAACAAGACCTCAGAAAAAGGTTGGACAAACCTGTCAGGAATGCTGTTTTTTCCCCCCATTCAAGACAGAATAAAATATTTCTATGGTCCTTTCCCCCCTATTCTGTATAACTCCATGAGCACATTTTCAAATGATTTATGAGGGTGTTTCTTCCCTATACTGAGTTTTCTTATAAGTATCTTTAGGATTGACTTCAGGCTCCTCACTAAAGCCAGGCAAACCTCAGATGTTTTCTTAATAAAATAGACTAGTATGAATACTCAGCAAATACACTGAGCTGCCCTATATGGAAAGGATGGCTCTGAAGACATGCCACACAAACCACAAAGCACACCGGGTATTTGGACCTCCATAAAAATAAAAAGAAGCACCAAAAAAAAAATAATCTAAGTTTATCTGCTAAACATTAAGCACTGCCTTGTTTTCTCAGAACATAATAGTTAAAGGAATAATTAAAATGGAAAACTACTTGCTATAATGCCATTCCTGCATAAGTTACAGGAGTTTTAGAAAGGGGTGGGCACATTGGCACTGGGGGGAGTAGAGGGCAAGATTTGTTCAAAAAAAAAAAAATCAACAGACAAAAATCATGAAATTACAGTACCTAGTGTCACCTTGATATGCACTTAGTTTGGCATACAGAAAATACTGAATCATTTTCTACTTCCCCCGTAAGTACAAGAAGCCATAAATTAAGGCATCTTATGCATCAGATAAAGCAGAAAACAGTATGTCTTGGAATTAATTAGTAATTACAATTCCATAAACATATATCAGGGAAGCACATGAAAGACCATTTTGAACTAACAAGGGATACTTCTCCCTGGAGGTCAGAGAGCCTCAGTAGTACTGCCGTGCCCAGCAACACAAACGCAGTTAAAAGCTTAGACTGGAAAAGATACTGCCTTCAAGAGAAAAAACAGTTCTTC
Organism: Zapornia atra; assembly: GCA_013400835.1. Taxonomy (NCBI): domain Eukaryota; kingdom Metazoa; phylum Chordata; class Aves; order Gruiformes; family Rallidae; genus Zapornia; species Zapornia atra. The sequence goes on from VZTU01016234.1 coordinate 66,636, forward strand.
TCTTCTGACAGTACTTATACATTGTGAATCCCACCAATACACCAGGTACATCTCCTTAATTGTTACACAAAAATCACCAGCAACAAAATACCACTGAATCCTGTTCTCTGGACAGTCCTACTAAATGTAGAATAGCCTTTGCTACCAGCTCCTGGTTTAGGTCAATTTGCTCTAGACAGCACGGCTCTGGCCTCAATCAGCTGCTTCAAGTGACAGCTCTGCTACTTCGCTGTACCATGGCTGGCAGGCTGAAAGACAGGGGACTTTCCAAGTCTTTACCAACATGAATCAAGAGAGCTTGGAAAAGGAACCCGCATTGTGTATAATCCTCAGCCATCTCACCCATACCTGGCTATTCAAAACACCTCCCCACAAAAGAGCTCTAGAACGGAAAAAGGGTACAAGTGATTCGACTGTGATCAGCAGCCAGGCTGTTTAACTGCAGCATCAAGTGAGAGAAGAGGTGACAGCTGTCCCTTTGGCCACAGGCAGGGAGCTTGAGGGAAGCACTATTACATGCTCAGAACAGGCTGAGGCAGAAAGTTGTGAAAATATTAAAGCATGTGGCAGGACTTAACAGTAGAAATGGAAACTCAATGTGATCTTTACAGTATTCAGAGTCCAAGCAGCTTTTAATTCCTCTTTAAAATCCTGTCAAAATGGACAAGATTAGCTCCCCTGCTGCTGTATTTTTTTTTCTTCCTTGTGTGGTCAAAGAAACCAAGTCACAGATTCGGCTTATCACTAAATGATTAAAAATTAATCAACTATCTTGATCAGCATTAAACAGCTAATTGCAATACTTGCTTTTCTTCTTCCCCAGTTGGAAGGAAAACTTAAAATGCCCATGGCAATATGAAAAAGTAACACACATATTATGAACCTGCTTTACCTCACTCAAAACTCAGTATCTCAAAGTTAAGGAGGCCAGAGCAACTCTGCTTCTGTACACAATGAAAAAGGGTTACATATGCATTTAATATAACCAATTGCTCTTGCTTACCATGAGGCTTATCCAAAACAAATCATTTACCATTTTATGATATAGAGTATTATGATAAAAACAGCTTCGTTGCAAGTACTGCTGTGGGCATTGATAACCATTTGTTATGAAGGGCTGTACACAGTGGTGACTGGCATTGTTTTGTTTTAGCACATCAGAAAAGTAGTTGTGCATGATTGCTTTATTCAGTTATTCATGAATAACAAACATGTCACACCTCTTGCAGACCACTGGGATTCCTGCAGACATGTTTATATATAAATAATTTTAGCCCAGCAGAATTAAATTCTTTCAACTTCCTGTACTTTATTCTTCTGTACTTAAGTACCACGTCTGAGGAATTAACAATCCTCCTAGCCAGGTTCTTGTCAGCTCTGTGTAGTCACTAAGGCCCTTTATGTTACTATTCTGAAAGACCACATGGTCATTACACAGTTCGCAATTTTAAGTGTATTCAAGTTTTATGAGTTGTAGGAAAAAACATCTATAATAAGTAGTTAACTCTTTGGCGTTTCAACTTCCTCCCCACTTCTACAGAGTAAAGCCTAGCCTCCAAAGGCTTGTTCAGTCCCTGCCCTGTTAAGACATGCTTCACTTCATTACAGATTACTGCAGTTCTCCAAGTTTCCCTAAATAATTTTCCAAATAATTTAAGAAGCATTCTTCAAAAAAAACCCGACCTCTGATGTGCCACAGCATTAAACCTCATTACATTGTTCTTTCCTTCCCAGCATAAACCCGAGGACAGGCTTTGGCCTGACAATGCTACCTCACTATGTCCCCCAACTGAGTTTCTTTAGAACACTAACAAATTAACTTGTCTTTTCATTAAGACAAGAAAGTCGGTAGAGATACTTTCCCAAACCAAAGCCCCAGATCTTAAATATGCACACTGCCATCAAGACCAGCATTGTGAGTCCTCCACAACACCGGTGCTCCAGGGACACTCTGCAGATAATAGACCCCTCATCAAAAGATAAGGAAATCTCATTTAGATGCAGAAGTGAAATGGTAACATTTTAAACCCAGCCTCTAACAGAAAACATCCCCCTCCAATATACTGCTTAAATTCATTTCACAACATGCTTCCCAAGAAAATAAAAACAATCTTCCCCTGAGCAAAGAAACCACGCTCACACCAGCATCTGCGCACAACTAAATTAGGTGGCTGCAACTGAACCTTAAAAACAGCCATCCAAATCCTTTTCTTGGATTCTATCAACCTTAAGCAAAAGGAGGTAGCTCCACTGACGAGTCTTTCAGACTCAAGTTACAACTTAAACCTAAAAGAGAGGAGTATTATTTCAACGTGATTTCAGTGGTACCTGACTGTCCATAAAGTGTTATAGGAAACATTAATTTCTGAATAATCACTAATAACTCACAGTTCTGAAAGTACAAAATATTGACCATTAGGTCTGCTAGACCTGCTTCTTCCCCTGTCAGCTCAGGCCCATTTTTTATTTTGAGATTACACGAAATGAAACACACAAGAACAAACCATGACAACACACACAGAGGAGATGAGCCTTGGAAACTTACCCCTCCTGACAACTTAATCACCCTGACTTTGCTGCCGACATGAGGCCCATCACTACCACTGTTTGTCCGCTGCATGACAGTCCTTTTCACGCCAGGTTTCAGTTCCTGGGGCCTTGCTGGTACCGAAGCCACTCGAGCAGTCTGTGACGTGGGCAGTGATGCTGCAGCAGGTTTTGTCTGTAATACTTTCTGCGGCGTCTGAGGCTGACTCGGAGGTACTGTCCGTGTCTGCCTCAGCTGCTTCACTGGCTTCATCTGCTGTCCTTGATACTGCATATTTGTGCCGACTTGGGGGAAGTCTGTGGGTTTGGGTTGGATATTTGGAAATACCGTATCTTGCTTTTTAACAAGGAGTCTGTTTTTCACATTTTGCCTGGTCTGTAAGCCAGAGTGGGGTATGTAGGGGCTGCCATTGGTGGGGAACTCAGAGGAGTCGTCATCCTGCTGCATGTAGGACTGTTGCGTAGAAGGTTGCTGCTGCTGTTGCTGTGCAAGTCTTTCAAGCAATTCTCTCTTCCTAGCACCAGCCTGCTGCTGCCGTCTCAGCTCCTTTTGTTTCAGGATTTCTTCTCTCAGACGCTTCTGCTCTTCTATCTTCAAGCGATACAATCTAGTTTCTTCATCTTCATCTGGGTACTACAAAGGAAAACACAAATTCATAAAATTCTCAAATGCCCAACTTGCTCAAAACAACATTAAACTGTGGTTTCAGATGCTGTGAAGCTACAACTCTCTGAAGAGCTTTTTCAATTACCCCCAATACCAAACTATGGCTATTAGCAGGGTATAACTGCTAGTAAGGTTTATTTGCTATTCATTACAAACAGACAGCTCAAATCTGGTTTAGGACTTAGATATACTATTTCCTAGACGGGAGGAAAAAGAGGGGGGGAAAAAAGAAAGAGCTTTAATACCAGTTGAGAAATCTTATCAGAATACTAAAGGAAAAATAATACCAAGTTTTACAAATTGGAACTCATTTAGAAGTTTCTAAAACCAATTAAACTATTAATATAATTCAAGATATCAAAATATGTTTCAAATGGAAAGTAACAATACGGAGGCAACCCACTGTCACACAGGTTTTATCTTGCTCTTTTCTGACAAAGTAACAAAAGGTAGGGTGGTAAATGACCTGAAAGGCCCTGATTAGAACTATTGATTTTTCTCTCAGAATTTTCAGCCTGATCTCAAACTCATTTGTCACACAATAATTGGTTATAATGAACAGCACAAGTCAATCTCTCTGACCTTGAACTCATGCACTCTCTTCAGAATCAAAATGTTGCCAAATGCAGTGTTGGAATATTAATGGTATATAGAGAATGCCTTTAATATTCCAGCCTTGGCCCTTCTGAAAGTATTGCACATCAAATAACCTTTCTAAAGATTCTTCCAACTTTGGCACAATGGGCTCTTAAGAAAAGCTGTATGAAATGGGTGAAAGTCAAGGAAACGCAGATTCTTATCATCACAGAAAAGAAAGTAAATTGTTCTTGTGATACACTCACAGGCATTTTTTCAAAGTTACAAAGGATACTTTTTAATTCCATTATTGTTTTCCGCTGTTTGTAATAAAGTTAGAGACTTGTAGAGACCACTTAGAGATGGTAACAAGCATGACATCACCCCTAACAGAACCGGGCTCTCAAAGTAACAACACTTTGCATTTTGGCAAGTTATACCATAAAGAATGCTAAAAATTTTATCAGATAGTGGGAATCCTTGATGACATCATTTACAGTACCTGGGTGCAAGCTCTTGTCAACAGCAATGCCAGTTCTTGCACATATATTCAACACAAATGCCATTTTTCACATGTATTGAACCCAAGTGTGCAACAATGTTCATTAATTTACTTCAATGCTTTTATCCCTGGTACATCCCAGAAACCACCCCCAACCTAAGGAAACAAAGCAGAACAGATCCAACCATGAAGTTGGTTCACACATACAGAAGCCCAGTAGAATGGTATTTGTACTTGTAGGATCCAGATGCACATATCCTGAATGTTTGTCTCCTTTGGATCTAACTGCTTCCTCTCTGAGCACCTAACTGATGATGTTTATTCCCAGAGTGACCAAGAAATAGCTCCATACTTCGCATTAGAATTTCAGCCTAAGCAATAGCTAAAATAAAATCTTCAACAAAAATGGATTTCTAATTTTATTTTATTACAGGCCGCTCTGAGATAAGGTCTAACACTGTCATTTTTAGGAGAATGCTTCATATACTTCAGGTTCTGATCTTCCTCCATGCTTTTTGGACTACAATGGTGGTGATTAATGGCTAATCATTGTAATGACTATATTAGAGAACTTCACTGATAGTAGGTAACAGAAAGGTACTTCTACACTCTAAAATGGGCAGTAGTAGGAAACTCAAATGTTTTCACCTTAAATTGAAAACTGCAGGTGCTGGATTGTAGCAAAAAAAAAAAGAAAGAACAAGGCCCTTGCAGAATACAGTAAAAGGGTAAGAGCCTTAAATACAGCTTGTGCAGGATGACACAATACAGATAAGCTGTGGGGATGTTCCATTATGCAGATCCTGATGCAATAAATACATTTTTCAGTCACTTTCAGAGGCAGTAAATATCTCAATTACTGAAATTGTCCAAAGACAAACCCTCTTCCACTTGAGTTTATTCCCTTGCTTTGCTTTAGACCAGAATATTCTACATTTTATCTAAATGGGTTTGATGGATGCCAGGGAGCCCGTGCCATATCTACCTTCAGAGGCAGCCCTATTTTTTTTAATGTTCAACTGAGGGTGTCAATACCAGCAAGAATCTGCACAAACCCAGCTCTTCTATTGGCTGTCATTTATTATGAGGGACCTGTCTGCTCATATTATCATCTAACCAGTTCTGAAGGCCTTGGAAGATGTAAATCACAATCTAGGAAGTGCAAAACACTAATTCAAAGGCTACATACAGCAGCAGAGATGTGTACTTTGTGACACTCAAGGGAATCTCACCAACAGACAAGGACTGAACATCCTGAGGGACTCTGACCAAGACATCAGTGCAGTACAGATACACTGATTTCAACTATTACCAGCAGATAGCAGTAGACACTGATTTACTACTACTAGCATTAAATGCAGAAGACAACTGAAAAACTCTTGTACCAACACATATGAAGTTAGATGAATGTTTAGTAGAAATTCAGACAACTTGATCTCACGTATAATCCTCATTTTTCCTTTTAGGAACTCAGCTCAGTACTTCAGTACAGATCATATGAAGTCAGTTTTCATCCCATTAGCTTAATAAGCCCAGTACAGATTTTGCCAACAAGCAGTAGCATTGCCAAAACCAAGAAAAAAGTAAACATCCTTCAAAGATGTCAAAGTTCACAGCTTGTATTTTAAAGTTTCTGCCAAAAGCAACATTATCTACAGGTCAAAAAGCAGAAGAACTTGAAGCTGCCTTTTTCCTTAATAAACTCTTGACACTTTTTTTTTTTAAATTCCCCATAGAAAACTCCATCACATGAAGAAACAGTAGTGTATATGGATCCTCCATTTACAGGAGACTACAGAGGACAAGGGCAGAGATGTGAAACAGTTCTCTTAGGTTTGTGGAGGGGTATTTTGGTTGGGTTTTGTGTTGGGTTGTCTTTGTTAGTTTTTTGTTGTTCAGTGTTTTTTTAGGTGGTTTTGAAGTGGAAATTTCACCTGTTTTAACAGTTCTTTAACAAAACATATGTCGTTGCTATAAATGAAAAATAAATTACAGGCTGATTTTCCGAGTCTAAAGGGCAGTGTTAGAGAAGCAGCACGTCCATCAATCTCCAGGAGAACTTAGAATGGCACTGCTGACTGAGAAGACAGCAAAGACATGCTCTAAAACAAGAGTGTAAAGTTTTCTACTGTAATTATGTCCCAGCATCAGTAGCTTTCTTCTCATATAGCGAATGAAAAATACCAACCCCACACCATTTCAGAGGTCTGCAGGCTTTATTACTAGCTAATGGAATTAAAAGTTATCATAAGAACCAGACACTATGAGTGTTCTGGTTTGCTACCAAGGAAAAAAAAAAAAAAGAATCATAAACCCAGGTTCAATTGCATCCCTCAACATGGTCTGATCTGTGGCATACACACAAAGTCTACTCAGTGAGTTTATTTTCATTTTTTTCAGTTGCAACAACAGAAACAAAAGAGGTTAAATATTTTGTCCAAAAATTCACTGGTCTTCATAAAAGGCAAGGCCAGATCCAAATTACATTATTTGGCTGCTTGTGTTCAAAGCATCTTAAAGACACCTACATACATTAACATTTCACTTACTGATGACATCGGTTCCTGAAACCCAGCAAGGTATGAGTTAACGTACACAACACCATTCCTGTACCATCTTGGACAAACAGGACAAGAATTAAAAGGTTACAAAGTTACTCTGAAGCACACTGCCCTCTTGCAATCTTCCAACTAGAAAAAGACTGACAAGAAGAACCTCCCAAGCACAAGAGGCACCATTCTCAAAATCTGGAAGTTAAACCTATATATACACTGAAGAAAACTCAAATTTAGACGTGTACAGCTTTCAGGTAGCTCATCTCCAAAAAGATTTAAATACATTTGCTCTAACATCTTAATGCAGCAACTATTTTTCATATTGCAAATTAAATTCAATAATCCAACTTCAAAATTTACTGGACTAGGAAGAACAGAATGTGAAGGTTTTCTTTTAGTGAGTGTATCAGGGGCATTAAGTGCAATATAAGCAGTAATATCAGTACACCTATGATCATGCAGTGCCCTACTAATTTCTCTCCTATTTGGAGTTCCAGTATCACTTTCTTCTAAAGAGATTCGTATCACCTCTCTATATTCCATAGTCATGAGGATGCCCAGAGGGCTGGACTCTCCTTTGAAGACAGGCTGAGAGTTGGGCTTGTTCAGCCTGGAGAAGAGAAAGCTCACGGGAGACTTTCTAGCAGCCTTTCAGTACCTAAAGGAGCTACGGGAAAGCTGGAGAGGGACTAGTTACAGGGGCAGAGAGTGACAGGACAAGGAGCAATGGATTTAAGCTGAAGGAGGGGACATTTAGGTAATAGAAAGAAATTCTTCCCTGTGAGGATGGTGTGGCACTGGCACAGGCTGCCCAGAGAAGCTGTGGTTGCCCCTGGATCCCTGGCAGTGTTCAAGGCCAGGTTGGACAGGGCTTTGGGCAATCTGGGCTAGTGGAGGGTGTCCCTGCCTACGGTAGGGGGGTGGAACTAGATGAGCTTTGAGGTCTCTTAACACAAACCATTCTAGGATTCTGTGATTCTTCTCCTCCTTTGAACTAAAAAATGTTTAATAGAGCCTTCATTCATCTTATCCTAAACTGACTTTAACATGAGCAGAATTAGGCCCACAGTCATCACCCAGACTTTCCAATTTCATTCTCAAAATTATTTTTCAGATAGAGAATATGCAAGTTCAGAATAGCTGTTACTCTCCAAGATCTAATCAAAGGCATTAAAAGTCAGTACCTTGCAGCCTCACAGGAACAAGAACACAAGCATATCATTAGTAAAGTAGAAATACAGTTTTTAATCTTCTAGTCAGTCAGGCTGCAAACCTTTCAAATGTGTTTTGAAGGTGAGCAAAACCTTTAATAGCCAATGTTGCTCCTTTTGGTGCTTCCCGAATGATAGGCCCTTCATAAATACGGCCACTGACTCTTCAGGAAGAACGATGTAAGGGAAGTCTTAAAAATTTTCTAGTTGAAGACACTTGAAACATAGCCTACCCGAGTCAGTTATGAGCAATAAAGCTTGAGAAGATAACAGAACTTCACCGTTTCTCATCTTCATAGAAAGTACAAGAACAGGACAAAGTTAGCTGTTTACAAGAAAACACACAAAACCCCCTGGAACACAATACAGGAAAGAAATGCAATGACCCTCAGTACAAGAACAGCAAAGAATACGATTAACTGCTTGGAAATGAGCATCACTAGTGCAGCAATTGGTCCCTGGGGAACTGACACCAAGTGTCCTCAGGGAACAGGACTACCCAGCAGCACAGCTGAAAGGGAACAACTGCTACCGTACTGCCACTTTGCGGCACAAGGATCTATTTCAAGCTCACTCTGAAAGGAGAAGCATTCTAAATGCACACACACTCACCCACTTTTTAGTACTTGTCAAGTATATCTACAAAGGCTTTACTTTTATGGTTAGTAATAGGAAACACTAGGAGACTGCTTTTGTATACTGATTTGTAAAAACTTACATGAAACAGGTATCAAACTGTTCTCAAAGATAACTCTGGCATAGAAATTAAAAGCAAGCTTTATTTTAAAACCAAGAATTCACAAGAAAGACTAATCTCAGAAATAAAGGTTAGGATCTATTTAAAAATTAAAATGGAAAGAATACAATGACTACTTAGTTACTTTTCTAAAAAAAAAAACACACTTGATTAAGAAGAGTGAAAACCCACTCATTCATATTCTTAAACACTGCCAAAGATATTTCAGACCTAGTGCCTTAAATATCACAACTACGAAAGAACTACAAGATGTTTCAGGTGGGGAGACCTCTGCATAGTAAAGGTAAGTTTTGAAGAGTTAACAGTCTGAAAGACAGAGACTTCTCTAAGAGGCACTGACTGCATTTTCTGTGACTTTCCGACTGAACTAAGGGGAAGGAGATTGGTTAAACCTTTTTTCCCCCCCCAAAAAAAATCAAAATTAAAAGCTGAAAACCTGAAATAAGGATTTTTTCTTTTCTTTTTTTCATATTTCCATTGCAGAGCAAGTGCACAGGAGGTCAAACACTGCTAGCTATGGGTTTCTTTTGTGCCTCCTTTGTGAAAATTAGTTATGACCATCCCTAATTCAAGAACAAGATGAAAGGCTAATCACAAGCAGCTTAAAGGGAAGACAGTATTATCACAATTAAAGCTTTCCACCAGTTGTTGAAGAAAACCTGGTCCTTGAGACAAGATTCATGGTTCAACTCAACTATCAAGATTTACAGTTCTACTCAGAATAACCTGACACTCAGAAACCGTACAGGGAACATTTAGCCATCACGTTTCTCTAGCACCTCCTGATGTGCAGGATTAACAGCAACATCAGCACAATCTTACCCACCATCTCAAACTAACAGTGTTCATGGAGAGATTTTAGCTTCCAGGAGCAGCTGTGCAGGAGATTCTGTGCAGAATCATCTCCACTAGGTCATGCAGTGTGAACAGCCCAAAATACTGGCATTTCATTTTTTGCACAGTGCAGAGTACTAGCAGAGCAACCTATCTCTTTTTCCAAAACCGAAAAGGGACAATAGGAAATGCTCTCAAGTTTATGCCAGAAGATTTTCTGAAAGAGAGATTTCCTCCCTCAAGAGCAAGACACTTCATGGACAATGCAGCTGCAGCCTCCTACAGAAGTGCTAAAGACCACAGAGGAGACTGGGCAGCCTAAATGAAAACAGCATGAAGAAGATTAAAAAGTAAAGACTACTTGGAGAGGCTTGGGGTGGGTTTTTTGGCCATAGAGTATCATTTGAAATGGAAGAGAAAGGGCTTTATGACTTAAAAGAATAAGATTACCTGGAAAGAAAAAAAAAAAAAAAAAAGGATAATATAATCCTGGAAGATAAAAATGAGCACAATAGGTATTTCAGATGCTTGTATCATTGATGACCTTTACTCAACCTCTGCCTTTTCATAGTAGAAATGACCCCTCCTCCTGCAAAACAGATTCGCCACAACCCTGCCAACCTTCCTTTTTTTTTTGTTAGTGGCAACCACTTTTGCTATCACATTGAATAGTAAAGTGTGATTCAAAAGGGAGGCCTCTAGTGGCACCAAAAATACTGGGTGAACTGTTAACATTAAGCAATGCTTCACAACTCAGACTAGGAAAGTTTTTAAAAGGTGAGAAATTTTTTGCTTGCTACTGGTTTTGGTCCTTGGGATTGTTCGGGGATTTTTTTCTGTGAATTTTTTGTTTTAAAAAAATGCCTTACCTCTGGTTCAGATTTTACTTCAGATTTTGCTTGGCCCACTGGTGTGATGGTTTTAGCTTTCATCTCAGGCCGTCCCTGTGAGTTTCCGACACCAGCTACAGACTTGGTGGCAGACATCGTGCTGGTAATGGGTTTGACCTGAGCTGCTGGGGTGGAGGTTCGCCTGTTGTTGCTCATTTCCATAGCATGTGACGGTGCTATTGGCAACTCCCGCAAGTTACTATTCCTTGGAGCAGTTGACTGTAGCTGTTGATTTGGACGCTTGACAATGTTCTGTGATGGTGTATTCTGAAAAGCAGAAAATGAAAAAAAGACCCCTGCAGACTTTCACAACAAACCAGACTAACACCTTTCTTATTCCACATTTTCATGACTTAGTTAAGTTTGGGGAAAAAACACTTTTCAAACAAGGACAATATTTTTAATGTGAAAAGAAAAAACAAAAGTAAGAACATTTTAACTGTTGTTTGATTTTTCATAGACTAAAAAAGCAAAGCTGAATCTCACTTGTTTAAGACCTTTCTCAGAAATTGGGTTCACTGTATGGTTTGTTTTTCTAACCTAAACAATTACCCTGAACTGCAGTCACGTTGTCTTGAACACTGGTGTGCTACCCCACCTTACCAAGCAACAGAACATTCTGCACTGAAACTCCCAAGATGTGAATGGCACTGTCTGAACCAGAAAGCCTATTAGAAGAGGTATTGAGAGGCCTTCAAATCGACAGACAGTGCCAGAGAACTGGGTTCCCACACAACCATAGGCTACCAGCTGCTTTAAAAATCTTACTAAGCAAACGTATCCTCCAAAACCCTTCTATGGCTAACTTTATCATCTTTGATTGGACCCAGATGAAGAAAAACACTGAAGACTGAAAGAGAAAAGAAAAATTGAAAGATACATGTGTTGTTTTTGGATGTACCTTATAAAATAATGAAGGCAGAAAAGAAGCAAAAAATGGTGAAAAAGATGTTAGAGCAGGATGGAATACATAGGACGGAAAAAACACACTGGTGAGTTTTGAAACCTGCACTTAGACCCTTGCACAGCTATGTAAGACAACACTGATGCATGTAGTACTTACATGCCTTGGCTTCATTGGACCCTGTCGTGGCTGACACTGCATCCTGTTGTTATTTGGCTGCTGCTGTGTGGCCTGCATGTGAGGCCTGAACTGTGGCTGGTTCATGGGCATCAAGGGCTGTGGTGGCCCTTGGAGATGATGATGGTGTTGCTGTTGAGGCTGCTGGTGATGATGCTGCTGAGGCTGCTGATGATGGTGCTGCTGAGGCTGAGGTTGTGGCTGAGGCTGTAACGGAGGATGCAAAGGACCCTTCACAGGAAGAGAATGATTATTTGGTTTTAGTTTAACAATAATAAAACTCCCAAAAAGTAGTTTCAGCCTCCAAAGTTCTCAAAACACCTGTGAGCAGCTAGGGACCAGGATAACTAACCAAGGATACACTGAGGAAAAAAAACAGACTAAGAGAAGCCGTGCAAGGAAATTTTACACTTAAAAACTATGACAATAGTTTAAGTGGAAAGAGATAAATACAAGGGTTCCTGCCCTCTGCAGCCTTTTTTAATTACTTAAACAGTTAGCTTTTTTGGGGGGGGAGGTTTCCCCCACTCCCAACATCACCAGACTTCAGCTGATTTCTCCATGTTCAAAAAACAGACACGAGGAAAAGCTCCAGCACCAAACCCCGAAACCTTCACCCATCGAAGCTGCGGTGCAGCACCCCGCGGTGCGCAGGCAGCCCCGGCTCCCTGCTGGGCGCAGCTGAGCGGCAGAGGGCGCTCCCGCCCCGCCGCTGCCCGGGCCGGGGCTGCTCTCCCAGCCCCTTCGGAGCTAAAGCAAATTCAGGAGCCAGGGCCAGGCTGCAGGCTCGCTATCAGAGAGGTAACCACTTCGTCAGGCGCAGCAATCTACCTCATACCTCTAGTCTCAAGTAACTGCACTTTGGTGACATCAGTCCTACCAGCCTACGTGGCAGCACCGGCCACCGCACGCATCTCTTGTGGGCCCCTTCCCAGTGCAGCCCCATCGGTACCTGCATGCTGGGCTGCGTGTGCGCGGCGAGGAAGGGCTGTCCGGGGGCCTGCAGGAACTGCTGTCTCGGAGGGATGAACGGCCGCGGATTTGCAGAACCAGGCTGGTTGAAGTGAAGTATCCCCACAGGACCTTGAGGCTGCATGTTGGGCCGTACCGGCCGCTCTCTGGGAAACACGGGTTGCTGTCCCTGCTGATTAAAGGCTGGCCCAGGCTGGCTGAAGGGCATTGGACTTTGGGTAGGGACAGGATGTGCACTATTAAGAAGTTGGGGAGGTGGCGGTGGTGGGGGACTCCGTTGCTCAAACAAGTGGTGACTTGGAAACCTTGGATCTGTGCAAATGGGGTAAGCGATTAAATGACAGCCTCCTTGGGACAAACACAAAATTCTGTTTTGGTTCACAAAAGTTACCCAAAATTTGTATGAGATACTTTAAAAGCAACCCTCAAGGTTACATTTCTATTACTTCCACCATCTCTGCATAAAAGGAATTGATGCTTGAAAGATCAGCACAACTGGTAATTCACCAGAACTAGGAATACCTTCTACAAGTTCCAGTCTAATAAAATCAATGAAGGATTCCAGGGATTAGAGGTTAAACCACACAAGAACTCATAAAACACTGGCACAGTTTTCTGACCATATATTAAGCAACATCTTACGTATCATATGTGTAAAATGTCTACAACACATACAATATACATAGAGAATAATGTATGTGTGGTAAATACATGTATCTGTGTACACAAACACACTTGCTACCTATTATATTTGCTATGCTGTATTACTTCAGCTAACATTAGCAGCTTTATTACAGTACACACATAGCCCGGGTGGTTTAAAGACTAACTAGTTGAAACCCAAGTGGATGGAGAGTACCAGTTATCTAAAATGCAACAAATTTACAACTTTTATTGCAACAGTCACTTAAGATACTGATTTTATATTGTACTTGTTGAAATAAATATGTTGATGGTAGTTACAGAGGGACAAAGATACCAGACCACTGGAATTTTTGACATGTGCTACCTCAAACAGGATCTTGAGGCCTTCAGGCTCTTCCAAACACGTCATGATACACACTTAGGACTGCACAGCCACTTTACAAAAAGAGCATTTTCTGTTCGTGGAGATGAAAACACTTACCTGCTATAAAGAAAGGATCTCTTTCCTGAGGAGGTGGAGGAGGGAGTGGTGGTGGCGGTGGTGGTGGCCCTCTCCACTGGTCCTGGATTGGCAGCCTTGGGGCTTGGGAGAAGTTGGTAGGAACTGGTCCAGGTGTATGCTGCTGGAAGTCTGGAGGGCCCTATTTAATAAGGCAGAACTAAGATTAATACTACCACCCAGGAATTTACTTATTGCCTGCTGTAACTTTTTTACTTTTAAAAATACAATTGCTTTATAAATTATTTCCTATCACCTGTACAGACTGGCAGCCCTTGCATAGTCGTTCTTTCACAATGGAAGATATATTAAACCTCAGTACAGTATATTGAAATGAATTCACAATGTTTTAATAATCACTAGCACCGCAGGAACGCCATTTCTTCTCAAGCTTATTGAAATCCATGCAATTATTGACCTTCTTTCCCATTAATCCAAAAAAATCTGAACGTCTACTTTAGGAGACATTCCTGACATTTATCTTCTTAAACCGTGCTATTCTTCACCATCAATTTAGTACAAGGTAAGCTACAGAAGTGAAGCAGCTTTACCTATAAAAGGCAGCGGGGTTGGGGAGAGAAAGTTTACGGCATCCAGAAGATTAAAGAAATCACCTTTCAAAAGAAGTAACACAGTAGTAACAGTTATATTTACAACTTAGCATCTGAAGAGGAGGGCAACATTATCTTCCCTCCACTAAGTTGGTGTTTTTTTAAAATGTGAAGTGAGCTTTTACATACTGCATAAAGCATGATGTTAATCCAAAAGCAGAGCTTTGCAGAAGCCACATTAATGGGGTAATTTGCCCTATTATAATTTTTTCTTTTCTATCAAAAGTTAACAAAATACGTTAACAACCCCTGATAACTTGAAGCAGCTCTGCCTCACAGAAATCATTATACTCACAAGCATTTCTTTATTATGAGCAAATCAAATCAGTAATAAAAATAATCTAAGAACATCCTTGTTTTGCTCCTCATACAAATTCTGAAATTAGTGATGGCATCTGTTCTGCCTACATCTGGCACTCACCTTAAAGCTTAAAATCTGCCACTGCTCAAAAGAGGCTTTTCAAAACAGCTTTCAGACCACAGACTGAAACACGGTCAGTCACCAGTGAAGGACCACACCACTAAGCTGCAGTGCCATTTCAATTACTCACTGAGCTGCCCTCACCGACAGCACGTGCAGTCTCACCCCACCTTGCCTGTATCACACAGCTATTTGCATTTTAGCAAAAGAACTTCTCACATAGAAAAACAGGTATTTGCCCTGGAAATGGAAGTCTACTTGTAACTGAAGTAGCACGACACAAAGCTGCTTCACAGCCTTCTACTAGCAGGCTACAACTGGAACTGGCAAGGCCCAAACAAGTCCAAGAGAGGTATTGAGGATCACAGCCATTATTAAATCTGGGGTTTTCCTGTGGGGATATACCAGTTACTAGGACCTCTCATATGGCAGCATGACTGCTACTACTTATTTCATGCCATTATACAGCCATCACTGTAAACACTTCACCATTCCCAGAGATGAAAGGGGCTTCATCCCACTGCCAGTGCTCCTAGTCAGCCTGGGGGTATTTCATTCAGTGGAAAGACATCTATTGCACTCAAGCATGACAGCCCTCATAAGACACATACTGCTTGGAGGAGGAGCTGCTACACTTCTCCAAGTGAACAGTTACCAACACAAAACACTCTCACCACCCCAGAAGATACTAACACCTTTGAATTTCACAGGCCATCTGCAGACAGCAGCAGCTGGAAGAAGAGGGAGCAATATCGGATGGAGAAAGTGACATTTATTTGTCCCATCAAAATCTGTTCAGGTTTAGCTGAATGAGGCTGTTCAGCTGCATTGCCCTTCCCTTGTGTTGAGCAGGACAGCACTGGCTGCCTGCCAGAAGAGCAACTGAGCACAGACCTCAAGGATCCTGACCCTTCGCTCCCAAAACGCACCTCTACCATCACTGCACGCAGGAGCTGCCAGAGGTACTTTCAAACTAAGGTTAAATGCACTCCCTCATCGTGGAAGCCTTGGTGATCAAAGGGTATTTCTCAAAGCATCACTCCTACAGTCATAGGTCACCCTGGGGAACACAGAGATGCCTCAAGGGAGGCACCTAGCAAACCAACTGGTATTTCACTGTTCAGTGCTTAGTTTATCACTGGATAACTCAGAAGGTCACTGCGACAGAGGCAGGGGAAAAACTGGTTTATCAGGGCAGTGTTCATACAAGACGGTTTTTATCTTACATCTTATTTACAGCATATAGTCACCTGAGCATAGTGCAGCTGGGGAGAAAGAGAAATCTTGACAGACAACCTGCTTTTCCCTAATTCCACAGAGCTTGACTTGGAAGCTCTGAAATTCTCCCAGAATTTTTCTCCCGACACGATACATGCTTACATGTGTCTCAGTACTAAAAATAGCCAGCAGAAAAACAAATTATGTGGGAACTTACTAAAACATGAGCTAATAAAACATATGGATCACCTATTTGTCACCCGAGGTGAAGAACTGGAAGCAGTAATGATCTGGATCAGCTTGCTTCCAGGCACCAAATGGCACTGCAATGACCACAGCATACTCTACCTGCTTCTTCCAAATTCAATATATTCTGCCCTGGTCTAGTCAACAGATCCACCAGTTTCTCCCCTCACTTCCAAACTTCAGTTTTAGGGCTAGGCTACAAAATACAGGCTTGGACTTATGTCCTAAAATAAGGACATTTCTCTCCTATACCCCAAAATTTGTACCCCAGTCTCAAGCATCTGGCCCCAGTATTCTTTGCCCAATTAATCTTACTGTTCTGGCCCTGTTCGCTCTTCAGAAACATTTTCTCATCTCCACCACATCTTTCACTCCACTCAGTAGCTCCTAATCCCAGCATGGATCCAGCCTCCCAGCTCCTTGACTCTAAGATGGTAGTCCTGTCTTGTGTCAGCTGATCAGAAGCTCCCATTTACACCCCCAAACCCTGCCCTTCTTGTCCATACACTTAGTACATGCAATTTTTCCGTGCCATGGAAGGAGAAACAAAGGAAAGAACAAGTTGAAAAAGTCCATCTACTTGTATTCAAAATAAACACTTCCTTCTACCAGCTCTCCCTCTCCTGCCAAACCATACCCCTGTTATTAAGCCCAGATCTACTTCATCCCAAAGCAGCCCTGAACTGCAAACACATGGAAAATGTTGTTGAATTTCACACACCTCTTAAGCACCACGCAGTTAATTTTCTTCGTTGAAAAATGGAGCAATAATAAAACATTTCTAAATAACTCACTTGGGCATAACAGTATTTTTCCACTGCTTTAATCTCGGAATGAAAGGAATTCAGAAAATTTCAACCAGAATGATTTAAAAATGAGGCAGACAACCAGCACATCTTGGTCCAGGCCACAGTAGTCCGGCAGTGCTATACATGCTGACAGCAGCTTTGTATTCTCCTTCGTAAGGAAACTTTAAACCCTTACGAAATTAGCTTTGGTTAAGTTTTAGAACCGAGTAATACAACTATAGTCTTACATAAAAACCTATAGAAATACTTACAGAAACAAATAACCAGCAAGATATTTTACTCTTAAAAATACAAGCAATACTGATTTCAAGCTCCTTTTGGTACCAACCAACTGGCTTAGTTTAAGAAGCAGGTGTTTACTGTCCTCTAAATACTTTTATTGGATTTGAAGACAGTTATCCAACTCCTTATCCAAATGATGATACCCCAAAATCCCAAACAAAATAGACTGAGAAAATGTGGTTTTGTGCTCTAGTTTTATGAGGTGTGTATGTCATACAAGTAGCTCCCCCAAGATTGGGTGAAAATAACTCCAAAACACTCCAAGAGAATCAGAGTGACAAGGAAAAATTTGAAGTTTGGAACTCTTCCTGTTGGCCCTAGTCTTTTTCCCACCCCTCAGAGTTAAAATTTGTGGTTGGGGTTGTTTTGGCTTTTTTTTTTTCCCCACTTTTTAAGTAAGCTTCCAGTTAAACCTTTAGGTTGTCAAGTTTTTATAGATAACAAATATTTTAAAATGCTAAAGCCTACCCTCCTGCTTGTATCTGAAGTAAATCAAAGATCCTTTTTACGTCACACAAGGAACATGAGTTGTTCCTGAACCTAAGGATTCATTAGTGCTGAAAAGACCCTTCCCTGTCACTTACTCCACACACAAAGGAACAGAGGGTTGGGATTTTTGAAACCGAAATGTTTAAAATATGGCGAAACTACAGAAGCACAGCTGATATAAACCACACCACAGTAAAGCTGCAAGCCATGCAGATAATTGAGTATCACTAAGAAATACCTACTTATTTGATCATTTAACAGATTTTAACTTTATGTATGTGACATTCTGAAGAACTACTAAAATATGACTGATCACATTTCTTGGCTGATAACCAAAGGCCAATCATGCAAAATTAATTGCAAAGACATTTGTTATTTGCCAAAAACTGAATTACCAATATTTGCTTCTAAAAATATATATAATAAATTAGACTGATTCTTTTCCTTCTAGCTTCCACGAAAGACTGACCTTCACTTTTTTTCCTAAACTAGCTTTGCTTCCACTATCACTAACGAAAGAAATAAAATTGTGAACCAAAACTACAGTAACACAGGTGGGGGGTAACTTGTATTTTCATATTTTACACTGCTGATATTTTTTTCTGCTGAACAAGCTTTCGGGGCAATTCCAACTGGAATTTGGTTCTGGATGGATTAATGTCACACACTACATTTGAATCAAACTCAAAGGTTTGGCCATAGCTGCTAATTACAGTCACAAATTAACTTTTCTTAAACAATAAAATATATAAACTATGGTGGATATTTTTCTAAGTTACGAGGTGTTTGTCTATCATTCTGAAATACCATTATATTTTAATGACTTTTCAAATTCAACAGGAATACACTAATACCACAACTTCAACTTTTACTTAAGCAGAATTCTAGCTGTATTAAAAATGATACAAATTAATGTAACAGTTCTCTATTACTTGAGGTTTTTGAGGGTGATGCTTTGGATTTTTTTTCGCTTAACAGTAAGCTATAATACTAGGAGTGGATTACTTGACCATTAGTGTTAAACTCTACATTCAGCAAGTATTTGCTACTAATAACCCCCAACCACCCACTGGTATTTTGAAGAAAAGACCACGCAAAATTATTTAACTGCAAAAATTAATGAAGAGCAGGTGCAAAAAGGCAGTTTTCCTAACAGTCTGATTTTGATAAAATAAGCCTATTGTAACATAGATGCACTATACATCTTTATATGCCCAGTAGTTACTCCCATTTTTCATGGGTTTGCTATCCGGACAGTTTCAAGTTACAACCAACTATTCAGTACACACATCAACCAAAAATCCCTGCGACAAATAATTTTAACTATGGGTTCACCATTATTAAACCTTCTAGGAAACATCCCTATTTTAAAAAAAAAGTCTCAGTCTTCAAAATACCTATTTTGAAGTTAACAGGTTTCAACTAACAAAAGGGAGAATTCTAAATTCATGCCATCAGCCAAGGCTGCGAGGTTCTACATTTCAGTCCAACACCACATCCAACTCTGACACCAGGGGAACATATAAAACATTTATGTGCCTTTCCAGAGAGATCCCACAAGGCTGGCTCACATGGTTACAAAGACCAAGTTCCCAAATATCCGTAGAAGAAATACCCAGCAGAGCACATACAGTGGCTTTCTAGAGGTGTTTTCTTCCCTTCTTGCTGTTATTGGATTATGTAGTATCATTATTACTGAATTAGTACCATTATCAGATTGATTACTTAGAAGTCGTGCAACAAACTGCAAAGAAATACTCCTAAAATGGAGTTTTTGAGCTAGATTTAAAGCGAGTTGCACCAAGATTCGGGCTTTGGGCTCTGTGGGCTGCAAGGTGACAGAGCTCTGGCCAATCTTTCTACCCTGAGCACCAAAACACATCAGCACCTAACCAATCAAAGCAAGGTACTGGACATCAATATTTTTCTTAAACTACCAAAGAAAGTTGGTCGGTTTTGGTCTGTACTTTTTCCTGCTTTTAAGTCATATGTGGAACTGTAGAATTTAATTTATCCTCATGGAATTTTCACTTTGAAAATCCTTATGTAGCTTTTTTTTTTTTAAAATACAAGAAATAAAGTCCAGAATGAAATTACACTTGAAACAGGGTTCTGTGTGAGTTTCCAAAGAGACCACAACCACAGACATTATACAAATGCTTCAAAGGAGGTGCTGACAGACATTATATTGTCTTAAATTTCTGAAGTTTACTATGACAAAAAAAAATACCCTACTCTTCCTCCCCCCCACTATAAATTTTACAGCACCTCAGAATGGTATTTCATACAATTCCTCATGCCTGCAGGTTGTACAATTTCCCCTTTTACTAACTGCCATTATTCAATATAGCTAAGGCATAATAACACCTTATCAAATTTTTTTTGGGGGGTGGGGGGGAAGCAATGCAAACTTGTGTCTACAATTCATTAGAGTTGTGAATAGCTCATTGAACATGACTTTCACACACTCTGGCAATCCCACCTTCTGAAAGAACACGAGATAAGGTTACTTTAATCCTTTCAAAGAACTACACTATTTTGCCTTCCTTTTATCCCTTTAAATATCCTTCCTAGTTAAGAAATTAACATTCTCTCTCATACAATTCTTACACAAATTGTACTTTTACTTTTCTGCATCTCTTGTTAATTACATGATGTTATCTCCAATAATCTATTCATGAAGCACAGATAACTTTGGTTACCAATAAAAGAGAAAACTTAGCATAAATTGCTTAGCACAAAGTTAATCTTATAAAGCAAGGAATAAAGAGGATCTAACAGCTATTATATGACTTATCGGCTTCACTAAAAGGGTCACTCTACTTTTTTTTCATGAGACTAATTAAATACCTTAACAATGTCATTGAAACTTCATGAATCTTTCAATAAAATACACCCTGCCTCTACAACATGTTTTCATTTATTAATCTCACTTAAAATGCAAAGAACCAGAAGAACCCCATTGACAGTTAAGCAGGGCCACTCAGTTAATTCTTCTTATATGGTTTAAATGCAAAGAATAATGACCACTATAACCTACAACAATTAAAACTATAGCCATCCGTCACAAGATGTTAATCCTCTTATTTCATCAGCTACTAGACTTTTGAAAAGCTTTCCTAAAATGCCTACCTTTCCAGTGCAAGGAACTGACTTTTCATTCTCTCGTGTAGGAACCTCTGCTTCATGTATCTTGGATATGGCTCAAAAATTTCCAAGTAGAAAAGTATATATCCCCCAACCATGGCACTTCACATTCAAATTTCATAATATTCTCATTTACTGTGCACAGCGTACAGAAAGGGAATGATTCACTCAAGTATTATAATAAAACTTACTTTGATATTTCCCTAAATAGCTCAGTGGTATCCCTGTGATGCGACATGACAATCATGTAATTCCATTAAGGTGAACTGAAACCTAGCAAGCACCATGATTTTCCTAAAAGATTTAGTTTTGAGATGACCTTATATAAAAATTCATGCTTTAAGTACATTTCATTCAAGGACAAAAATTAAAGAACAGAGTGATCATAAAACAAGGTAACGATTGCATGGTTCTTATCACCTTTTCAAAGCTTATGGAATATATTTTCTGAGGTAAGTTTTGCAAGGAGATGGCAAGTGTTGGTTCAAGTACATGGACTGCACAGATCCTACCGTGACAGATCAAGTCCGAGAGAGAATGGGTTGATATTTTCCTCAACTGAGGCACAAGTGATTTTTAACATTAAAGTGTACCACACAAGTTGGACAGCTTTCTCTTTGATACTACACATCTTCAAGAAATAAGGAAATGTGTTGGGAGAGGGTTAAGGAACAAGTCCAGGCCATCTGAAAGAGAAATCACCAATGCCTGATTTCACTGTTTAAGGTCCCAAAGCAGACTTAAACCATCACGGAAAACCAGTACAAGCAAGGACAGAAAGAATAACAGAATCCCTTGTTATTTCAGTCAACCCATGATCAAAAGGGTTGACTGAAAAGCTAAAGGAGGGACACAGGCAATAAATAAAAGGAAGGACACTCCCAGTATACTAACAGTCCCAAACAGTTCAGGGGACTAAAGCTAAAAATTAGATTCACTGTATATTAAAGTTATCCCTTTTCAGCAAATTTCGGGGCATCCCCCCCATATATCAATCAGGGTAATATATTAAGCAGGGGCACGTTCTTCTTGTAAATACACCCATCTTCAGTGTGTTTTTGTAAGAGAAGAAACAAAGCAGAACAGACCACAACCAACCAGTTCTACCCAGAAGGGCTGCTTCACAGATGTGTTTCTTGAATCTCCATCTGCCTCTACCATCAAGGGTCGGATGGTGGAAAGGGAAGATCTGCAGGACAAGCAGTCCCATTTAAGAGCAGTTCTCAGAAAACACTCCTAGGTGAAACGTGGGCACAGGGAAGGTATTGTTATCTAAATCCCAACTCCAGCTTTAGATGTTAAACAGTACTGATGTGCAACAAAGCCATGCTCCTGTCCATCTGTTTGGTATGGATGAAGGAAGAGTGTGTCCAGCAAGCAGAGACAAGCTGTGATACAGAATAGTGTGACAGACGAGTTGTAGCAGACTGCGCTGCCTGAAGAAGAGTGAACCCAAACCTAAGTAATTCCTTAAACAGATGTTCTCAACTAATTCATCTGGAAGATCCAGTTTCACTTTAGTTTGTAATCCTTCTCAGGGGTGTAGTGTTTTTGTTTGGTGCCCTCTAACGTTTTAAGATTAAGTTCAATACAAACCGAGAGCGGATAAAGAGTATAAGGGACATTAGCACCACGTAGAATGGTGGACTCTCCCTAGAAGTTGGGAATTTCATAATCATTTTAAAGACACTAAATTACTTCTGCTTTTTCCTCTTTACTTTTTTTGTGCTGAAAGCTAAGTTTTAGGGATGTGTAAAAGAATTAGGGACCGAGAAGTTTTGGATCTCCTCTGCTTTCAGCACTGCTGAGATAAAACATCTAACAAAACCCATACCTTATCCCTGGACTTTGACCAGAGACTGCTCCACAGAAAAACTCCTACAGCATCTGGTGACCTGCAAGTCACTGACAATTAGAAACAACTCTGAGCTCAGAACTAAACCGGGCCATTAAATATCAAAAGTCAGAATTTCTACATTACACTCCAAGCTGGAAGGTGCAGTTACGGTTAATTTAGAAACAATCTGAGAACCTCAAAGATAAATAAAGGGATGACGCTTCTCCTTCAACATAAAAAATGCTGAGATTTCTACAAAAAGTCAAGAAGCCACCAGCTTTACAGAAGTCAAAATTTAGAACTGCTCCTAAACGGCAACTTTTATCTGTATTAGGAAACGACATTTCAGACCTGACTATTTAGTAGTTAATTACTTGATCCCTGATTTTTTATTCTGTAAGGAAATGTCATTTTTGAGATGTTTTACACATCTCTGACCTTGCAAATACACTGATGCAAGAACCTTACATACCCCAAGCTCCCACTGTGCCTGCAGGTACTACTCTCGCACTGTGTGTGAAGGCCTGAACATTTTTCCCTTTTCGGGTATCCTACAGCCAGCCTATAATACTCCTCTAAATTACCTCGTTTTCCTGCAAACAGTAATATGTCTTGCTGTTCTACAATGACGCATTTTTATCCCTTCATATTCTACAGAATTCGCAAGTACTGAAGATGCAGAAGGTGATTAAAAACCAGTTTATAGCTTTTTCTCTGTACTGCGATGACACAAATGTACCGAATTATCTTTTAAAATGACATTTTCTCAGCTCAGTGAAAAAAGCTTAAGAGAACTATACCATCACCTGAGACTCTATAATATTGTAATAAATACATTTTAGCTCTCCATTCAATGTTTAAGCACTAGATTACTCTTACTGCATTGTAGCAGGAAGCCAATTGTGTATTTTAATGAATTTCTTTATGAGTCTCCACTTCCACAAAGCATTTCTTTAACAGTGCCTAATTAATGGCTACATAGCTATAGACACAATATTACTTCCTCTTTGTCCCAAAACATTGTGCTCTGCTTACAAGGCTTAAAAAAAAAATGCTTATTCATACAAATATATAAAAACCAATGTACATGCCCATATATATTACAAATGCCAGTGAGGACTGGCACAGGTTGCCCACAGAGGCTGCAGAGACTCCATCCTTGAAGATACTCAAAAGCCGTCTGGACACATCCTGGGCAACTGCCTCTAGGTGGTCCTGCTTGAATTGGGGAGGGAGGGCACAAGATGAGCTCCAGAGACCCCTGCCAATCTCAACCATGTTGTGATCCTTTATTTATCTTGTACTAAAGCTGAGACCGAAGACAACGTGGCATCATTTAAGAGAGGAAAAAACAATGATTACAAATTCTACAACTCTGGTCTCATAGACAATTGCTTTTTAGCTTTGCCTAACAGAAAGGTAAATAACTACAAAATATAAATGCACAAGTTTTCTGCTTAATTTTCGTATCTACAGAGCATGTGTGCAGTGGAGCTGGCATGACACGTTAAAGGGTTACTGCATTTAGAAACCATCTATTTCTCCCTTATTTAATAGCTGTTACCATCATGTTTAGCTGCTGCTGCTCCTCCTGCAGATGGGAATTCACTGATATGATTAAATTTGATGGTATGATAATGTATGGTAATCGTGATTAATCAGAAGCCCACTAGCAAATGGAGGATGTTGGGTATTATGTCACCTGCATTTTAAACTGCATTCCCTCTATGCCAGCCTGACAATATTTGACAGCTGGAGGGATCTCATGCTGCATCTGCTTGCTACTACTTATAGATCTTGATCCGAGGAAGTGCCCATCATTCCTTCACTATCTTAAGTGCTGTAATTATAGGGCTTTGCAGTCAAGTTGTGAAAACACTGTTAAAAACGAAAGCTTTTTGCTAGCTGCTGAACAAGCTCTGTCTCAGATCTGCAAGGGCTATAATCTGAAAGAAATGTAATTTGATGCAGCAGTCTCATTCAAACATGATTTGCATGAAATGCTGTATAAAGCAGTATCCAAGAAATGTCAATCAACACCACCTGATACCATGTATCCTATTAAAGGAAAACAAAATGCTTTCTACACTACCTGTGATCTGCCACTGCTACGCAGTAATAGAGTGAAAATTTCATTTACTGTTACTCATTATAGTAAAGCCATAGCTAAAGCAGAATAATTGTGAGGAAGTAGAATCATTTGCACCAGTGGCTTTTTATTTCCATTAACAGTTTATGTCCTACTACACACTGTTGCAAACACGTACTAGTTACTAGATATCATTACTTACTAAATATCAGTTTAAAACAATTGTCTGTTCTTGAGATTTAAGACTAAATTGTCCTTTCTGTGAGTACTGGAGGATGAGCCATGACCTTAGAACAGTTACTAAAACCTTTCCTCACAGGTAGCAACTCACCATTGAATTTGAAATGATGGAAAAATGTTTTGCTCCCTGTTCGCATTTCCCACAAACAGCAAACACTACAACAAGTTTTGTTTTCAAAAGCACAGAACATTTCTACACACTGTAAGAGGTGTTTACATTAAGGCAACCCACAGCCCCAGGTACACTCATCTCCACTAAGTCAACCCAAGTTTGCTAAAATGGTGTTGTAGCTGATCCAAGGCAGACTACTTTGAAGAAAAAAGAAAAGTAGTAAACTGCATTCTCATCTACCTTTTATAATTAATTTGTACAGCATGAATATATTGCTTAAATAATATAAATATAATTTAAATATCAAGCAAGTGGCAATGAAGGACGGCAGCCTCTGCTTTCAGCAATGACTGGA
This sequence comes from Zapornia atra, assembly GCA_013400835.1. Classification (NCBI taxonomy): domain Eukaryota; kingdom Metazoa; phylum Chordata; class Aves; order Gruiformes; family Rallidae; genus Zapornia; species Zapornia atra. The sequence continues at coordinate 92,228 of VZTU01016234.1, forward strand.
CACTTGTTTAAAAATCTCACTGAATAAAGCATAAAGAAGTGATCAAAACCAGTGTCTGAACTGCACACAGCACTCCAAAGGTCAGAATTCGAACTAGAGTTTTAAAAGGTGAAAAAAATTAAGAACTTAGCTGCCTTTCACAGCATCTATGAAATGGAGACATGTTGAATGATAATATACAGAAAGTTTACAAAGATTCTTGCAGTTTAAGGAGTAAAAATAAAAACAAAGTATTCTTTGGAATAAAGATGCTTTTGAAAGGAATTGTAAGGCATGTTCCCAAATCGATTCATGTCAAAACCCCGGGGAACCAAAAAGACATGTTATGTAGAATATTCACAAGGGCCTGAGGACAAGTTGCCCTATTAAAGTCTTATTTTTATGCTGAGTAAAACATACTTTATCTTACACAATCCAACAGTTATCTGCAATGCACCCAGTGCACTAAGGTGTCTTACCAAAAGAGAAAAAGTTTTGTGCTTTAAAAAAAAAAAAAAAACTCCAACCATCCCTGGCAGAAACCAGTAAGGCAGCCCGTGCCAGCTCCTCTGGTGCTTCGAGCCACTTCAGCCCATTCCTAACTTCAGCTCTGAAACTCAAGTTGACTGAAGTTAATAAAACACATCTGTGGGATGGCCACCAGCCCAGCTTGCACCACACCCACAGTGTCAGGGTAAGGACAGCGGCTGAATCAGAATTTATACTGATTTCCTGAAAATTCTCCTGGCAAAAGGCATACAGCTGCCTTAACAGGCTCTCCTCTCTGCAGAGGCTTCACAGAAGGACCCAGGGCAGAGGCAGAGGGGGAATGGCATCAGATCCGAATGACTCCACTTCTGCCTTGAGCAGAGTGAGGCATCCCTGACTTCCTCTTCTCTCCAAATGCTCCACTCCAGTCCCAAATTTTGAAGCTAGGCACCTCTCGCTGAAGAATGTTGACAGTGAAAACACCTTCCCTCTCCCATGCTCCATTTTAAAGTAGGCATGACAACACTCTTTCCACTTCCACACCTCCTTAAGAAGTTGCACACCCGAGTATTATTTAACTTAAACACTGAAGTACATGTTTGAAGCAAGAGGTCTTTATACGTTTTTCTTCAGGCAAACACTGAAATATTTCAGACACAGAATATGCTGGTGAACTCATGTAACTGATTAAAAGATCTGGACCATCAACTTAGCTCCTAGATCCCTATTAAGTAATGACCTGCCCTCTACAGTAGGCAGTCAGCAGCAGCACACACAGTGTTTAGAAACACCTCTTCGATTACACATCCATTTTCTTCTTCCCTTGTTTCACCCCATCTTTCTTCAAAGACGATGGTTGAAAGAGAAATTAGCCAAGATAAAAACCAGAGGGTAGGAACCACAATGGTCCCTTCTGTGTAACAAGAGAAGTCACATGCTCCACATTTACACTGGGGCATCCTCAAGAATTAATAATTTGGCCACAAAACACCTGAGAAATTCAGGTAATCCATACAACTAGTCTATGAATAGTTTTCTGTCACCTTCCTTTAACCAGCTCAGTCCCCAAAGCAGACACTTGTGAAATACCAACTGTCATGCTGACACAGGAGCTCAGAAAAAGGCCTCCTACCCATTTTAAAGCAAAGGCAGATAATAAAGCTAGATCTTCAGAAGGACTCTGCCAAAGAGGTTAGCTTAATCTGTTCTTTGAACAGTTTAAAGAAAACATGCAGTTGGCACTTGCACAGTTCCAGATGAATTCAAATATCTGGAAAAATACTAGGACTGGCTATGCTTAAGATTGGATTACCATCACCTACAGCCACCCAAAGAGTACTGCTCAATTTATAGGAGCACAGAAACCACCACAGAACTCTGGCCCTTAACTCCCACTTGCCATGAGTTCACACCATGTTTCTCATCTGTAACATGCCTCAGATCCACTGTTTATTCAGTCCTCATCAGCTGAATATGGCCCTCAAACATCATTCTCACCTCAAATGCTTACAGACTAAGAGACCTTACAGACTAAGAGACCAACAACATCCCCACTTGATTAAAGATTACTGTAAATGTTAAACAAACTCTAAGTAAGGAACACAGATTCATTCCATCATGTCCTTCCACTAGTACTTCCTCTCTAAACATTTCAGGTAAGCTTTAGGTAAGAAATAATTGAACATCGGACCCTACCCTGAAATAATAAAATTCAGGTTCTAGGATAAGTTAATTTAATCAGTCCCAACTCCAGGTTCAACCTTGATCAACCCAGGTTTAATACCACATTATTTCTCCTAACTTCAAACTCACACTAATATGCTAACACACTCATTACAACTGTTCAACTCCTCAATTACATCCTTCTGCAGAAGGTTGTAGGAATTAACCATTACATGGTTACAAGTCCCTTCATTAGCCCTAAATTAATAACACCTGGTTTCCAATGGATTTATGGCTTGCAATTGATTAGCTCTGATTGAAGTTATTCCCGTGTTCAGAGCACACACAGGCTCCCTGTGTTGAGAGGTTTCTCTTCTAAAGAAGATAAGACCACAATTTTTCCTTCATTTAGGGCACCAGCCCTTTTTAGGTCTCTCCCTTGCAATAATTTCAGTACTTCTAATGCTTCCACCTCTGCCACAATCAAAATACACCATCCAGTTCAAAGTTAAATGGGAAAAGAGGCTACAAAATACTTAATTCTAACCCCACTGGTTTTCAGAAATCAAACAATCAGAAAAAACACTTTAGTATTATCCTTTGATTAGGCAACTCTAAAACCAAGAAACTTTAAGTTATTATGTATCCAGAGATTCTTTCTACAGGGAGGAAAAGGATAAACAAACACTAGTCTGGAATACCTCTTTGATCTTTTTCAAATGGCTTGTCAAAGTTGTCTAACCATTGCTATATTGCTATAAGTCAACATTTATACATAAACAAGTGAATTATAATGGCCCAAAAGCATTTGACATGTAACGGAGCAAAAAAGGTAGTTCTGCAAGATAAAACATTCAAGTCAAAGTAAATTTGTCTTCAGCTCAAGAGCTAACATACTACATTTAATAAAACAAACAGGAGATATGTACACAGTGACACTTAATTCCTAATCCTAATATGACTGATAACCTATGCAAAATTTATAAAGTACTTCGTAAGGGAAGTCCATATTATACATGTTTTATAACTCAGCAAGTCATGGAAAGATTAAGTAACTTTCTCGGGCTCATATAGCAGGTTACTAGCTGATGTAGGAAAGAAAGCCCACACACTCAAGGGCAAGCAAATCATAGTACTGGGTCCTCTCCGTTAAGGTAGCCATTCTCCTCTTTATGGGAAAGAATTACTCTGACTTTTTGCTAATGTACTGCTCACATAAAAAAGCCAACATCCAGTCAACTGTTTTCCTTCAGGCAAAAGCAGCAAGAGTCCTACCAAAAACGTTCAATCTATTTTATTTCTTTTTAAAAACTGTTGCACACAAGAGTAGCAGGGTTTGCAGTACTTCTCAACTTGCAAAACCAAAAGTGAACAGAATTAAAATTAATTTCACAGTCAGTTTAAAAAAATTAATTTCTAATTTTTCTACACTGATGTAAACACACTTCAAAGATGTCAATTACAATGCCTTTACTGATGCTCCTTATCCTCCAATTTCCTTTCCACCCCAAATTGTGCTTATTGGCAAAGCAACTTACTGTCGAAGGGAAACAAATGTGAGAGGCTTGTTTTCTTAAAAAAAATTAGAATTACTTTTAAAAGGTTAATAAAGCCTCCACAAAATAGTAAAGGCTGCTGAAGGAAGCTATTTTCCCTGAAAAATGCTGTATTTTTAAATAGAAAAATCTCATTAGTGTTGATAAAATTATAGAACATGAATTTACTTAATGAAACTATGGTTTTACTGCTTAACCTTTCTATACTTCACAGAAGAAACAGCAATTTAAACGTTCGGCTACTGCACAAAATACCAACATCACAATCCCTCGGCTATATGTTCCATACCAAAAAACGCATGTCAAAACCAACCAGGCATACACAGAAGATTTCTGAAATCCACTTCTTTCAAATACATCTGATCTCTACACAAAGCTACTGTGTGATAACACAACAGATACTCACACATCTACTTACACATCTACTTCTCTCCTTCAACACTGCACACGTTAACAGCAGGTAATTTTTGTGTGCAAAATATACAGGGGTCTTTATTTGAAAATATTGCCTGAACTATTTTTCCTTTTACTTATTTTGATAGGCTGCAAACAATGTGAACTAAAAATTTAGGACAACAAAACTGTGAAATGATGAGAAAAAGTCTCAAAGCACACGATCTCTCTGTTCAAAGAATTAAAATAAATTGAAATTAGCCTAGTGAAACAGCTAAGTGTCTTGTTTGTTTCACAAGTTAGAAACATAAGAGAAAGCAAGGTCATGGATGCCATTCTAATTCTTTATATAGAAAACACAAGGGCATTTAAATGCTCGAAGTGATAAAAATGATTGCTGATTTTTACAATAAATATATGTGTTACTGCTTTTTAAGCTTAGGTATTATTTCCAATAGCCTTTTATCATATCAAATAAAATAAGGATTTCATTTATACAGAAAGAGTCAAGTAATAAAATGAAGCCCATATTCCTTATGACAAGATGCATTCATGCCTCTCCCACTGGAGAGACTGGTTCAACAATTTTACAGTTAAACAGAATTAATTCTACTCTCAAAAATCCATTGACCTTAAGCTTTTAACAAACATTTTCAACTGCAGAGTGTATTGTCAATATTTACAAATCCTTAAAATTATATTTCACTAGAACAGCTTTTATTTGCTATATTAATATTTCCTTGCAAATGTATGCTTATCCATATCAGAGAAGAAGAAACAGCTGCTACTCACGGGAAATCTCTGGGGTCCTACAGCAGGTCTTGGCTGGGCTGGAACTGGCAGCAAGGGCACTGAAACAAGAAGCACCTTTTAACACCATTTGTTTTACCTAACAGTTGTTGCTGTTATTTCCAAAAGCAGTTGCAGTAAGAAGAAATGATTAAATATCTGCTACACTTACCCTCGCATGTCACAGTTCCTACAATTCACTTTAAGCAACCATTCCCTCTCTTGCAACATGCAACAGGGCAATTAGGATTCCCCTAGTTAATTTACATAATTTAATTCCACATTTTCCAGAATCAAATTGATCCTTGTTGCAGGAAGGAAAACTAGAATACTTATTCAGCCAACGATATCTCTTAGACAAAGCCGACAGACTCTTAACGATAATTTCACGTTTCAAATAGAAGGATACATGATTAATTTGCCGTCTCAACTTCACATCCCTTAAGACTCCCTAGACATCTCCCAGTCTTGCCACCAACTTCCCACAAGAAGCACAGGCAGTATGAATCACTGCTCTTTGGAGGGAAACATGAGACAGGTAGTGGCAATTAACAGTAAGCAAAAACTACTTAATCTGACTGTGCAACTGTGATCAGTTTGTGGAACCGCTACACTGCTGATCTCAGGTGTATGACTACCACTTCATCAAGGGTACCAAGAAGAATTAGGAGACACTTCCTGAAAAATAACCTCCAAAATCAGGATTTCAGGGGTATTACCATGGACAAATCATCCATACACCTGCATTTTTAAAAAATATATATTCCAAAATATTCACTTAATATTAAAGCAAAATGCACAAAGCTCCTACAGCCGGATCACCTTGGGGACCAAATTGGTATTTGAACCACAAGTACAGATTTCCCATTTTCCCGTGCACTTTATTTCCTGAGTTGTCTAAATGGTTCAAAATACAAATGTTTCAGTATTAAAGGAAAGCCTTAAAGAAATTAAATAAAGCATTTCAAACAGCACTGAATGTGCTTGCTCATTTACTAAAAACTTGGGATAAGTTTATTTTTCTTCAGTCTGGTTTTAGCACTTTTGGAAGTGACAGGAAAACTCTTCCCACACAGTGTTAAGCATCAACTCTGTAAACAACCACTGTATTACACTTCAGAGCAGGAAAGATGTCAAGAAATGCAGCTATCTTACGGGAGAACTCAGATGCATTTCCCAACACGGGCATTTGCTAAGATGCTTCAAAAATCTCTTTTTCCTTGGTAACCGAGGCACAAGAACTAATGCATTAGTGGTTATTTTTAGTTCACATCCACGCCTGGCTTCTATCCACTTTTGTTAAGTACTTGTGGTTTAGTAGCTTAGGGACTGATGGGGTAAACTAATTGCACCAGTCTTTCAGCACTGAAGAACAGCGTGCAAATTTTATATCAGGTTACACAAGAAAATTCGTTGAATAATTCCATCTTGGCTTCTAATGAACATCTGTCGATATCGAACAGCCACAGCCACCTGGAAAAAATTGACAGGTTGCTCCTGACAGACCTAGGACTAAAATAGCTCAGGTACAACAGGTCAGGGAGGCATTGAGAAAAATCGCGTAAGGTGGAAAATGGAGAGAGATGTCAACTGAACGGGGCACTCACTTCTATTTCAGTATCCTGCCTCTGGCAGTAATGTGTGTATATATATATATAAAGCAAATCCATTTAATACTCAAAGATAGTAGTTCAAACTCTGTGCCCTTTCAATCTTTGGGCACTTGCTGAAGCAGCAAAGAAGTCTCAAGTAAGCATTCATTTTCCTGATGTCCAATCTTCCATGGGTATGAAAGTATGTTTCCAACACAATACACAGTAAGTTATTATACACTATTTTAAGAAGGTTAAATTGCTTTTGGCTGTAAATTCTAATGCTATACCTGAAAAGATGGAGAAGCAATTCCCATATTGATTATTTAGGAATATTATAACACAATTTTTCCCAAGACACCAAACAGTTTTTGAAAAGTAAATAGCATCCTAATCTACCAAGTGGCCATAAACTGCTCACCACTTCACTTTTGGCAGCACCACAGTACCCTTGAAATAGTTATTTGTGGTATAAATTTGGGGTGAAAAAACCTCAATACCTGTATCACAGCCTGAATCAATATTTCCTAGCACATCTACATACAGTTCTCCAGTATTTGTAAACTGATAACACTCAAGTTGGACACACATTTTGCCGATAATTCCTACTTGCAACTCAAAATAATTTACAGAATAGGACATAAAGAAGAGCGAACCATGAGAATCAAATTAAAAGACATCGGGTTCAAATGCCACAAAAAGGCACAGCTGAACAGAACAGCCCCTGCAACAGGTTTGTACAGAGGCTCACAAAGGACTGCTCCCTCCCTGGCAGTGTTCAAGGCCAGGCTGTATGGGCCTTGGGGCACCTTGGGCTAGCAGTGTCCCTGCACATGGCAGGGGAGCAGGACTAGATGGACTTTGAGGTCCTTCCAGTTCTCACAGAATCACAGAAGGGAATTGAGCTATTTTTTTGAACCAAGATTCAAGGCTAGGCAGGGAGATGGTGGCCACTGTAAAAGAACTGTCTTTCAGACACCAAAGGAATAAGTAAATGACAGGATTTTTCCACAGTGCTTCAACTTATTTCCAGGTTGAAGTAGCTGGCTACTAGAGCTCTTATACGTGTAATTTTATTCACATGTAAATTTTAAAACACTTACAGGTTTGAGTCTTTTCTAGAAAATATAGATATACTTGATGCATTTCGACTAGCTAAATAAAAAATATGATGAGAAACTATATTTCAGTGATTTGCAGTTAGAAAAGGTGTCCCTGATGCTGACAATTAGAAGTATGTGAGCTTAATCCTGCCATAAAATTAGAGAAGGAAAAAATGCCAGTCTACACTAAAACATGACAGCACACCATTACAATTACCAGATCGTAAGTGTGCATATCATGCACTCCCAGACGTGGCATTTTTAGCTTCCAAGCATCACATTTTCAACAACAGAATCCCAATAAACTTTGCACTTATCGGACTGTAGTCTCAAACATGCAACAAACCTCAGGCATCTGGAAATACACTCCGCCAAAAAGGTGCAGGACATCAAGAACATCAAGTCAACTACAAGGCTCTCCTTATTGAGGCCTCAAGCATGGATTAAACTGAGAACACATTTTAAGACAAAGTTTAGAAGAGCTCTCCCTCCCCTGGAACTTCTGTCTACTGTTTGCCTGCAGCAACTGCTTAAAAATTCATCTTAATATGTAAATGCCATTAAATATTTTAGAATTACGTTCATCTTCCCTGAAGAAGACGGAGTTCCTACACGTTTTCCTTAGGTGTGCAAATGTGTATTTTCATGTAACATAATTGCACTGCTGCAGACTAAGACAGAGATGGCCACTACTCCCAGTCACAGAAGAGTCAGCTTCCCATACAGTGTCTAATCAGGAAGACTGAAATTCTACAGTGATGTGAAAGACTGCATTTAATAGTATGCCACACACCTATTAGAAGAAAGTGTTGTTAGCCTTGCTGAGAATTCCTTCAGTAAAATGGACAGCACAAAGGTATTTCATGTGAGCTAGTTGCCACCAATACATGCAGCAAAGACCTTTCTCACTGCAATACAGGTCTTACACCAGTCAAGCTTAGATCACCCATTCTCACTAGACTTTTACCAGTCAAGAAACAAACGTGCACAGTCATCAAGTATAGGACCTAAATAGCAGACTTATAAACTCAGTACTGAAGATCTCCTAATGCGCAGCGTTGTTAAAATGAGGATCTTCAACACAGGAAAAAAAAGGCTATGCTCAAGATAAAGTAAGGCCCCTAGAACACCCATGGTGCCACAGGCAGTAAGGCTAAGACAAGCCTGAAGCCACCTGATAATGCAAGGAAAAAAACCCAAATCCTCAGAAAAAAAGAAGGAAGTTACACTGGTATGCTTCTGACATTAGGCAAAAGTCCTCAGTAAGCACTGGTGGCATTAGGAAGAAACTTGTTCACCTAGATGTAGAAGATGTGCTGACTGTCTCATGAGGAGAGAGGCATCCAGAATAGACTAAAACCAATTTTTGCTTTTCACAACAATAATGGTTGCTTCAGAAATGTTAGGAAAACGCCCAGAAGGCATACATCCAAGAATAAAGGACCTTTTGGATTGCTTCCAGACAATTTGTCCTGATGCATAATTTGGTAGGAAGCACTGATTTTATTAGACAGGAAAAAGCAAAATAATCTTTATACAGCAGCTACTACAAAGCCATCTGTGAGAAACTTAACAGGTCTCTATCAGCTGGCAATATCCTATCCCTGCCAAATTCCTACCTTTCAGTAGTAAAATAAATGAAGCAAAGATAGCACTCGCTTGGATTTCTGCTGATTTGAATGGAGAAAATACAGAAAACCTAATGGTGAATACATATAAATATATACATATTTCTTTAATTTGTCCAGTTCCAACAGAATCACAAATCAGAGACGTATTTTTTAAAATCCTCTTAGGGATTTAACACTTCCCAAATAAGCAGTAATGCCAACTGAGAGCCACGCTTAAAAGTGTAGCCCAAAGAATGCTTTTGTTAAGTTACAGAAAAAGTGTACTTGCAGGCTGTGATCAAAGTGGCACTGAAAGGAGGACTGAAGGTATGTATCTTGTCAAGTAAGGGGAGCAGCTGGTACATTTCAGAGAACAATTACAGTGTAAGGAGTGCCTCAGTATACTCACTGAAATAGCTGGGTGGTCATTCTCTGAATGCCTGGCTGAGGCTGGAACGATGTGGGAAATTACAATAAACTGCAGTACTTACCTAATTTTGAAAACTGATATTTGGTACTTTTAAAGAACACATTCTCTTTTCCGTTTCCATTTTACTGCCTCTTGCAAGCTTTATAGTAGATGACAAAGATGACAAAGAAGCTGAAATAGCTTTCCTATTTCAGCTGGCCACAGTCCAACAACATTATGTCTTACTTTAGGCAAAACATTTGTTTCAAGCTTAAGGAAGAAAATATCAGCCTGAAGCATATTTCCATGAAGCGATAAACAAACTGTGGCATCCCTGGCAAAGAGTAAGATGAGTCACGCTCACATGACTGGGAAGGTGTTCAGAAAGCTCACCTTGTACAGGCGTCACTACTGTCCCCTTGAAATGCGGATTTATGTGTATGTTCTTCGGTTGTTGAGGTGTCACTGGAGGTGGAGTCATCATTATTCTAGGCGTTTCTATCTGAGGGGGCATATGTAGCCCTGGAGGAGGAGAAGAATGATGCTGATGCTGTAAAGGAAGCAGAGATTGTAACTGTTGCTGCTGCTGCTGTTGTTGCTGCTGTTGCTGCTGCTGCTGTTGTTGTTGTTGCTGTTGCTGCTGCTGTTGGTGTTGCTGCTGGAACAGACTCCTAACGGGTTGCTGGTGTGTTGGAATTAACCTCTGTGAATGAGTCTAAAGTCAGACAAAAAAATAAAGTCAATAGGCTTTAAAATTAAAATAAACATAAACCAGCACAAAACCAAGACACCTTTAGAGAACAATTAAAGCCAAAAAACCCATAAAATTGAACATAAAAACTGCTTTTCTATATCATCAACTAGAACTGTTAAGGACCATCAGCACAGGAAAGCAAAGGAACAATCCAAGACATTCACGTGAAGGAGAGGATGGCACAGAAGCACAGAGGGAATGGAGACATTCATTCACTTATTTTTAACAGTGAACTGTCTAGTTTCATGTGTAGGGTTCTGCAGATGTCACTGGAAACCATCTGCAATAACGTGTGTGATGATCACTAGAGATCTGAGTCCCAGTATCAAAACAAACCCACTATGTTTTGTCTCACATATAAAGAGCTTCTCTGAAAAAACCCACACCTGACTAGCAACAGAAGTCAAAATATTAAGCTACACTCTTAAGATAATCAGAGCAGCCCATCTATTCATACTGCTTGAACAAAAAACTACTTTAACTGTACTTATTGTAATATAGAAGAAAGTATCTTGCTGCTCAACACTTTAGAACACATTTGGCTAAAACCAGTTTTAATTTAAAAAAAAAAAAAAAACCACACTGAAAAACAAAACCCACATTTCTCTTCAGAGACATTCATCTGCTTCTGGAGTTCACTGATACTAGACATCAATCCTAGCCCAGTAACTTCCAAACAGTAGTACAAGAGCAGGCCCAAACAGGCAACCTTTAGTAACAAGGACTTGACACGTCATTTTTTTTCAGCAGCCATATACATAAACCAAAGCAGCTACAAAGTGCGCACAGGATATTGTAATGACCACAATATATGTACATTTAAGATCAAAATAACTAGCAAAGACTGCAGCAATACAGGGAAAAAATTATTCCACCTTCACTGTTTTAAAAGCACGAAATATTCTACTGCAGGGCTGGCTCTCAACCGCTGAGATATCCACGGACTCCTGCTAGTGCTCAGCACCTAGAGTCACTGCTGTTGGAAAAAAGCCCCTTTGTTTAATACAGATGACCTTGTCCTGCAAAGACATACACAGGCTTTGTTCTACAATCTCAGCTTCTAGTACACTTCATGAGTTAAGAAAAATAAGTGTGGGCTTCGTCTTGATCACACACTTGCTGGTTTGTTACTTTTTTTTTAAAAAAAAAAAAGGCAAAACATCATCTAATTTGTGATACAAAGCACAGGAGGGAGAAGAAAAAAAAAAAGGGTAACAAAGCTAAATTTCATCTGAAATCCCAAGATTACTAGTTTAGTGGTGATTACCTTCCTAAGGTTTTAATTGCCTCCATAGTAGCATGGCAAGTACACAAATAGATTTTTCTGAAGCAACAGCAAAAACATTAGTTTTCAAAAAAAATTTATGGAATTAAAAAAAATAAACTAAGTTACCATTAATGATGTAGGACTCAACATGCTTCCAGGTTGCATGTAGAAGACTTCTGAGAGGGACCTTTTCCTCCCTATGCAAACCAGTAGGTAAGCCTGACTGCACTGTGTGAATTGAAATTCGTTTTCCATTCAGAGGCCTTGAAATTCCTCAGGCTGAAGTCGGTAACAGGACTATGCACATACTTTCACAATCACGACATTACGCAAAGCCCATCTTGCCTAACAATGCCCTGCCAGAGCAAAAAGCCTATGCTGGAATACATATTCCTTTGTAAAGATTCAGTTTAGAATGCATTCTGCTGTAATTTCCTGAAAGTATGTTCAAAGAATACTAAGGATTAACAGGTACCATTGTCGATGGCTGGTTTGGCAGCAGTGCAGACCTGTGATCCTTCATTCTTCCCCTATCGTTATTGTCTCGCCTTTGTTCTCCCATTCCATGGCACATAACTGAGCCTCCTCTTCGGCCCCCTCTCCTTGAGCCATACCGTCCCTGTTTGAGCTGCCTTTCCCTCTCTTCAAATTCAAGTAATGCTGCTTTGGCTTCTGCAGAAAGTTCTGTTAAGAAAATGTGGAGGAGAAAAAAAAAATTAGCTTCATGCTGAAAAGATGAAAAACAATTTAAAAAACTGTCACTAGAACTACAGAAACATCCCTGCAACTAACATAAAATTTGCAGGCACTTTGATCTCCTTTAGGTGGCATGTTAACATTTCATTAAAGACATCTTTAAAAGGAAAAGGCACACAGATAACTGTGTCTGTTGCACAAGCAAAAAACAAGGGGTACATGAAACAAACATGAACAAAAAGGTTTGGTTTATAATGTTATTGAAGTTTGCCTTATGGAGACTGTGGACTCTCTCAGACTGTGTTATCTTAAACAACAACTCCCTTATCTGCAGAGATGTCAGGCAGTGTAATGAACCCCCAGTGAACTTCACAGTAAAGCAGATCATATATATGATTTTTCCATATAAACAGATTTTATCCCCTACACTCTCTTGCACATCAGTCCATTCCAAAGGAGGACCTTCTGGTCAACATAGCGTTTGTCCAGCATGGAACTATTTAATAGTTTTTCTAGTGTATGTGGTTTAAGTACCAGCTGTACTTTACATAGAGTAATTACACCTAAGAGAGCATACTTCAAAACATGTGTTACTCAAGTCAAATACACGGACACTGATAACACCCACCCAATTTACATAGCAACTAAACACCAGAGAACAGATGGTACTCAATGAAGAGTGCCAAATTTGCTTAAAATCTGGGACAATGCTGGTAACAGAGAGAAGATCATGCAGGAACAGGCCCAGGTAATCAAATCACTTGGAAATATTGAGAAAAGTCTACAACAACCTCCAGAGAACACACTGTGACAGCATGAGCAGTGCCTTTCAACAGGTTTCAGTTGCTTAAAGGGATAAAACTTTAACCCAAACGCGCAGCCAAGAATTTTGCCATGTGCCATTCAGATCCCTTGTTACCTTCTGCCCCTAGCAGGGCACATGAAGCACACTCCTGAGAAGCAAAAGCATATTTCAAGTTTATGCAAATGACAATTAGTGCAAGAATTGCATTTTTCCATTTAAAAAGTCTGCTCTTAAAGGAGACTGGGTATAGGGACTGCTTTTCAGGACTAAGTGGTTTTACCTGTTAATACTATATATACATGGTGGCTATAATATCTGAAGATCAGAATAAAATAGTTTGCACCTGGCAGCTGAGACCCCGCTACATCTCCACATCACTACATAACTTCCATCAAGAACAGATAACTAAAGCAATTAAAAGACTTAATTTCTTGCAAGTGTAATAGCAGAAGCTTCTTAAACCACCATCTTAAATATCTTCGTAAGTAATTTCAATTAGTCTTGGAAGTTGAGGATTGACATAGGGGCAGAAAAGGGTGAGCACTGCGTATTCCCACTGCAGCAGTTGTGCTTACTGGGCTACAGAACATACCTGCACAACTGCAAAGACCATAAATTTGCATGTCCCAGTTTTCAGAGGTACTCAGCACCTCCAGAAAGGTGGGAGGGGCGGGGGGGGGTGGGTTTTAAAAGAAATTTCTGTCTTAAGAACACAGAAAATATGACAAAATCCAGGATCTCTTGTATAGTTTCCTATTGTGTTTTTTGCATGATGGTGATGAGACAAGTTTCTCTACCTCCTGTTCTCCCTCCTCTCTGACACTGCAATTAAGTGGTATAAGGCCTTAATTTAGAGCCACACTAGATGCTCTTATGAAATCCTACCTTTGCCCCAGCACCTGCCTCAAGAGACTGATAGGGCCCAAGACAATCAGGCTTCATCAAGAAAACCTCATTGCATGCTTAGAAAGGAATCACACTCCCTCAAGTCTTAGTATGGTATTAAGTGTGCACAGTATGCATTTCTGCAGAAAATTAAGACAAATCAACTCTGGTCTGAAGCAATCAAAAGCATTAGATGTGACTAAACTATCTTATCCATGCTTAGCTGTCAGTGATGTAAAAAGCTGGTTTAAGACGAAAACCAGAGCTCTGATTTCAAGCCTTCTTCCTGTTCACAGCTGCAGCACGTTTCTTCACAGGCTTGCAAGTGTGGACCAGCTAACATGGGCTTTTAGCTGGCCTGCAGGAAAGAGACTACTAACTCCTATATACTTGTGGGAAGAGATGGTGCTGCCACATTGCAAAGCCAAGCTCAATTTTTCTGCCATCTTCCACATGCAACCCTGAATTCAGGAAGGTAACTTGGGAAGCAGAACAGTCACTGCAACAAGTACCTACCACTGATATTCATTTGAGATAAGAAGCTATTTCCTATTAAAACAGACCAGAAGTCAATAGAACCAGGCTTCCTACAAGGCAAGATCATGTCTGAGTCCCTCAGCATCTTCAGCACATATCGAAGGGCACTGAGTAGAAACAACTTTAGAAGAACAAATAGGCTGCTCAAACCAAAATTATTTCAGAGGGCTCTGCTGATTAAGCTTTGGGAAGGGTTGACAGCATCCAGGCCAAAGTCAGTCCTGACAATCTTTGATGTGCAGGTTATTTTCACTCTCTCTAAAATGAAAACCAAGGAATTGCTTTCCTACTCACTGTACACAAAAGTCCTCAAACTTTAGAGACTGTGTCCTTAAAGGTACAGTCTGTATATTCAGTTTTTCAAACTGAAAAATGAAACTGTGTGTAACACCAACCTTAGAACAAATACCCTAACTGAAACAAGAATCCTCACGAATGCACTGCAGAAAGCATCATTACATTCATACCACATCTATGGCCACAGAAGTACAATATAAACACTTGATTTGAAAATAAGAATGTAAGATTAGACTAAACAAACATATTTCATACAACATGCCACTGAAGGCAACTGTCCCCTACTCGTGCAGAACTTTGCTCACATGCGTAACTGTAGGTTCAGAGCCTCGGAGACAGGGAACTAAACTCAAATACTTCAAGTGCTTTATACTGCTATCAGTTATCATGTAGCAAAATATAGTCAGTTTTAGTACTAGGTTCATTGAATTTGAGAGCATCATGCCACAAAGATGAAGGAGAAATAGCACAGAAGGTGGTTTTGCAGGGAGGGGAGGAAGGAAAATATTTCCTGCCTTCTCTGAAAGCTTTATCAGGCTGCTAACTGGAAAAGAGGTGATGAGCAGCTGAAGAGATCATCTTTCCCTCCCATGACTCTTACAAAGCACAAACAGGTATTCACATACCCACTGCTCCTCCACTGCTTCTGTGTGTTGTGACCAAATCACCCTGAGCCAGGCTGGATGCTGCCATGCCTCAATGTGCACAGGCTTACACCATCCCTGAGCACAGGCCTCCGCAGCTCCTGAGAGCAACAGCACTTCAAATCCCCAGGTCTGAGAAGCCCAGAATCCCTATTATTTACAACATAAATCACATTCCAGAACAGCTATAAAAAAAATACATATGCATTTACATACATACGCAATGTAAACTGCAAGAGCACATATTCTCCTTTGGTCTAACTTCTCCCCATCATCCAGACTTGAACCTTGTAACACTACGTGCTTCCACACACACTGCAACAGGATGATAGGGAGACGTACCTAAATACAGAATATAATGACAAGTCCAACTCTGGGAAGTCTTCAACCACACGCACCGAAAGAAGGTGACAAACTAGAAATCTCTCTAGAAATCAACTGCATAGTTGTCCTACAATACCCCTCCTCTGAACTTTGGATACGCACTACTTAGATTATCTTGGATAATGAAATGTTTAGGAACAATCTCAGCTATGTTCATGGCAATACTCCGTATTTTTATCACCACACTCTCATCTGGACTGTACAGTTCTCACACACACAGTTAATGCAGTGAATCAGCAATTATTTTTCTAGTGTCTCTAAGTGTCAAGATTAATTTCACTATCTCTGGTAATAAAATGGTTTCAAATGACACCTTTAATCAGCAAGTAAGAATGCACTCATCCAATAGAGACAAGCTGTCACAAAAGGTCACCAAAATGTGACAGGATGGAAATTACGTTTGTAACTTCAACTGAAATGTTAATTCCTCTTTAAGTGTTTCCTCAACTATGTTCAGATTTTAAAGTAAGGAGATGTAGCTCTGCACTGAAATTTCTTTTTTAAACCAGTAGCATCTGTAAAAAGTTGCTCTGTAATCTCAAAAGCAAGCAGATATTTATATGCAAACAAGTATTTTTTGCTGTTTAACTTTCCACCATATGGTCAATCATTTGGTCTCCTTATCAAAAAATTAACATGAAAAATTCGTATGAATAAAAAGTGCTTCACATCAAGATTGTACTTTTGCCAAAGATTAAAAAAACCCTCCCCTCCTTAGTTTATAGATTCATCCACATTTGCATCACATTTTCTTTATATCTCAGAGAGACACCCCAAATTACTTA
The DNA here is from genome assembly GCA_013400835.1 of Zapornia atra. Taxonomy (NCBI): domain Eukaryota; kingdom Metazoa; phylum Chordata; class Aves; order Gruiformes; family Rallidae; genus Zapornia; species Zapornia atra. Next base: position 108,864 of record VZTU01016234.1, read on the forward strand.
AAATTACACTTTTAAATTAATCTAATTCAAACCACTGATCCTTTAACAGTCAAGCTCCCCATAATGTTTTCTCCTCATTGGCTGGTCTTGTCTTTACATTAAACTACAGACGAATGAAAACAGATGCAACTGTCATTTAGCTTGCAATTACGTGCAGAGATTTAACTATCCCCATACACTCCTGCTTTAAAATAGCCTGGTTTATAATGCCACCAGCACCTTCTGTATAACTAAGATCAGATCTGTATGTGGTATGTAAAATACGGTCTTAGGATTGAAAACACATTTGAAATGCATCTCAGTTAAAATATTCCTTGCCCATACAGACTGCAATGTGCCTCTAGAGTGTTCCCTTCAGATTTATTCTAATCAAAACCAATCCCTGATCATTAAACCAACGCTAAATAAAGGCCCTTAATACACCCTCTGCCTGAAGTTGCAAGTACAAAGAGCTATTTGCTAAACACGACCAAAAGATGAGAAGAGAGCTTCATTCCAAATCTTGTGCTGACACCTCTCTGGCCGCACAACGTGGCCTACATGAATACCACTGTGAACAGCTGGTTCAGCCTCTGCAGCCAACTCCTCACTGCTCACAAACAAGTCCTCTTAGCCACAATGTATGTGTGACAGAACTAAGGCTTCTCAATTTCTGCAGGCACAGCAGAAGCCCAAATTTCTTGCAACTGACTTAAAATATTAACAGTCTATGCAACTCAAGAGACAAGTCCTTAAAACGGATGTCCTTTGCAAAGCAAGGTTTTTAAGCTAAGGGGAAATTTCATCAGGTCAGCTTCTGGGAATCTAGGTACATGCTCTGGGAACGTAATTCTAAAATGCCCTGTTCTACCAAAGACACTGACTTGTCTGGAAGGAATGCAGAAAGACCTAGTTTCCAAGCTCACACTGCATGGTATCCATCTTAAAAGCAATCCTGTGTGAAGAATCCATCCTTACAGCCTGGGAAAATCTGAAGTATCATCAAAACATACACTTCACCCAGTGGTATCTGACAATTAGCCAACAGTATCTGACAATTTGTCTTCATTACCAGCTCACCTCTCTTGCGTATCTTGACTCTTCTAAAGATCAGGGTGTTTTCACCATGGTTTGAATTGATATTTTGGTTCAGTATCAGAACTATGAGAATGGTACACCTTTCTGAAAGCAAAACTTGATGTGCGCCTCTCTCCTTAATGCCACCTTTTAAATTTGACTTATTGTTATTACCACCACAAAGCCAATATGAAGAGAAACTCATGGTGGATGAGAAACTTCATATGAGCCAGCAGCATGCTCTTGCAGCTCGGAAGGCCAGTGGTATCCTGGGCTCCATCAGAAGAGGGGTGGCCAGCAGGGACAGGGAAGGGATTGTCCCTCTCTACTCTCTCTACTCTGCTCTCATGAGGCCCCATCTGGAGTCCTGTGTCCAGATCTGGGGCCCCCAAGACAAAGATGTGGGACTGTTGGAGCGGGTTCAGAGGAGGGTCACAAAGATGATTAGAGGGCTGGAACACCTCCCCTATGAAGAGAGGCTGAGGGAGCTGGGCTTATTCAGCCTAGAGAAGAGAAGGCTGTGGGGGACCTCATTGCAGCCTTCCAGTCCCCGAAGCGAGCAGAGAAACAGGAGGGGAATCAATGTTTTAAAAGGGTAGATAATGGCAGGACAAGGGGGAATGGATCGAAGCTAAAGGAGGGAAGGTTTAGATTAGGTATTAGGGGGAAGTTTTTTTACAGAGAGAGTGGTGAGGTGCCGGAACAGGCTGCCACCCCATCCCTGGAGGTGTTCAAGGCCAGTTTGGATAGGGCCCTGGGCAACCTTGTCTAGATCATGCCTGGAGATTGGTGGCACTGCCTGTGGCAGGGGGGTTGGAACTCTGTGATCCTTGGGGTCCCTTCCAACCCAGACCATTCTATGATTCTATGAAGAGGCACCAGTTATCCCCAGTGGGACAGGCATGACACATCAGTACCAGATACCCAAGTACCCATGGCACATGGGGGCTCTTGAAGTTAACTCTCAAAACCAGAAACCAGTATGATTTTATTTCAAGATTAAGACAGAGGGACTGTGGGTATGTTGCAAATCAACTGCTACTTCTGAACTATCAGTGGCAAATTCCTTAACTACATGAAGCAGTAGACACTTGTGTTACGCTACTCAAACAGGAAGGAAATCCACCCTTTTAGACGCTGTCTAAAGAATCACAGTGGTCTAAGAGATCACGATTGTTCCACGTTAGAAAAGCCGAACCCAGAAAACAAGTTTTCATCTTTTTCTAACACACTCCTCAGCAAGATACAATTTCTCTAGACCAATCCAACAGTAAGAGCACAACAGGTTCACAGCACATTTATGTTCCTATGGGAAAAGAGCAAACATGCAGGCATTTCAGAGCAGAACACAAGTAACAAGATTTGTGTTATCAATTGAAAATCTTCCAAGGATGGAAGTTCAAAGGAATTCCTTGAAATGTATTCCACCACAACATGTAGTGAAACACAGATCAGATTGCTGCTGCTTGAAAACAGGAAAGCCTTTAAGGACATCACAAAAGTCTCAATGAACAAATGTGCTGGTTCTCAAAACATGATATGCTTAAACATTATTCCCAAGGAGACAGACACTACACAGACTACACATGACTTTGGACAACTGGGACATAGGCCAGTCTAAGTTAGAAGGCAACTGTGGTGTCTTTTGACATTAAACTGTTTTCTAGAAGTTTTGGCATGCCTGTATTTCACTTTCTTTTACTATAGCTCTTCAAAATGGGCTATTGCCATAAAACCTCACCCAAAGTTTCTGGAATGTTTCTCCTTTCTCTTGTCACATCCGAGAGCCTAATTATCGTTCCTTCTTTCCGTTCAGTTTTGAAACGTAATCGTCCAGACTCTTCGTCGTCATCCTCCTCTTCATCAGATTCTTCTTTTGTTTCTTCTTGAAGTTCCAGAGATTCAATAGCTGCCTGAATCACAAAATAGAGGACATGCAAACTGAAATCTACTTTCTTCTGATCAGTGAGTGCAAAGAGACAAAGCTTTCTTTAAAGGTCCCTTTCTGCAAATGTTGCTGGCATTATATGTTATTTTCATAAATAACTCTGCAAACTTTTAAGAGCTTGGTGTGGGATTTTTTAATATAAAGGTATGAATTAATAATAATTTTCTCAAAATTATTGAGAAAACCCATTTTGCCACAATATTTAGGAGAATATGGAAACCCCAGATAGAACCACCATCTGATTAGTAGCTACTTTTGCACATGTAGTGATAATTTACCACTGAATTGGCTGAGATGAATCTGGTAGTATGCCAGGCTTCTGAGTAAAACAAACATTACATTTCCCACCCCCCCCGCTCTGCTTGTTATCAACTGCCAGTAGCATGTTTTTTTAAAAAGCTAATAATAAAAAAATGAGACAACCTTACATCTCAGCTTTATTCCTACTCCTTGAATATTTCCCAATTTTAATTCAGCAACTGATGAAGAGAATGGAAAACAGGATTGGAAAAAATTCCAATATACTAAAATTGTATCTAGGACTGTTACTCTCTTGTCCTCATTTACTTTCCCGTTCTTTCTCTAAAAAAGAACATTTATTTAGCAAACGCAATGGCGCAAATGGAAATGGTGGATCACTCTCCTTCAAAAAAAAAAAAATCTATTTCATTAAAATGTGCTGACATGATAAAGTTAATGTTCAGAACGTTACATAAGTTATATTTGATTTCTAGAGTTGAGAATTAGAGTTGTTCTAATATAGTAAGATTTTCCATAAACTATCTGGTTACTGCATATTTGGTTATTTTTTGTACAACCCTACTTGCTCATTTCTTAGAGCCTGCACATGCATTTAAATTTTTGGCAAAGCCACTGAGTACATCAAAACTTTTAGATGATTGAGGACAGTTAAAAGGTTAGTGAAATAACATGCAAAAAATAGTTTTATCTTCTAATTTATATTAGAAATAGTTTGTATGAAAAAGGTACAGCAAGTAGTATCTGTCCACCTGGTAGAAATCACAAAACAAGATAAAGAACTAGCGGTAGAATGATTTAAGAGATTACAAATTTCATTATCCAGGAGCCAAACTTCAGCCAAAATCAAAGAGAGACATGGGAGTCAAGACAGGATTTGGCAAGAAGGTTACTACTTTAAAAGACAACATATTGTAAAGCTCAGAGCAACTCCCACTTTGGTGAATAAATGATCTGTATACACAGTTACTGGGCTTTAACGGGCTACTGATCCCAAGTTATTGTCATTTTATCATCTATCATCTCCTTATCTCAGAACAAGCTTTATCCATTCCAGGCAAACATTCAAGTACTACATGTCCCAACCTCAAACAAATGCTTAAAGATAGAGCTATGAGATTAGCTAAATTTTATAAAAAGTTTTAAGACATATTTTTAAAAGGTATTTACCTGTTACATAACAACTTTACAAAAATGCAGCTAAAACCAACAGACAGGATAGCAGGCAAAAACCCCCACAATATAAAACTCAAAAACCACAACCCAAACCACCATACACCAAAAAAACCCAACAACCTTCAAAACCAAAAGAAATTGAAGCCTCAAAAGCAAGCCAAATGGAGCACAACTGATCTGATTAACATACAGACATATAATGAAAGCACCTCTGAAGAAAGGCAGTTGAGACTCATGAAACAGCGGGACTTTAGCAAGGAAAAAGGTGCTAAGATGGTTTAACAAATAAAAACAGGGGAGAAAGACAGGGTTAGCATTTTACTTTCAAAAGAGGGACTCCCAAAAGAGAAAGGAGTAACAATACCTCTATCAAGTTAGAAATGGAGTGGCTGTTTTGTGAGACACGTTCTCTCACCACACTGAGCCTCTGGCATAAACCCCAGGCACATGCACTCTCCATGTCCATAGCCCTTAAAAGCTACATTGAAGTTTCAGGTTTTATTCACCACAGACTGGCCTCAGCCATGTTATCTAATCTGTGAGTGCAAAACCTAATCATGCAAGACTATATGTGACTCAGACTGCAGAATCAGGACCAGAATGACTAACACAGTCTGCATTGTCCTGAGAAATTTTGCAAAGCTTTAATGAAATGCTACAAAAAACAAGTGTGGAAGCTTTGTTGCCTTTTGGTAAATAACTCTGAAAAAAAAAATCCATTAAAAAAAGGTTTCACAGACTACAAGACAACTACTTTCCTATATAGCAATAAGAAGTATTTCTCAAACTTTTCTAGACCAGCATTATCCTCCTCTTAGTCACTTATACCTCTTCAGCAGTCTTTTGGGTTTAACTCACTTTATTCCTCAGTATAATGCTCATGCAACCTAGTAACAACAGCTCTACAAGCATTAAATATCAAAGACAAAAATAAAATAAATCAAAGTAACTAATGACAAAGCGGCACCAAGGAAAGGCAGAGATCGAGAATGCTGACTGACCCAGGTCCAACTCTTCTGACATGACTGAGGGATCTGTATTAGTTGCGATGGAGAAACAGCCATGTCTGACAGCCAAACCATGCTCTTCTCTACGTGTAGCTCCAGGAAAGGTTATCTGAGCTGTGCAGGAGCATACACCCTCCCCCTCAGTATGTTCCACAGTTATAGCATGCAAAGCTTCTTTAGAAACATCTTTTCCAACTTCAAGCCCAACAGGCTGAGTTGTTTTGCCAAGATTACAGTATATGAACAAAGTCTTAAAGACATTTATACAAGAAAAGATAATTGCAAACTATTAGTACTTTCAAGGTTCCATTTAATACTCTCTAATATACACAACCAGCCCTTGAACAACCGCCTGAGGTCACCTGACTGGGTAAGCCAGCCAAGGCTTCCTGGCAGCTCTCCTCAAAGGGAGCTTACTAGTTCCCATTATAACACCATGCTCAAAGCTACCAAAGAGCTTTGTTGACTCTTCCTTACAAAGAAAAACAACGACCTTTCTTCTATCACAAGGTCAGAGTGTTCTACCATCCTCATTAAATAATTATGCCAGAAATCCCAGTCACTGACCAGAACTCCCCATGCTGGGTAATGATCTACGGAGCAAGAGCAAGTGCTCCTGCCCTGAACAGCTTACCAGGCAGTTGCAGAACTGATAACAGACATAGCCCAAGGAAGGCAGGAGAAAGCACTAGTCAGCATGATAAACACTGATTCTGGCACAGGATCCTCCTAAACATGGGACTGTCAGGCATTCTGCAGAGCTTCATGCCAGAGGTTGCTCAGATGTGCAGAGTAGGTAATCACTGCAAAGGCTAAATCAGATCTCATCCATGCAAACATTACGAAGATGAAACAAAGAACTTTTATTAACTAGCTAGAAAATAAGCAGTGGAGGTTTCTACCAGAGGCTAACACTGAAGCAGCAGCAATTGCTCAATCCTAAGGGATCAAGAAAAAAAAAAAAAAAAAAAAAAAAGAGACAAACAAGACAATGTTACATCTATTCCAAGGGCATCTCCACTCCACAGATGAAAAAGGGAATAAAAATAAATCTAAGAGCTTATAAATACATTTAAAACTTGGCTGTTTAGATCTGCACTCTTTTCATCGTTTTTCTCCAGGCTGACAGGTAGTGTCTTCAAACTTGAACCAAAGAACTAAAATGGCTAAACACAGATGGAACAATGTTTCAGACAAACTGGCCTTTCCACCCCCAAGCTGTATTCTATCAAAAGAAAAACCAGTATGCAGCACTTCATGAAATATGTCCTGGACTAAAATCCTCACCAGTTTTCATCAGCGTAACCCAAGACATGATTTAAGTGTATGCAATGAGGAAATCCCCTATTAAAGACTTCATAGGAGATTAGTTCCAATATAAAATAAATAAAAGTTAAATTCTAATTTTAGAAGGTTACATTTTATGAACACTTCATAGAAACACATCCCAAAATATTTAGGGTAACTCATGTAACTGGTAGTGTTACACAAGTAAGTGTATTGCTTCCTGCTGAAACTTCTGGGTATTGGGTCATGCTTTGTACCTTAGAAAGGCAAAAATATTTTCTGAATCATTGCTACATTTTTCAAGGAAGCTCCACAAAGAGTGTTATTTATTCCAAATACAAGTTCTAAGCACTGTTTCAAATTGAGGATCAAGTGAAAAGGCATACCTTGAACCCAATCTGTCCAAGGACAAATGCTTTTCTTCACATCTCCCACCTGAGTGCTACTCTTAAGAGGTCTCTCACTTCCCTTTTTCACCAAATTCCCCTCATCATGTTCCAATTCCCCAACCTTTGGTTTACAAAATTTCTTCATGCAGTATATGAGGCTTTATTTACTTTGGAAACTGCTCCAAATATAACATGACCAAACAATTTTCTGTATCAGCTTGCTCTCAGTTACTCATGCCAAATTTCAGTCAAGAAATACTGTTATTAATTTGTACTATATATATTACAGCTCTGTTCTTGTCTTGCATTTTCTACAGGAGAATGCCAACAACTACCCTTGTTTACAAGCAGTGAGTGTTACTGAATTTAAGGAGAAGTGCTGTTATGAAACACTGGAATAAAGAGCAAAGCTACTCAGGAGCTGGAAGCACACATCTAACCACATAATAAACTGAAGTACATACTCTACAAAGTTTATCTCTCTTGGTGATATTCTCATTTGGAGAGTGCTGTTATGAGTCTACGTACAAACAAGCTACATATAAAGAAACAAAAAAGATGGTGCTGTTTTGGAAACAACCAACCCGTGGCAATCTGTAAGCCATCAGAATAAAGCCAGAATGTAGATTAACTGAATAAAGATATGGCCAAAATGTTCACATTACATGACAAATAAAGTCCTTAAAAGCTCAATTAACAAAAATCCATTAAAGACTTGCACTGTCATCTTTTGGATGAAGGGAATCTAATTCTGAATTGGACAATTACAGACAACATGATTATTACAGAATTCTCACTAGTTCATACTCTAGAAATGAAGCTGTGGTGTTTTAGAGTGGGAAGTTTGACAATGTGAATCCCAACTATGTTTACATTGTAAACGATGTACAGTGCTTTCATCTTCCCATACAGACTGTGGCTGCAGAACGCAAAAATGAATCAGTCTTTTAAAACACCAGGACAGTATATACAATTCAATTAATAAAAAAACATTTTGGAAGTGTTTCACAGCTGTTTGGGAAGGTGAATGCAATACTTTGGAAGTATTAAAGCAAAAAATAGGAAGAAATTAACCACATGAATATAAGATGTCATGCCTGTAACAGCAAAGACTGAATAATGCAGGTGGCCCCTTTCAGCGCATCTCTCTTCAACCACCAATGAATGTTGTTTTATCATAAGAAGTTTGATACAAGAGTATCACAGCACACCCATTGGTCAGAACTTCATAGAACACCACTGCTGTGTCTCTGAGGAACTCATTTCCTGATGAGTTAAAGCTCCAAAGAGGGAACACACTCTGACTACACTTCTCAGCAGGTAATCCATTCAATCCTATTTAATTAAGAACTGGAATAAAAGTAATATTAAAGTAGATTACTGACGGGGAAAGGAAAAAATACCACATCAAAAACTTGCTGCAAATTACTAACAAGTACGATACCACTGTTCCAGGTAGTGAACTAGTGAACTATACTTAAGAGTCTCTGGCATAAGCTTTCTTCTGACAAATGAATAAACTAATTATTTTCCTAATTGAAGAATTAAGATAAACTTCAGGGAAATTTCAAAACAACAACCTGTTCTTTCAAAACAACAACCTGGCCTTTGCCTTTCTAACATACAGAACCTTCCACGCTCACACCTCTGAAGCGGGATACCCAAGAACCGCATCTACATTCCCCACAGCAACAAACTATCCATCTGGAAAGTGAGGTAACATAGCTATTAGACAGACAGCATGCAGTATTACTATCATTCTCGTAGCCAAAAAGGCCCCTGCAGTTTTTAACACTGAAGATTAAATATATTGAGCTCTACCTTATGACAGTCATCCCAAAGGGGAGAGGATATCTGAAATATCGGATAATATAGACTTTATTACAATTCGTCTTATAGAAACAGTAACACCAATATCAACACTGGCAAAGCTGCATCACACCTTACCCAGCAAGATGGACAACACCATTCGAATTGTGAAACAACTGGCCATTTTACACTGCCGTTAAATTCACATCTTACCTCCTCAGATTCATTTGCTACTGTCTG
>VZTU01016234.1:118050-192136 GCA_013400835.1 Zapornia atra
AGATTCTTCCAGCTCCTCATCAGCTGTGTATTCTTCTTGTTCGTCCATTCCTTGCTCATTGTATGACTGCATGTAATCTTCATCCTAAGGCAGTAACAAAAGAAAGTGAAAAGACATAGGCTGACTTTACAGAATCACAAACCAGTTAAGAGACTGGGTGTGTATGGATCATTACTGCCTCCAGAACTGGAAGACAAGTACTGTATCTATCAGAACCGTTAATTATAAGTGACATATCATGTGACATACAATTAGTAGGGCTTTTAACTAGACAGTAACTTCAGTATTATCAAAACCATAATCAGAACAGTTTCCATTCAGATCCCAGAAACATCATCATAAAGATCCCATCTACTACTGTCCTTCTACATGCTTTTATTACAAATTCATGAAGCAAACACTGCAGTACTTTCCTACCAAAGGAAATATGCACCTTTTGCACACATACACTAACATTTTGCCCCCCAAAAAAGTCACATTTTTAAAATACTGCAAATGCTTACATATGAATGGGTTCAATTATGAACAAAAAATGAGAACAAAACCTTTCTTAAGTTCTCTTGTATTTTAAAACATCTCACTGATCATATACAGTTGTAATCAAGATTAAATCATTTCAGTAGCAATTAAAGCCAGTGCATGTTTTCTAGTACACTGCTTAAATTATCTCAAATTATGCAGGTGACATTTTCTGAACTAACCTCCAATCTCTTTATTCAGGTTTAGACAGTTCTCAGTTACAAAAAGGATGAACAGGCAGGACATCAATCACTTTGGGATATTAGCACCTTAAAGATGTCTTTAGCAGGTCAATAATCTTTTCACCTTCGAAGGACTTTATCAGATCTTGTCTAAAGCCTGGATAAAAGCTTTTGCATTAAGTACTTCTAACAATTGGCAGTGTATCTCCACCACACAAAGCTGTTTTCTTCCTTAAGGATACAATCCTCAAGGTCATGATTCTCAACTGCCTTCCAGCATGACAAAGGAGCATTACCTACCGCCAAACAAGCTGTCAACACAAACTTTGTCACAGCCTAGATAAAGAAACTGGCACACAGTGATAATAGGTCTAATTTCCCCTCCTCCCTAGGGAGGTAAACAGATTTCAAATCAGTCTAACACCCTATGCAAGTGAAGCAATGTTATCTTTGAAGATACAATAGAAAGAAACTCACTGGAAATTCATCTAGGGGTTCATTGATTTCAAGGTCTAGCACTTCATCTTCTTCTCCAGGCTCTTCCCCATATTCTATTTGGTCTTCTGTCAGTTCAGGATCATTGCCTTCATAATGTCCTTCCTCTGCATACTCTGAAGCATATACTTCAGGTGCTTCAGATTTGTCATAAATAATTTCGTCTTCCCCTTGGTCATACTCAGACTCATGTTCTATTGACCGATCGTTGATGGTCTCAGAGAGTTCATATGGTGTAAGTATGCCCGATGAAGCATTGAGGCTAACTGTGACACCTTGAGAGCTATGGTACAGAGGGGGCAAAATTCAGGGGTTGAAGCGTAACAGTCAACTATTCACAGAGATTTACAAAACAAAGCCAGAAAATACAAATTCTCTAACTTGGTGGACAAAATTATACCTCACACACTATTTGACTCCATGCCATACTCTCATAATGCATACTGTACTGCAGCTTATCACCAGCTGCAGGCTATTTGACCAGGGGAATCAAACCAACCAGATGGTTTAGCAGGTCAAACTGGCAAAAGTCCTGCTCGGTAACCAAAGCAGACTGGATTCACTTTAGATTCAAAGACTAACAAAAATATACACAAAATTACTATAACTGCATCTGTTATTTACAGAATAAGCTAGTAAATTGGATTTGTATTGTGTATTAATATTGTCCTTTCTTCATTATCCTGAATTCAAACTTACATTTTTATGACAGATCTAATGTTCCACTTAAAATAGTGTAACTGATATAGTCAAGAACTATCATTTAAATACTAAGACTTATTCTAACTCAGTAACAGCACTGGCACAGACACTGAAACAATCAATAGAAAACCCAGCAAGTTTATCCTCAGGACAAAAGGCAAAAATACTATTTACAATAGCTAGTGCCATCAACACATAAAAACCTGATCAACCAACAGCAAACTAGTTAAAAAAGCAGGGGGGGAAAGGACTTCTTGATTTGAGGACACTGGGTACAAGGGAAACAAAGATTTTATTTATTTTTTTAAATTATATTCCTATTATTCCTACTATTTTCCTAAGTTTGGAGGAACAAGATCCAGGCAGCTTGAGCTATACACATCTATAAAGCACAGCAGATTTAACATGAAACAAAGACATTATGCAGGATTGTCATTATCATCCCAACTATAGAGTCATACATGAGTTTGAATGGAAATAGAGGAAGAAGGGAAAGCAGTCAAGCAGAGCTCTCACTCCCTGGCAAGAAAACTGCTAAAAATGCAAAACTTGTCTACAGAAACCTGCTTCCACTGAGGACTACTATCACACTTCAGACACCTTCTCATCACTCATGCAGTCACACTGCCATCCCTACTGCCCAGGGCTCACAAGGAGGTAATCCAGAGAAGGAACAGCAAGGACTGTATCTGGGATTCCCCATTTTGAGGGGAACAATCCAGCCCTCTCTTCTCCAGCCAATCTGACACAGAGACAGGATTCTATCCTAATTCCAGCCAAGGACTGAAAGGAGATCTCAGAGCAGCACACACACACACACATATATATGCATACACACGTCAGTGGTGGTTCATAACATACTCATGTGTCACACACATTCATACCCCTTCAGATGACATGTTTGTGTAGCATGCAACAAGTAAAGGAAAACCCAGCAAAACATACATGCCATTTAAAAGCAGCTGTGGTACTGCACCACTTTTGCATCACAGGCATATTGGTTCCCCCTTCTGTCCAGCTTTTGAAAAGTAAGAATGTCAAGACTCATTTTGACCTGTAATGCCCATAATTTAGTTGTGGAGCTGTATGACCGCAGCATTCACTGGGCAGGACACCCTCGGTAAATTCCCATGGAAGCATCTGCTCAAACCTATAAACTCTGTCCAAACTTTTCTGCTGTGTAACTCTGCACAAACAGCTAAGCCACAAATCCAACCTTACCAACTATGAAGCTCCCTTCTGCAGGTTCTTCAGATTTAAGATGTATTTTTAAAAGAAACATGGCAGAAAAGGACTATAGAAGAGGGAAGCTGATAACAAGAGGGCACAGAACAACAGCTCTAAGTATCTGTGTTATCAGTCTAAATGCACAGGAGTCAACATGGTTTCTTCTTTATAAGCTTTGGTAATGCATTGAGTTAAATTTATTAGATTCAAATAAAAATAATTTTACTAAAATACTAACAATGCTACTGAACACATTATAGATGCATATTAAGAAGCTGACTAGGTAAAGAACAAAACCATTTTAAGCACGTACCAATAATTTTAGACTAGCAGTTATTAGTTATCAGTAGTAGCAGTCATTTATAGCTTTCAGATATCCAAAACACAAAATTTTAAAAAGAGATACCGAAATTCTTGTTCCTCTTCATTGTCACTTTGCAGAAGATCATCATTCAGCTCTTCATCTGACAAGTCTGACTGATTCTAGGTTTCAGAAAGAGTCAATCATGAACATAAAAAAGGATATAAACTTTCAATTAACCACATACTGAAACTTCTGAACACTGAGTATTTTTAATGAAGAATGCATTCCAGACTAGATAGTATTAATACTTGATTCCAGGAAAAGAATCCCACACTATGCAAGACAACATTAGAAAATAAATGTTGTGATAGTCTTACAGAACCTAAAAAGACTCAAATTTGCCTAACTATCAACACTTCCCACTGATGCATTCCTAAATATAGCCAAAGAAAATAACTCACTTAAATACCAGTAAGAAAGGTTACCTTTGTTAGCTCTTAATTAAGTGCACTGTGACCTTGATGCATTAGGCAAGTCAAGAAAAACCTCTGTAATTTCTATACAGCAGATACTTAGGAGACTGGAGGAAAGGATATAATGAAAATTGAAAACACATAATTACTTTGCAGGTATAGAAAAAAAGAGAAGAAAATATCATGCCTTTCCTGAACTCCTCTTAATTTGTCTGTCATACTTTCAGCTGTTTCTTCCCCCTGCCCTCCCCCCCCTTTTTTTTTTTTAATAATTACCCACTAGGAAGAGATAACTGCAGTTTTGCTCAGCAACATTATTTCCATCCCCTAAAGTAATAGGGGCAGAAAGGTTATACAAGGGTAGATTTATCTAAAAGTACGGGGATGTGATTAAGCAGAAACAAGTTTAGCCTAAATAGCTCAGGGAAAACTTCCTGAGAAATCTATTGTTACTCCACCACATGAGTCCACACCCACAAACACTGCTCAGTGCCCTGTAACAGGGAAAACTGAAAACAGGCATAGAAAAAGCACAAGAACACATAATGTACTGGACAAATCTAGTATTGGTTAGTATTCGGGTAATAATTTTTTTATAAAAAGATAATCAAGTAGCTTTATCAACTCACTTTTCAACCACAAAAATGGCTTATATTTTTGCTAAATGCATAATGCACATCTGCAGTTCCCATCTTACTGGTATTTTATTAAAATCAGTACACAACACAAAGGAACTTCCTTTCTTTAACAGTGATTACCTACAGAATAATTTCAGGAAGCTAACTTCTAACATTTAGAGTGTGATTATAAACAAACCTACACCAATTAAACTCAACTTTTATCTGATATAGGTTTCTTAACAAACCTATTCACCTCCAACTAAAACTTTAAAAACTATTTTCTAAATTAATTCATTTAGCAGATCAAGTGGAGAAAGGTTTCAAAATGGAAGCTCTGCCTTCTGCAGATATCTGGCAAATCCAAACATCCATTTAGTTCTTTTCATAAAGTTCAATTTTGGAAATGTGTATCGGAGTGAGGAGTCTATAGCACACGTAGGGGACTTGTTTTGTGTTCTCCAGTGCTAGCTGCTCCCATATTCTTCGCTCACTGCAGAAGGAGAAATCATCTGCCTTCTCGTTAGACAAAGGAGTAGCGGATTGTGTGCAGTGAGTGGATCTTTAATAGACACCACTGATTGCTTTTTTATTTACTCTCTAATAAATACTGCTGGTATTTTGTTGAGTAACTTTTAATAGGCAGGAAACTGGCAGTTGAAGTGAATTCTCCAGAATGCTAATCAGCACTCAGGAGGCATAACTGGGATTTTTTTTTCCTTTTGTTTTATTTAATTGTTAAATCAATATGAGCTACAGAGAAACTGATTTAAGAACCATCTCCATTTTGAACAGGGAGTTATGAGGAGAAATATTATCTTAGAAAAAATTTTTTTTCTACAAGTTTATTTTAAAATGCTTGGAGGTACTTCATGATAGGAAACAGAGCTCTTGGTGCAAGTACTCTGGCAACAGGGTAGATGTCAGGTACCCATGGCTGCCAGGCTTTGGGGAGGTGACTGTAAAATACACAAAAGGCCATACAAAAAAAAAAAATGAGGATGGCAAGTTGAACAATATTCATTTTCTACTATCTATAATGATACCGTTTAACACATATCTCTTACCTTTTTGCCAGTTAGCAAATCCTCTCCAAGCAAGTCATCATCAAGTTCACTGGAAAACATTAGCAAATTTTAAAAGCTGAACCTTATTAGGAAATAGAAACAAACACTACATAGGGTATACACTTAAAAAAACTAACTTGAGAACTGTCGCCACATCTGCACAAAGCTTTCCTTTTAGCAAAGCATTCAGGAAGTTGAAAAAGGAGATAGATGTTTTAAACGATACAACAGACGGTGCATATTAAGTATGACCATTGTTGCACAGTCATTTCACTTCCACATACTCTCCTTTCCATATCCCTCCAACTGTAACACAGCAGATAAGCCTAGAGAACACACAGGCATTTTAAACAGCTAGCTAGGTCCCCACTCTAGATCTTTCAAGGCTGTTTGGCCATATTGTCCAAACTGCTGCTTCCCACCTCCCCAGGGAAGAAGTGAAACAGTAATGTCTTGTGGGCAAGACTCAGTCTACAGGTCACCACAGTGAGGAGGCATTGGGAGGCCAGCTGATTTGGGTGCCACTTCAGCCTAGATCTTTCATAAATACCTTACCCTCAACTTGAGAAGGAGGGAATAGGTCAAATAGACATTTTGTGGGATGATAAAAATCAAGTGAATGTTTCCCCATCTAAGTGTGGCTAAGAATTCAGGAAGCATAGAAACAACTGCCTTACAAAATTTCTGCCATTACATAGCATGTGTCCTATAAATAGGATGCAACACAAAGAACTAGTCCTGATTAGTTAAGATACAGGGCAACTGCTTAATTTTATTCTTCCTTCAGTGACAGGAATAAACAGATTCCTCCTTCCATAATAAACACTCATTACTGACAAATGCCCCTATTGGAACACGGCACATCCTAATACTCAAGTGACATGCCACGGATCAGAGAGACAAGCTGTGTTTCAAGAATGTGAACCTATTTCTACCTCCACACCTTAAAAGAAACACCAAAAACCCCATGCCTTAGATATTACATAAAAAATAAACATCCCCATGTGAGAATGCACTATATGAATAGAACGGGAATAGGTGTAAGAGTTTCTTAGGGCTACACTACAAGTACTTAAAAATGGGGACGGAAATCCCAAGACATAAATCAGAGCTCAAAGTTGGGGTTGCTGATGGATACATCTGTCGCAGAGCTGGTTACTGTACAGATAATGCAGGGGGGAATTAAAATCTTGTGGGCACTAAACAGGACGTTATCATCAGTACACAGTATTTGTCCATAGTTACTAATCTCAACCAGTCCCAGGAATAGCTGAACATTAACAAATAGCAATTTTTCGGGCTCACTGCAACATTAAACAAAAATTGGGACATGACTCATCATAAACCCAAAGAGCAAACTGACCAGTGACAGGACAAGGGATAATGGTTTTAGGCTGAAAGAGGGTTGATTTAGATTAGGTATTAAAAGAAAAAGAAACTCTTCCCTGTTAGGGAGGCAAGGCCCTGGCACAGGCTGCCCAGAGAAGTGTTCAAGGCCAGGGTTGATGGGGCTTTGGGCAACCTGGCCTAGTGGAGAGTATCCCTACCCATGGCAGGGGGTGAGACTAGATGGACTTTGAGGTCCCTTCCAACCCAAACAAGTATGTGGTTCTATAACCAGAATTTAATCCCTTTTTTGAGACACAGAAAGCTCTACGTAACAGAAATTGTTTCAGCAGAATTTAGAGTAAGAACTGAAGTAGGAAAAAGTCACTAATCTCTTCAACTGCCAGTAATCTGACAAGTGCACCACAAGATTTGAAAATATTTCCCAGCACTATGGCCCAACACTGACAGCTTTTAATGGAACTGTGCTAGAGAAATTCTGGAGGGCAGCAAGAGTCTGTTACAGCAGCATCTGAAGACAAAAATAAAGCTCAGATAGTAAGAAACTGTGATCAAAAGTGAATGGAAAAGAAAGCAAAAGATAAAGTTAATTATCTAAACACAGTTAGGGCTTTTCAACACATTACTAAAATCATCCTCAACGTGATTTTTTAGAATAAAAATATTAAACATTTAGGCAATAGAAGTAATTGCATTACACACTCTAGATTTTTAAAAGCTTTGGCTTATTACTTGACAGTCAAAAAACCAGTGTTAACATATAAATGAAGCAAACAAAAGTGTTTCACAGAATGCCCCTCAAAACCTATTAAATAACCAATGCTATTCAACATTTTCATTGATAAAATGAAAAAAGAGAAGTCACAGTTGGTAACTTCTTGAATAAAAAAAGTAACAGTGAAAAGCTTGCATTTCTTTTTTAAAAGCCAAATCTGAATTTATCTGTCAAAGAAGAGGGACGAGAAGTACTAAAGCTAATGATAAAAAAAAACCCAAACCAAAACACAGAAGAAAAAAATTATAAAAAAAGAAAAAACACCCAGATACTTAAAGATCTCAGGCTGAGAAGAACAGACACAAAAGAATGGTTGCAATCGGATACCACATTAAGCAACACAAAATCAGCTGGAATAGAAGTACACATCTGTAATAGTTCCAAAAGCAACTCACCCTCACTAGCATCAGGATACAAAGGTCTTTTCTAAATTACAATTCTAGAAAATTAGGATTAAGATATCCTAAGAGTTCACTGCTCTCGTAAGAGATGAAGCCGTCTCCTCCCCTTCCTCACCCCTCAATCCCCAACATCCCCCAAATGGAATATATTCAGCTCACCGAATGAGGAAGAGAAATTAACCATAAAAAAGAACAACAACAAAAAATTGCAAGTTTTCTGCCAGTGTAAAGAAACAACTAATTTCAGAGAAGGGTCTGAACAAGCAAATTTCAGCAAAACTCAATGGCTAAATCTGTCCAGTCATATCACAGGGTAGCACCAGAACTGCATGTTTTCCCCCAAACCAAGCTTTCAGCTATTTAGAAATAAATGTATAAATTAACCGTCCGTGATAAAGACGTCAGACTGGCCCTTTCTGGCCTCCAATTTCACGAGCATGCCTCATTAAACATGAGCAGTAGCAAGGACACAAGTGTTTCAGGAAAAGAATTTGTAAAAAAAAAAAGTAATGGGAAAAATTCTCCAAGAACAATGTTACCTTTGTACTCCCAAATAACAGGGACCTTCCAACTCTCAGTTATCACCCTCCAGCAATTTATAAAGGAAAGAGATCTGGACATTCAAAATTATTGAAATTACTGGAGACTCAGTTAAGTAGCAACAGTAAGAACTGATGGTAGATCAAAATGCATGACTAGCAGCATAACTCCTTCACCCTTCTCCATAAAAAAGTGATTTAGGTTGCAAAACAAAGCATGAAGGTTAATAAAAAACCCAAGTCTACTGTGTTAATTCAGCTTTTTTTCCATCTTCAAGAAACTGTTCTATACTGAATTAGGCCAGTAGTAGAAGAAAAAAAAAAAATCAAGCATTTACTAGGCAACAACTTTGCACATTTGTACAGCATTTGTAATTGCCCAGCCAGACACAGGACTTAACACTTCCAAAGTCAGCTTGGCAATCTAAAAAGAATTAATAATGTAAGAACAACAAAGAGAAGACCTATCGACAAAGAAAATAAGATTTTTTCAGATACAGTTGAAAAAACCAAACCAAAACATTTTTTTAAATAATCAAGAAGAAACTCTGGAATCTCCTGCTCTGCACCTTAAGTTACTTCCCATACAATTTCACTAAAGAATAAACAATATAATTTTTTTCATCATCTTAAGTTACATACAGTTAACAATAAACATAAACAAAAACTTTTTTCTAAAGGCAAACCCTTACACGCTTCAAAGTCTCAGTGAAAATACTTGAGGTTTTGCATGGCTGGGTTCTGGAGGAGGGGGGCTGCAGGGGTGCCTTCTGCAAGAAGCAGCCAGAAGCTCTCTGCAGGCCCAACAGAGCAAACACCAGCCAGTTCAAGGCCGGAGTCATTGTTGACCAAGGCCGATCCCATCAGCAACAGTCACAGCACCTCTGGGAATCACATTTAAGAGGAAAAAACCACAAGTGGCTGCTTTCTGCCACCAGAGAAGAAATGAGATGATGTAAGAAACTGTGCAGACACCAAGGCCAGGGAAGGGGGGAATTAAGTGCCCCAGGTGCCAGAGAGAAAGATGCCCCTGCAGCCTGTGGAGAAACTCATGGTGGAGTGGGTGTCCCCCCCACAGCTCATGGAAAATGATGGGGAGCAAAGCCCCACTTGCAGCCCATGGAGAGGCCCCATGCTGGGGCAGGTGGAGACATGGAAGATGCTGCAACCCGCATTGGAGCAAGCCCCTGCCAGCACCTGCGGCACGTGGAGAGAGGTAAGAGACAAAGAGAGAGATAGCCATGCCAGAGCAGGTTTGCAGGGGTCAGGGGGGGCTTGTGACTCTGTGTGGGATCAGGCTGGAGCAGTCTGGGCCTGAGAAACATCCTATGATTTATGACTGCACCCCATTAAAGTAACCCACACCGGGGCAGCTGGTGAGGAGCTGAAGCCCCATCCTTACCTCGACTCCTAAAACTCTCAATATACATTTTCTTCCCTGTCCAGCTGAAAAGGGGAGTGATTCCATGACTTTGGTGGGCTATCTGGCCTCCAGCCAGGGCCAAACCACGACAATACTCTATGCCCTTTCTCAAGTCCAATAAAAATAATTTTGCCACAGCAAATTTACCATTAGCAATAAGCTTGTGACATCCCATTCAACAGCTGTTTGTGACTTCTGAATTTTCTGAAGTGATTAAGAGTAGGACAGCTAAAAACACCTGTGACTGGCCAGCATCTAAGAGCCCACCTATTCACACCATGAACACCACAACACAACAGAAAGGTCAGAAAATATTCTAATGCAAAGTATTTGCCTGTAATATCAGCTTCTGCTTTTCTGAATGCCCAGAGCTGGGGATGGGAGGCAGCACTGTAGTGACGCAGCCTAACAAGTTATTTTAATTACTCTCAAACCACATCAGTCCCTTGATGCAGTTCACCATCCAGCCCACACAGAGCTGTGCTGGCATGACAGCGAGCAGACATCCCTTTCCAGCATACAGCAAAACACCCTGTATACTAAAGCTATTGTCCAAATTCCTTATTAACTCTTACTCATCTCCTAGAGCAATGAAAACTACCTGCTTAGCTTAGCGGAAAAGCATAGAGGAAGAAACTAATCCCTCTGGAATGATGATAAATGTAGATGATTCACTCTGAGGGCTCAGCTCAGTGGAAAACTACTCAGGGTAAAATTTGTTTACTACAATCACTTGAATGATAATTATCTGTAATGTTTTTTTCCCATTTTTACAGTGAAAACTACTGTCAAAGTCTGAACAACTTTGTTACTAAAAAGGAATTTTAAAAAGCAACCCCACAAGAAAGTGAAGTTTCCTCCCAGAAAGAACAGCCAAGCAGAGCCATCAGTATATGCTCAATTCAAGTATTTCCCAACTAGAATGCCTTTGCAGACAAGAACACACTCTTATTCTTCCCCAACACAACAAAATTCAGACATACTTCTACATCTTTACCGGAGTCATAGTTTTTCAACAGAAGCCTGTACCTAAGCTCCAACGTAAAGGGAAGTAAGACTTTGAGGGTAAGCATTAATATATCCAGTTAAAAAAATTTAAGTAGAGCAAATTCAAGTACTAGTAAAAGCTAACTATTTAAACAATTGAGATCTACTAAATATTTACAAGGAAAACCAGGATGTTAATTGCAAAGGTAATTATACACCACAAACACTTTGTATTTATTCAATTTTAAATGGTACCTCTTCACAGAGCACTCTATATTCCTCAAGGCAAGTACGTTTGGCACAATCTAGCATCGGCTGACACACACATAACAACCAACATCTTCATTTAGTATTTACATGTGTGCTACTCAAGGTTAGAATACAAAATGCAGAATGGGAAAAAAGAGCGATGTTAATTCAACATACAGAAACTAAAGATGAAAATATCCTACCTACCTGTCCCAGTCGTCATCTCCTGCTCTTCTTCTCCAAGACCTTTCTGCACCAGGCTTATCAAACTGATCAAAGTCATCATCTGTAAAGAAGGTAACTATATTAAATAATTCATACTGAAATGAGCAAAAGCTTTCTGAAGCAACCATTTAGGTGGGAATTTTTGGAGGGTATTGTTTTTTAGAAGATGAAAAAAGATCTTTTTCTACTTCCCATTTTAACATGATGAAAACTGGTAAATACCAACATGCATCAATAATAACAATAATAACAAGTACTACATAAGTTTTCCCGCTTCTCGCTGTTGAGGTGAGGATGACCTGAGGAAGACTGCTAAGAGGATGAGATAAATCACTGGGAGATGTTGTCAAAGAAGGTCATCCAGAGACAGGAGCTCCCTAGAAACGCATGAAACTGAGGCACAATGGAGGTGAAGGGAACTGTATCTGCCAGACCTCTGCTTGCCCTGGAGGCCACAAGTTTATCTACCCATACTGAACCTGGAAAGGCACTTCGAAAACAGGAGTAAACCTCAGGTCAGCACAAGGCAGGATGATACCAACAACCCAGAACAAAGAGAGAAGTCAGGTGTAATACACCCTCAATTATCTCAACCAGGGCATTAAACACACCAGAAATCATTGAGGCAGGTTACACTGTGTACCTGAGTATGCACGGCCCTTCCAAGATAAAACTGGTGCTCAGTATATTTCTCTCAACACATACCCTCACTTTTGCCTATTAAATCATAAATTGCTCTTGCATAACTCAGCGTACAAATGACAATTTCACTACTTAAAAAATTAAAACTTCCATTTATCTGCAAAAGAAATGCAAAGCTCAACTGCTTTGTTCAACCAGAACTCATCATCTGTAAACTGGAACCACATACCTTCAGAAATGCTCAACCCTCACTCTCCCACCTGTGGCTACAGCCTAACAGAGAATGCTCACCTGGAATTAGTGGGTTTTTCACATATTTTAATAACTTTTGTAAGAGTCAAACAAGTGGGCTCAAGACATGAGGAAACTGGTTGCAGTTTGAGACTCTGCCAAACACAGAAGGTTGAGCAATCCAGGCCTTACAGTCCAAATCTGTGACCACCAAGATGCCATATAGCCAATCATTCTCCTGACCTACTTGCATACAACTCTTTGACCATGTACAATGCCAAAGATCAACTGGGGTGGGGTGGGAGGTGGGGGGGTGTTAGTTGTGGTTGTTTTGCTTTGTGTTTTTTTTAAATGAACCTTCAAACCAAATCTGTCTTCAGCTCTTTAAACTCAACCAAGTATCCTTTAGTGAATACTCCCCACAAGCAATGACAAATTCACTTCTTACCTCATAGAAACAATATACAGGTGTTGGTAACCAGTATCATTTTAAAGGAGGTAAAAACATTAAAAGAAATTCAGTTCTTGCAACGTCACTAAATTAAGAGCTTTCAAACCAGAAATTTCCACCATAAATAGCTATGAAAATAAGACTGCTCAGCATAAATCACAGTGTAGCACAAGTCAAGCCTGACAACTCTTGTTCTGAAACAGTGGGTAAAGACAATTCCCCTTGATCAGGTTCATCCCTTTATGTCTAGCAGATACTTTTATATTTAATCTTCTATATTTGAACTAATTACATGAGCCAACGGCATTGAAACAGATGGCTTACATTTCTCTGCTTAAATTTCTACATATTGCAACCTCCTTCAGTTCCAATTCCTATTTAACCCACAGGGGAAAGCCAGACAGATATCCAATTGTTTACTATCTTCCTCCTGAACGCTAAATTACCCAATTTTGTGGTCTCTGGAAAGAAAAAAAAAAAGAATAACCCCACATTTCTCTCCTTATGCTCATTCAAAACCTGGCTGCAGTGATACCACGCTGTGATTTTAAGGACACACGTATCAGAGCAGGACTGCAGTCATCCACTGACTTGATGTAATCAAATCTAACATCATTTGGTTTGTTTGCGGTTTTTTAAGGTGATGCCACTGGTTCTGCAGCAACCCAAATTCTGAGTGTCCGCATACTAACACAGGTCAAGACAACGGCCACCATCAGGAAGACAGTGGCTTTCTTTATAAACTATGTCTGCTCACGTGCAATACAACATCTTTTTATGCTGGTCATCACTTTTAGAACTCCAGAGAGCTGTAAACAAGTCAGCATCACTTGAAGACAAAACCATAGCTCTTCAGCACACAATTCTTACATGTACAAACCTTCATGTCAGCTAGGTTTCAAATCTAGAAAACACAAAGCTACATGCCAAACCCTTTTTCTCTGTTGAGATCTCTCTAGAGAAAAAAAAAAACCCCACAAACCTCTCTTCAGTGTATTTCATACTACTTTTCCAGGCCACAGAAGCGCTTCAACATAGTACTACTGCCACTGAAGAAAATATCAAAAGAAAGTCCAAGTTTCTAGCGTAGTCCTGGACCTCAACTCTCCAGGTCTTCAAACCACTCCAAATTTCTCACATCCTATTCCTTATCCATGAGCAACTCCTACCAAAATCCAAAGCTGAACTACAACCATGCAAATCTCTTTTCAGGAGTCTCCTCCAGTTGGATGATTCCTGGTGGACAAGTTCTCCATGAGCCAGCAATCTGCCCTCACGGCCAAGAAGGCCGATGGTATCCTGGGGTGCATGGCTAGCAGGTCAAGGGAGGTTATCCTCCTCTTCTATACTGTCCTGGTGAGGCCACATCTGGAGTTCAGTGAGGCCACTTCTGGGCTCTGCAGTTCCTAGAAGACAGGGAACTGCTGGAGAGAGTCCAGCGGAGGGCTGCAAAGATGATGATGGGACTGAAGCATCTCCAGGAATGGCTGAGAAAACTGGGACTGTTAGTCTGGAAAAGACAAGACTAGGGAAGGGGAGGTATAATATAGAGGACAGGAGTCAAGAGGATGGAGCCAGACTCTTTTCAGTGGTGCCCAGCGACAGGACAAGGGACAATGGGCACAAGAAGTTTCGTCTGAACATGAGGAAAAAAAAAAACCACCTTCTTCGCTCTGAGGGTGATGCAGCACTGGGACAGGCTGCCCTGAGAGGTTGTGCAGTCTCCTTCTCTGGAGATATTCAAGACCCACATGGGCACATATACTGTGCAACCTGCTGCAGGTGATCCTGCTTTAGCGAGGGGGTGGACCAAATGATCTTCAGAAGTCCTTTCCAAGCCCTACCATTCTGTGAATCTGACATTCTGTAGAAGCCTCTCAAAAACGATTGATCAAACTATGTGTGGCGACTGCAGCTTCTAAGAACTGCTTCCACTGGTCCTCACCACCTCCTTGTTCTCATCTCCTCTTGTCTCATAACACACACATGATACAAAGATCTTTGGGACACAAGGAACCAGATGTTCTTTTTTATGCTTGATTGTTCAGTGATAGCTGACACTGACAATGAGCATTACAAATTATGACATATTGTGTTAAGTGCTGTCAGAGCCCAAAGCAGGTTGTAGTTCTCCTTTAGAAAAGGAGGTCAAGAATCACACATCTCCAAGAAGCATTAATTGCCAGCTTCACTGTTTGTGAGAGAGCAAGCACTGAAACAGTCACAGGCCTTATACCTACAGTGTGACGTGATACCTAGCAAACCTCAGTGAGACATGTTTTCTTTCAATTTCTGAAACTACACATATTTCTATTTTTCTTCTCCCTGTCTAGACACATTGTAAAATACAAGTAAACAACAATCAGCATAACATTTATGGATGTTTCTCCTTGAGAAACGCTCATCAGTCAATGTTTGTGTGGTTAAGTGTCTGTAAAACATTAATTTGTACAGAAAGGCACACTCAGCATCAGCACACAACCACGAAGAGCAACAGCCCAAGAGTATTTTTTTATAGTTCTCAGTACTACTGTGTGGGAGGTGAGAAGAGAAAAAAGGAGGGGGGAATCCATGAACATAAGCTTCTTAAGCAGGAAAATGTTCGTTATAGGAGCTGGAGGAGGTTTTGTGTTTCTTCCAGCAGCATCAGCGCAGCCAGAAAGGTAGTCATACATAGCAACTGTTGCTAGCACTGGAAACGCAAAGGCTATGGCTCCTTGTTCCAATTCAAGGCTCTCACCACAAAGCTCACCAACACATGTGCACCGTAGCTGGATATCAACAGGTAGATACTGACAGGTGACCACTAAAGACACTAAGCCCCCTAACATCCAGGCAGTGCTTGAAAGAAAATAAAAACAAGACCTATCAAATACCAAAAAAACCACTAACTGAACAAGGAAACAGGACAGACCAGTTATACAGGAAAACAAATATTCCACCACTTGGCTCTTCCTACTGCAGCTCTATGAAAACGGCCATTACCAAAGCCACAGAAAAGGTGCAGGATGCTGCAGAGATTAAGGCTGGCTATTCTGTTAGGCCAGCCTGTCCCACAAGGCTGGCCTAACAGTGAATCAGAATAAGGAGAGTCACGCTTGGGTCCACACACTAAAATGTTCCTATTTACTTTATGTGTACCCTGGTGTAGCACCAGCAGGGCCATAAGGTGTTCTATACAACTTATTTTTTAGTTTTATGATATATATACCCAGAGCCGTTATCTTTCTTCCAGTTTAGTAAGAACAGATCATCCACACTAGAAACCTACAAGATACAACCCACATTTCCTCTCTGGCTGTGCTGATGGCAGTTTCTAACTCTGTGGATACCCTTTCAATAAAACCTCCACTGATTATATTCTATGTAAAATGGAAGTCCTAAGCTGCAGTCAAGTCTCACACACATAGGAGGTGAATCAGCAGGAACACTGCAGAGCTCTTAACATCTTAAAATGGTACCAACATAGCCTAAAAAGGTAGTCCCTACATAGCAACTGTTGCTAAGAGGGAGTATTTTACTGCAGTGAGATAGCCAAGACTTCTTGACTAGGAAAAACATTTGATGACTGCATCATTTGTCTTCCCGCAGTCGTACCTGCACGCTTTCTGGACCACTAACCACAGGCTGCCTTATAAACCCTAACAGTTCAAAATCTTGTATCTGGGTTTGCTTCAATATTACACTATCACAAGTATCAAACATACTGTTAAGTTTCACGCATCAGAGAAGCATCAAAGGTTTCTTCTTATCCAAGCCAAGATGGAGATACCAAAATGTTCCAATAGTTCAAGGGGTAAAAAAAAAATTATTACACTGTTTACCCAACAGGTCTTTTCCTGAAGTAACTAAGCTGCACTGCTTTTGGGAAGAACAGGTAAGGGAGATATTTAAAAAACAAACAAACAAAAAACCCACAAAAAATTAAACTTGAGAGCAAAAAAAAAAAAGTCATTTACTATATAAAGAAAAATTTCTCTATGCTCACATTTAATACTGAATATAACAAGCCCATCTTGATCTATCCCATTCTCTGGTGTCATATGTAGAACACTCAGCGTGACAACAGAATTTCAAGCCCAAGTCCCAAGATTAAAAACAGCTTACCCACTTATCTGCATGCAGTAGTTAATTTCTATGGAGTATTTTTCCTCATATTCCACTGCAAAAGCTTACAGAACACATAGGTATGTAATACAATTCAAAGGAGACCTATGTTTCTGCCCAAAAGTGAACTGAATTTCGCTATCTCTTGCAGTGTGATACAGAAGAGTAACAGGTTTAATGACAGGCAGCCATGCCTAAGACACAAGCTGGCAACAGAACTGTTGAATTAACACCAGTTGAATGAAAACTTGTGGTAACAAATCACACATCTAGAGGGGAAAGGACAAGGTCAACAGGAACTCCTGAAAATAAGTATGTGACTTAAACCTAACACATCATGAAGCACACTACAAATCCAGTCTCTTTTATTACAGGCAATCAAACTCTCTACCCCATCATAAAAATCACTTTCACTCCCTACTACATTATGCACAAGAAAACACATGCAGAGATACACCACTCTCAAACATGAACAGTTTAGTTCAAGGACAGACATCATGGAGTCTTATATTCATAAACAATTACTCATAGAAGACTTAAGCAGTGAGTAAGTACTTAGAACAATGTAACAATTGCATAATATGCCCCTCAACTACTGTATTTCATGTTTTCTTTCCAAATTACTCCCATAGGATACTGTTTAGTTTCTTCAAAGAAATACAGAAATTAATTTCTACAGGAGAGGAGTTATTTTTACCTTCTCAGAAGTTTTTAAGCAAGAACAGATCTAATTACTATATGCTGTCAGGAACTGAATTTCTCTCTCTAATCAGTGCTTGAAAGAAATAGTACATATATATATATATATATATATATATAAAAAACCTTAATCTAAACACCAAACCACCAAGCCACAAAAAACCCCAAACATTTCCAAAGTCTGCTTGGATTTGAAAATATAATTGCTTTGTAAAAGCATTTTTCAAATGTCATAGTCCTCGACTCACAGAAATGTTGAGCAGTGAATGAAGGCCAAGGGTTTAAAAGAAATACACATAAACTCAGTTCCCAAATGTCTTTGGGCACCAACAAGGAAACATCTCTCCAGAAATTCTCCATCATCTTCCACAGCCACCAAATGTTACAGGTAAAACTGAGGTCTGCATTACTACAGACTATATCACAGGACAACCCACATTATTTATATGGAGTTTTTTTGGTCAAGTCAGTGATAATCATCATTTCAAGTTATTCCGGACAAGTAGTTCTATGTGACCTAAAAGCATAAATAAAGCATGGTTTGGCTTTTGTAAAAACAAACAATACTCAGGTTATGTTTAACTTAGATGACCTGAACTTAAAAAACATTCAGAATAACCTGACTTTCAGTGAAAGCTTATCATAGAAGCACAAAGAAATTAAGAACTGCTATGCTTTAAAACAAACCTGCCTGCCACAAGCGCATTCAAGTAATAAATGGGTTTTGGCACTAGTCCTTAGCTGGTACAATAGTCCATGATGGTATCTTTCTATTTCATGAATTGTAGACTCCATAGGCCTTTGATATTTAAGAGGAGTTTCAGTGTGTATTCCAACATAAGTTACAGTGACCAGCTGTATGAGTCCAGGTAATAAAGCAGGATGTGGTACCCACAGAGATGAAAACAGGGCCTGCACTCCAGCCCCTTTTATGTAGGCACAAATGCAGAATCTGTTTACAAAGCTGGGAGGAGCGGCTGACACGCAGGAACACTGTGCTGCAATTCAGCGAGACCTGGACAGGCTGGAGACCTGGGCAGTAAGAAACCAGATGAGGTTTAATAAATGCAAGTGTAGAGTCTTGCACCTGGGAAGAAATAACTGCTTGAATCAGTACAGGCTGCGGAATGACCTGCAAGAGAGGAGCTCTGTGGAGAAGGACCTGAGGGTCCTGGTGGATGACAGGTTGGTTGTCCATGAGCCAGCAGTATGCCCGGGTGGCCAAGAAGGCCAATGGGATCCTGGGGTGCATCAAAAGGAGCGTGGCCAGCAGGTCAAAGGAGGTGATCCTCCCCCTCTACTCTGCCCTGCTCAGGCCCCACCTGGAGTACTGTGTCCAGTTCTGAGCTGAATGAACTGGGGCTGTTCAGCCTTGAGAAAAGAAGACTGAGAGGGGTTCTGATCAATGTTGATAAATATCTGAAGTGTGGGACACAGGGGGAAACGGCCAATCTCTTTTTCAGTGGTCTGTGGAGACAGAACAAGGGGCAATGGCCTCAAGTTGGAGCACAGGAAGTTCTGCACCAACATGCAGAAGAACTTTTTCATAGAGCCCTGGGACAGGCTGCCCAGGGGGGTTGTGGAGTCTCCTTCTCTGGAGATATTCAAGACCTGTCTGGACGCCTATCTGTGTGATCTGTCCCAAGGAACCTGCTTTAGCTGGGGGGTTGGACCCTTCCAACCCCCACAATTCTGTGATTTCTAGTCCCTGCTGCTGTCAAACAGCCTAAGCATAACAAATTCAAATGAATTTATCAGACTGGAGAATTTCTACTACACCTGTGAATTGGACAGCAACCCACAGCACAGAGAAAGGCGCCTGCTGTGCCAGAAGTATACGTTTTCAATTTTTTTGTCATCAGGTTTAGAAGTTTTTAAAGCCACTACACTGCTGAGAGCACAACAGTGGCCCTCAGATCAGCTCAAATGAAATTAAATTGAGAGAACTTAAGTTCAAACTGGAGAAGTAACAGTCTCAGATGTAGAGAAACACCCATTTGGCTACTCTTGGCACAGGACAGGAACATGGGGTAGACACGTACAGATAGGACCCTCTTCAGCTCCTTGTCCACCCATCCCTTCTCGTGATTCACAGCCCGTGGATATCTACACTCAAAATCTCCTAGACCACTGAAGTTCACCAGAGGTCTGAAATGATCTGACCACAACCTTGTAATACTTCAGTACGGTAGACAATCGAGACTAGAAGTGCTCCTTGCTTTGTTTTAGTCATGGTCTGCTGTCTACCCTGTAACCACTTCTCCCTAAATGAGATTACTGTAATGAACTTACAGCTAGATTTTTAAATACCAATAAAAAAAAAATCAGCATCTCAACAGCACAGTTGTTACTTTCATTAGAAGCAGATGATCACAGAAGCCTGTCCTGGTGAAACTTGTAGCTGCTGCCCCTTGTCTTGTCCATGGGGTTCCCTGTGAAGGAAGGGCCTCTGTCCTCCTTGAAGCTGCCCTCTAAGTAAAATCAACTTAACATTCAGTGTGCTTGCTCTGGTTTTGTTTTTATATGAAAGTTTGATTCAAAGTTTGGAAACCATTGACCTAACCACATCAATGGACCAAGGAGCAACTATAAGCAAGCCCTCAAAGTCCCTCATAATCACTAGCACAGCCACCTTTAACTTCTGTGTTTCAATACAGCCACTCCAGAATTAGACGAAAGTCGAATCAGGCTGCATAGGAATTAGCAAAGTAATATGAAGCTATGAATCACTTCCTGAGACACCCCACTGACCACCACTTGAAAACTTTGCAGTTTATATTTGTGAAGCCCATCATTAAAAGAGCCTTTACCTTCATCCTTAGGATGTCTAGCTGCACCAACACAAGTACCTGGTCACAAAAGCACACATGACTATTTTATTCTTATGATTCAAGCCAGTATTTCCCAAGAACCTAAAATATTATGTGAGTGATGAGACCACACAAACTGTCCAACAAACAAATCAGCTTCCTTCCATCCTATGGAATATATGTAAAACATTAGTAGACACAGCCATTTTGCATTTCATTTTTCAGCCCTGTATCAGATCCTTACAGCGTATTTAAACTTTCAAAGTCAAAACTCTTGCACTGACAACTGCTACCCTGCAATGCCATCAAATTAACACTCCATTTATTTTTCCAAGACCTACTTCATACTACTTTACCAAGGATTACAGCCTCCCCCCCACCCACTGCAAGAAAACACTGAGGTTCTATTACCCCCATATTTTAAAGCTGTCTTCTCCTCCCCCAAAAGATCCAAAACCTAAATCCCAACAGTTTAAAACTTTTAATTGACAAAACACATTTAAGCCAAACAACCGCTTAGTCCTGGACTTTTCACCCTATATGCCTCCTTTCCCATCTGTTACGGCTGTTGACTTCGGATAGTAGTCCCCTTCTAAAGGGAACTGCATACAACATTCCCCTAAGTTCCAGGCTTTTCTACTGGGTTTTAAAAGTGTATCTAACAACTTCAACCAGGAATTGTCCTTGGCTATTCGTACCAACACAAGTGTGTGACACCTCTGGGTTTCTTCATGCAGGCTCGTGCTACCCAGTTATCATCTAGACTAACCAAACACTGCTGATACGTGGCACGGATCATTTATTGGCGAGCACAGTGTTAACGCTGAACAAACAACTGCCTGTGCCCACACAGCAGTACACAGCCAGACACAAACAGCACCCCACAACTACACGCTAGTCTTGAAACTGTGATTTCACCACTGAGTTGAAGGCTGCCTGTCACTTTCTTTAAATTACTCCATCCTCATACTAGAGGAAAACTTCCAGATAGCACATGCGTGCAAAGTTTACTTCTGCATCACAAATAACTGATCTGAACCACAGAAACTGTCAGCAAAGTTTCTGTAAGTCATTTAAATGCTGCAATATATTCAACACCATTAGAACAATGCCCAAAATATTAATATATTTACTATTTTATCAATCAGTGCTCTCCTTCCTAGCCTTCATACCAAACCTTTCAACTCCTAAACTTGGAAAGTCTTTGTAACACCTAACTTCAGTAAGACATTGTGTTACCAATTAAGCTAGCAAAGGTGAACAGCCTGACCACTTAGGTGAGTTATAACCAAGGTCAAGTCACACTCTTCTCTGTGACACTTACAGAGCAAACACTGACTAAAATCATCACAAGCTGTTGTAAAGAAAAGGACAAGTGGGTCAACTGACAACTAGGACCAGTCTTTATCAGACAAACTTGTTATTCCTAGTGAAAGCAAGGCCCACAGCATCAGAAACAAAAATGTTTTCTTAACTGCATCTCTCTCAAACACCACCATATGACCCCTACAAGTCTTTCTTTTAATCACTCAACCAAATACTCTCAGTTTAAAGTTTGATTAATATACCATTTAGAACCACAGAGGAGTCTGACTTGTCATTTAAAATGCTGTGAGAAACGTCCTTAGTCAAGAAGGGGAGCAGTGGCACGCCTGAGAGTCCTGAGGTCAAGCACGGACTTCAATTTAGACTTTCCAAGTGAGACCTTCTGCTTCTGGGCAGTCTGTAAAATAAATTATAACTACTCCCCAGATGAAAATTAAGTTATTCAAACAGGTCGCACAAAAACTACATGAATTAGTGTCTCTAAATAAACACATCCATCCCACCCGGAGGTCCCATACCCACAGTGAGTGATGAAGCTGTTGTCCCTTCCCGGCCTTGTCCCGATAAAGGGGAGACGAGTTCCCAGGGCGGCACCACGCCAGCTCCCAGGAGTAATAGAGGAGCCCCTGAGGTCTTGCGGAGCCAGGAGAGCTCCCTGATCCCCCCGGGAGGCCGGGACCTGAACACTCCGCGCCCCGCCGGCAGCCCCGAGCAGGCAGAACCCGCCGCCCCCGCCCAGGCAGGAAACAGAGGCGGCGGGGGGCGGCAGCGCCAACGCCCCAGGAAGGCCCGGCAAGCCCACGGCCCCCCTTAGCCCCACCAGTCGCTCCGCCTCCAACCAGGCCCCGCGCCGCGGCTACAACCGGCCCCGCTCACTCGGGCGAGGCCACGGAGCCCCTAGTCCCCCCCAGGCAGGGCCCTTCAGGGCCGCGGCACCCACCTGCGCCTCCACCCAAGGCGGCAGCCATGGCTCTTCACCTCGCCCAGGCGGCGGCGGCTCCCAGCAGCGACCCCGTGCCGCCCCTAGGAGTGGCGGGGAACGGGGGGACGGGGAAAGGCTCGGATTCAGTGCCCGACTGCTCGCCCTCCCGCCGCCCCTCCGCTCGCACCCGCCGCAGGAGAACAACAAACTATCACAACATGGCGGCCGCCGCCACCACCGTCGCTGTCGTCGCCGCCGCCCCCGCGTTGCATCATGGGATGGTGGAGGACCGGTCCCTCCCCGCGAGGGAGGGCGGGCAGCGGGCGCCACTGGTTGGTCAGCCAGGGTCCAGACGCGCTGCACGCCGGCTAGCGTCAGCGCCCTCTGCGCATGCGCCGAAAGGCCTCCGCCCGCTCGTGCCTGCGGGGCCGGCCGAGAGGGAATGCGCATGTGCTTCAGCGTGGCACGTGCTCCAGCGGAGGGGCGGGGACGCGCACGCGTAGAGCGCGCCGAGGCAGCAGCGCCGGGCGGGAGAAATGGCGGCGCGGGGCGGGCTTGGGGGAAAGCCGCGGAGCTGCTCCCGAGTGCCCTTCTCTTGCCTGGGACCGCTGCGAGTGTCCGGGGGGCCTGGGCCTTGCCTCCCCTTGGCAGGGAAGCAGACCGTTCAGCCCTGAAGGAGGCCGCTATTCGCAGCCTGGCTGCGTGCGGAGGCGGCCGAGCCAACTGCGGTGCTTTGGCTTGGCCGGGCACGCAGTGGGGAGGAGGCGGTGCTGCTTTTCAGCGCTCCCGCCCCTCCCTGGCAGGGATCCGCAGATGTCCCTTGCCCAACCGGAAAGCAGCTCACATCTGAAATGCCCAACTCGCCCTGGTCTGCGTTGAGGCTTCACTAGACCCTGAGTCTGGCTTAAACCCCAGAGTTAGGCTGTCTCGTGTGTGGGAGACACAAAATCCTATGAGTTAGTGCTATTAAAATCACACAATCATGGAGTTGTAGGGGTTGGACAGGACCTCCAGAGATCCAGTCCAATTCCCCTGCCAAAGCAGGTTCCTTAGGACAGATCGCAAAGATAGGCATCCCGAGAGGTCTTGAATATTTCCAGAGAAGAAGACTCCACACCCCCCTGGGCAGCCTGTCCCAGGGCTCTGTCACTCTCACTGTGTAAAAGTTCCTCCACATGTTGGTGTGGAACTTCCTGTGCTCCAACTTGCAGCCATTGCCCCTTACCTTCTCTCCACAGACCACTAAAAAGGGGCTGGCCATTTCACCCTGCATCCCATACTTAAGATATTTATAGACATTAATAAGGTCCCCCCTTAGTCTTCTGTTCTTCAGGCTGAACAGTCCCAGCTCACCCAGCCTTTCCTCACAAGGGGGATGCTCCAGGCCCTTAATCATCTTTGTAGCCCTCCTCTGGACTCTTTCCAGGAAATCCCTGGTTTTTTTGTACCAGGAAGCCCAGAACTGGACACAATACTCCAGGTGGGGCCTGAGCAGGCCAGAGTAGAGGTAGAGGATCACCTCCTTTGACCTGCTGGCCATACTCCTTTTGATGCATCTCAGGATCCCATTGGCCTTCTTGGCCACCCGGGCACACTGCTGGCTCATGGACAGCCTGTCATCCACCAGGACCCTCAGGTCCTTCTCCACAGAGCTCTCCAACAGGTCATTCCGCAGCCTGTACTGATTCAAGCAGTTATTTCTTCCCAGGTGCAAGACTCTACACTTGCATTTATTAAACCTCATCTGGTTTCTTACTGCCCAGGTCTCCAGCCTGTCCAGGTCTCGCTGAATTGCAGCGCAATGTTCCTGCGTGTCAGCCGCTCCTATCAGCTTTGTATCATCAGCGGACTGCTGAGGCTAGATACTATTCCCTCATCAAAATAGACTGTGAAAGGGATGCTTTGGGCTGTGTTGGGTCTGGAGTCCCCCATCTTTTAAGGCTTGACTTTGTAGGGGGCTTACACATGCATAAACTGAAATGAAACAGTTGAGGCTGTGTGGTTCTTGCTTCCCCACTCAAACTTCACCTCAGTGCATACATGTTGGGATCCATACCATAACACACTAAATCAGTTTTTGCTGCAAGCTAAAAGTCCTTTGCTAGCCCTTTCTCTAAGCATTTCCCTCCTGGCTGCTTATATCTGTGTCCCACACTCGTTTTCGGGGGACCTAGCGATCCTGTGGCTGCAGAGTAGGTCAGTTTGGACTGCGTATACCACAGATAAGTAATTCACAAAAAAAGTTTTCCTTTGGTGTTTCCTTCTCACCTTTTCCTAGTTTTGCTTTTACCAGAAGAATCAGGACTTTGGCAGTTCTGCACAGACCGGGTTAAACATGGGATGAAATTGTGCCTTGATTCAAAACAAGCTTTTAGGTTATGCTACTTGGGAAGAAGCACAATCTAATCTAAAACAGTTTAACGGAGCCTACTGTAACAAGACTAGTACAAGTAAACGGCAAAACTTTCCCAAGTGGACAAGTCCTCATGGAAATAATTAACAATGTTAGTATTTAAATTATCAGCATTATCTGATTAAACCCTCGCTATGAGAATAGGGAAGTTCTCATGTCACTTTGTTCCCCACTCCCTGCAGACTTAACTCTGCATTGCATTTGGTCTCATTTTTTAGGTTTTCTTCACAACTCTACAGCTAGAGATTTGTTCTTTGCATATTCCTACAAACTCGCAGCCAAATTCAAACTTGAATTTAGGAAACAGACCATCAGTAGACGATGCTCGCTGATAATTTAACACCTGGTCCATCAGTCCAGCTCCAATTGCCTGATGAGGAGGCGGTAAGTAGAGTGAATGCTATTACTATCGATGATAAAAACCCATGGAGATTCCAGTGGGATCAGGACTTCAGCCATTGCTCCTTGGTATCAATCTCTGTTTTAGGTAGCTGGTTTGAAACACAGAAGAATTTCTAAGCAAGGGAGGGAGCTTTCTGGACCCTTTAAAAGCTGGATGGAGGAGAAGTGTGTGGGGTGAATCTCAGCCAGTCTCAGAAGCAGCCTGTTACAATTCACAGCTCTCTTGTCATAGTTCTCTGTATTCTTTTTCTTCGAGGCTGGGAAACAACACGTGAAACATAAGCATTATTCACAATGCGCATCTTTGTGGCATTTGGATATGTAGGAGACTGTTTTATGGGTACTTTATGCTTTATATTTTTGCTCATTTCAATAGCTGATTTGATTTCTATGACTGACAGTCCAAACACAAATCGAGTCACCGTTTGCTTAACACACCGATCTGATGCCAAAGAGGAATAGCAGGATAGTTCCCTATTGCTCTGTTAATATACAGACCCTTCAGCCACTTAGCATAGCATCCCAAACATCAGCAGCTGTGGAACAAGAACCTAAACCATGATGACAGAGACGGGTACAGTGACTCTGCTTGCCTGCACTCAGGATTTTCCATGAGTTTTCAAGTTCCAGAAACTATGGATGCTCTGGATTCTGTGTTAAAAGCTCCCAGCCTTTTCTCAATGCTACATGCTCAGGTCCCACATAATTTAATACATGTATATATCTTCTATTTATTTAATTCTCATTTCTGAAATCCCTTCGTACCAACACTTACAGCTTAAACTGCATATTTATATCCAACAGTTACCCAACATTTACACATTCTCATTAACAACTCTCCCCTGTTCTTTAATAGATAATATTCTTGATTCCATGGAGAGAAAATATAACTAACAAGAGGCTCCTGGGCTGAGATAAGGACAAGAAGAGATCACTCACCAATTACCATCATGGGCAAAACAGACTAAACTTGGGGAAAATTAATTTAATTTATTACCTAAAAATTCAGAGTGGGATAATGAGAAATCAAAACTAAATCTTGACCCTCCACTCCTCCCTTCTTCCCAAATGGACAGGAATGAGGGTTTTGGTTAGTT
Organism: Zapornia atra; assembly: GCA_013400835.1. Taxonomy (NCBI): domain Eukaryota; kingdom Metazoa; phylum Chordata; class Aves; order Gruiformes; family Rallidae; genus Zapornia; species Zapornia atra. The sequence goes on from VZTU01016234.1 coordinate 144,683, forward strand.
CACCACGAGTTGTTTTCCTTCTTAGCCAGGGGGAGCATTCCTCACACCCTTCCCCTGATGCACCGTGGGGTCTCACCCACAGGAGACAGTCCCCCACAAACTTCTCCAATGTGAGTCCTTTCCCAAGGGGCTTCAGCTCCTCACCAGCTGCCCCAGCGTGGGGCACTTCTACAGCGTGCAATCATAAAGGATAAAATGTCTCTCAGTCTCTCAGGCCCAGACTGCTCCAGCCTGGTCCTTCATGGAGTCACAAGTCCCCCCACCCGCNCGGATCACAGCGTCTCCTGCATGTCTCCCCCTACTCCAGCGTGGGGCCTCTCCACGGGCTGCAGGTGGGGTCTCGGCCTTTTCCATGGGCTGTGGGGGGAACACCTGCTCCACCATGGGTTTCTCCAGGGGCTGCAGGGGCATCTTTCTCTCTGGCACCTGGGGCACCTCCTCCCCCCCTTCCCTGGCCTTGGTGTCTGCACGTTTTCTTACATCTTCTCACTCCCATCTCTGGTGGCAAAATGCAGCTGCTTGCAGTTTTTTTCTTTTAAATGTGATTCCCAGAGGTGCTGTGACCGTTGCTGATGGGCTCGGCCTTGGTCAGCAATGACTCCGGCCTTGAGCCGGCTGGGGTTTGCTCTTTGGGACCTTCAGAGAGCTTCTGGCTGCTTCTTGCAGAAGGCACCCCTGCAGCCCCCCTCCTCCTCCAGAACCCAGCCATGCAAAGCTACAACAGCTCCTCTCTCCACAAGCTGCAGGTCCTGCCAGGAGGCTGCTCCAGCACAGGCTTCCCATGGGGTCACAGTCTCTTTCGTGGCATCCACCTGCTCCAGTGTGGGGTCCTCTCAAAGTGTCAGCTAACTCCAAGGCATTGTCTTACATTCAAAATTAAGCCTGTCTTCAGCCAAGTGCCTCCAAATCAGACACTAAAGAGGTCTTCGGTTGTTTCAGCATCATCCTGTGATGCAGCAAATGTTCTGTCACACCTGATGTTGGGAAAATCTGGATTTAAAGTGTATAAATGAGGGGTGCAAAAGCAAATTCATGTTTTTGCAGGTGCCACTTGGTCTGATTTATACGACCTGTTGAGAGTGGCAGACATACGAGGAGCAGCAGTAGCTCTTAAAGGCATCCACAGGTGGAAGGCACTTTCTCTTTATTATATTCCTCAGAAGGGCAAAGGCAGAGGAAATGAGAAAGACTTTAAGGACTAATAAATATCTTACTTCAGGAAAGAGAACAATATGAGAGTAAAACAATTAAAATATATGAAAACCACTGGTGTGATACACTTGGAACAGTGTGTTATAGCCTAAGTTCTAACTACATTTTCAGAGCTACCGGCAATGGTTAGGTGTATCAACGTTTGTCACTGTATTTTTTCTTTCTGTTTCCTTTCTTGTTCTTATTACTTATTTATCCACTATTGCAGCTGATCTGCCTTGTTGTCTGCAATCCACTTGATGCATCTTATTACAGCTCTAATTTCTCTAGAGCAGCCTGACCTAAGGACCCTGGGAACAGCTGCTGGGGTGGAGAACAGGAGAACTTCTGTGCTGGGAAATGGGCTAAACTAGCAATGTGTCACATGGGGAGTCCCTACAAAGCTGGTCACCCACCAAAGACCGAAATCTCAACAGAATGCTTATATTGTTGAACTATAGTGTAAAATACATAAACTATTACCAGCTCCATCTGGCTTCAGGGAGGGTTAGGCTGTAGCTTTAGTGCAAGCAGAAGCCTGGGTTTTGCCCTGGACCTCAGTGTTTGCGATGTATTTTAGGGGTCTAGGGAAAAGAAATCAAGAAACACCAGAGGAATCCAAGTTTTAAAGCATTTTCTTTGTCATTTTTTTTTTCCAGGCTGGATGCTGGAAGTCTTATTGTCTGAGCTTTGCTTTGTTTCACCAGGAAGCCCATCTAGCATGGGACAGCAGGGGAATTGGGGTGAAGCTGCCAAATGTTGGGCAATCCTTCCTGTCAAGGATATCTCAGAATATAGTGGTAAATGTCTAAGATGCCTATTCTTAGGCAAAGGGTACCCCATGATAAATATATCAGAATAACTAAAAGTTAGGAGTCTTTCCCAAGGTTTCCTGACAAGGAACCGATGCATAGCATTGTTGGCCTTGCCTGAATGCTGAGTTTTGGGAAGAACTTGCTCTCTGGACACAGACCAGGCTGGCCCTTTCCACTCCATAAAGAGCAGAGAGACATGTGCTGGCTCTTGGAAAACCTCAGAGCATCACAAGCAGCGCTTGTGCCCCACACCTGCAAGCAAAGCCCAGTGCTCTGTGGAGCCTCACTGACCAGAGATCTGTTGGGCACGGGTACCAAATGTCAGCTATCATATGTGGACTTCCAGTCCAGAGCTTATGTTCCTAAGAACTTCTTGTACCAGAAGGCTATAATCCTGTTAAAAGCCTCTGGGAACTAGTGCAATGCAAATAATAGTAGCAATAATTAGCTCTGCTTTAATTGATACTGTGCATTCCTCAAATGTCAGTGAAAATTTACTTTGCTAAGCCAACAACTTCTCCCCTGGAACTCTGCTGGCTTTACCAGAATTACACAAGGGGTGCATTTGGATCATTGTAGGTTCCTGGCATAAATTATCAGTTGTTGATTCCTTGCCCTTTAAAACTTGGCAAGCTTACAGGAAGAGTTTGCCAGACATGCGAGAAGTAGTTCTATGCATTTATGGGGAAATCCTTGGGGCCCACGCACAGAAAGGAGTACAATTTGCTGGAAGTACCCAGCTGTGAAATCCAGGAACTCCTGCACACAGCTCTAGCAATTTATACAAGTATATAGCCCAGCCTCAATACCAGTGGTTCCTGGGAGCAGTTTTTGTGCCCTCAGCTTTATGGAAGCATGAATGTGATTGTAACAAACCCAGGAAATGCTGAGTTTATAGAATAGCCCTAACAAGGATGACTTTGGTTGGCATAATCTAGAGTAATTTTATGGTTACTTCTGTTTATCCTGGTGGCCAGGTGTTGCCTCTGATTATTATTAACATAAACAAGTAAAGATAACACACTTCAAAGGAACCACCATATTCAGTACGAGCAAGATATGCATCTGGACCTTTTGTCTTACTGAGCAGCCAAGAGTTTTGATGCCACATCCTACGCGAACAGACAGCAGTGTGGTAGCACTGCTATGCCTGCATGCTCAGACGCTCCTCAGGGAATCTTGCTAAGGAAAATATAAATGTTCTTGAGCTCTGGTTGGCCAAAAGATTAAATATTTAACCTAGCTCATTGTGTGACCCTCCTCCCTTTAGTTATATTAGATCGGCTGAAGAGTGGCTCTTAGCTAAGGGACACCTGTCTTCATAAAAGCGAAGGGAAATAAATCCCAACCATAGAGTTTATTTTGATAGTGCTGAGCAAGATTGGAGCCGGTAGCAGATCTCAAGTCTAAGGCTGTCCACATTTACCAGGAAAAGACTCCTGGCTTTTACAGCTTCAGTGCATATTGCAGAATCAAGCCATTTCTGTGTTGGCTGAGCCTAATGGGTAACGGGTTTAGGCTATGATGGTGTCCCTCAGAGACTCAGAGATACAGTGCACCTGATTTTATGGATTATCCATCTGTACAAAAGTGTTGTTGCCAAACAAACTCATGAACAGATCACTCTAGCACATTACCTATAAGCCAATTAGTGAAATGAAGCATTGCAATTATTAGACTTCTTTATGCTAATATGTTTGTCTGTGTGGAAGGAGAATAATTTGGACTGGGTTTAGTATTCAGGAAGACCTTGTGCCAGTATGATATCTGGTGATAGCTGCTATACCTATTATTGACCAGTTTCTTTTTTCACCCTGATACGCATCGATGTAAATGTATTGAATGACGTGAACCTTAATGAGTAAAAGAATTTAGACCTTATCATGTATTTTTTTTTCAGTAGTTGTCTTTATTCCAGGGGTTTCACGACATCTTCTAACATTAAGTTTGATTATACTATTTTTCCATCATAGCGATTGACAATACCAGTATATTATTTGGGCCAAAATCCACCAACCTTTCACATTCACCTCATTTCCTTACGAGGAAGACTGACAGAATTAGACCCTACATACCAAGCCAGTGTCATCCAGGGACCTTAGTTTATCTAGTCGATCCAACAGATTTATTTATCACAGCCCATCCACATTAAGCTGGGCACCTTTGCTGTAATGAGTTCCTTGCAGCCCAGGAGCGGGTTACAGAACACCCACCGTTACAGCATGCCATGGTGCAGGGAATGGATAGAGATGCGTTAGCCAATGCAGCCCCAGTTTGAAGTGCTATCTTGTATAACAAATTATTGACTTCATTGTACATAGTACTAGGATTTAATTAAGCGATAAGGCCCATCATAGTGGTCCTTTATCTAGCAGATAAGGATTGTCCAAGCTTACCCAGGAGGTCTTTATCTGAGAGATAAGAAAAATGTACATAAGGTGCCTTCCCCTGTTTTTAAATCGTTAATTGAAAAGACCTTATTTTTTAAGTTCTAGGTTGTTGTCTTTTCTTCATGCCTTAGCATTAAAGATTCAGATGCACTTTTTTAAGGGAGGTTGTAGCGGGAAGAATGTCACCAGTGGCTTTCACTGGGTGAAATTAATAGGATTTATATAGTTTTTATTCACAATGCACTAGCTCTCAGCTCAAGCAGAAATTTAGCCTCTGATCTGCAGGAGATTTTCCAGTGACTCCATGATGCCATGGCCATAAAAGAGATTATTTCATTGCCAATCTCAGAGGGCTACAATTGTGATTATGTTGTAAAGTTTAGAAAAATGGGATTATACAATAGAAGAAAATGAAGGAGGCAGATAATTTCTGGACAGTTCTTTTAATGACTGTGTTGTCAGCTAAGATAAATGATGCCAAAATCTCTAGTCATTTATCTGTGTGATATAAAGACATGTAAGCAGAAAACATGCAAAGAAATTAAGGCTAAGAACTGGCACTTAATGTAGGATGAACACACCGGAAAACAGAAAACAATACTGCTGCTAATGCTCAATGGAGAAGAACACAGAGGAAATTCCAGAGAAAGAAGAGGACATCATATGGGTTTTATGAGAAGGGCACATAAGGGCTTCTATGCAATGGAAAACAGGACAGGATGTTTGGATTTAGCAGATTTAATCCCTAATGCTACAAATGCTTGTTTTAATAGTATCCTTCCATAAAGGTTCAAACTTTTTTTTTGTATGTGAAGCTGGGCTGTTACCTCTCGCTCCCTTAGAAGAAGCTGTTGTGCAACGTCCTTTGCAAATGGTTACCTGAGATGTTCCAGTTTACAGTGGGGCTGTATCCCCAGCCAGTCCATACATGTTTGTTCTTATGTGCTGATATTATCTTTTAGCATAAGTGACATTTCTTCCTTCCCAGTGTTTTTCCTTCCTGGACATTCTGTCCTCATATCAGCCTTCACCACACTACATAAACCCAGCCCCCCTCGGACTGTTCTGTCTTTGCAGGTCCAGAAGTGACAACCACGAATTGACTCTGTACCGCTTTGGGGACCGGGAACGTATCAGACTCACTGTTCGTTCTTCCTCAAGTTGCTTTGTGTTTTCTCTGTGAAATTCTCCTGAATTTCCAGGCATCCAAGAACCTAAGCTGCCAGATACTGGAAATCCAGTAGGTTACTGCCCAAAGCAGTTGTCTACCACATAAATTGATAGCGTTGGCAGCTCTGCTTGTGAAAGACTCCCTGTTCCCCAGCCTGTATTAATCATCCTGCTCTGCACCTGTTCCAGCTTGAATTCTTCATGCTTGAACAGGGGCAGTAAAGCAGGGTCTGAAGGGATCAGATTGTATTAGAAGTGCTTGGAGCAATTCAAGCCAGGACCGAGTAGCAATTATAATGAGAGATACCCTCCAGGTTACACGAGAGGCAAATTGCCTCTGTGGTGAGCGGAAGTTTGTAGTGCGGCTCCGAGCCCGTTTGTTGGGTAACCAGGGGATTTCATTTCCATTGTTAACGATCTGACACCTTTCGTGGCCAATTGATTCAGTTCTTTTTTAAAAAAGTACCCGGCACAGGAGCAGTGAGTGAGTGGAAAGGTGTGAATGAAAAGGTACACACCTAAAGACTCGGATATTTGCTTGGGCCTGAAATCCCAGCTGCAAAGCTGGGATTATTCTCTCCTGCTCCAACTGCCCTTCAGTAATTGCCTTGTGAGCAATTCTTCTGCTGTGTCTTTTTACTTATTTATTTGCAGCTTTGAAAACTGATTGAGGTTTCTGCCTCAGAGAAAGCTATAAGCATGGTCCCTCACCTTAATATACCCCGTATAGAGTTCACTCACCTTGGTGTAGCCTCTCCTTCCTGCAAGCCTTTGAAACAGGTCTCTCATGGTTCGTACTCCAGAGAAGTCAACAGAGCTGCATCCACTGGCTTCAGCAGGGTAACTTGCCCACCACATACTTGTACTTTATGCTTCTTTCTCTCAGAAAAAGGCTTTTCCCACATGCTGCTAGCCGGCACTCTCCTGTCCTCTTCTTCCCTGACAACTTGGGAACAAAATCAGCCCCTTTCTCTTACATGTACCTCAACACGAAATTATTTTGCTTTGTACATCTGAATGATATCTTACAAAAATGGATTTTTCTTTCCTCATATCACACTCCGGAGGGAGCTGCTCCAGCCAGCAACGTGTGCTCTCTCCCTTGCTCTGTGTAGTTGTTCCATTAAAGTAGTGTGAAAGCTACAACTGTGTGTCCACTGTCATTCTGTATTAGAAGTCAGGGGTAAGGTAATGATATGCAAGCTTGATCCTTCTGTAATACTTTCCTTGGAAGTACAGTTCTGGCATTTCTGCTGTCAGCCTGCATTTAGAGTGTGGAGAGGGCTGCATGACTTGAAAGCAGCAGTAGGCAATTCCCAGCCTAAGCCTCAGACATTTACATATTTATGCTCACTTCAGCGGAGTAAATATGCTATGAATAAATCCTATTATGTTTGAAACTGTACTTACAGTATAATAAAAACACACAGGACGGTGGTGCAATCTCAGTTTTTCTTTCGGTGTCAATATGGGCATATATTTACTAAATTACGTATTGTTAACATGGTATTCAGCTTCCAGCAGCTGTTAGAATACCTTGTACAATATGAGAAAATAATGAGGGGAAAGTCCTTTAGTCTTTAAACAAGTACTGAAGAAAAAACACTGGCGGTAGGTAAAAGAGTTCTGTGGGAAATGGCCGGCCCGTCAGGGCTGACGTACAGCTGTTGCTGTTGTTACTGCTGCTTTTGAAGTTGGTCGCTCTGACTGTGCCATCTTACACGAGCTAATCTTTCAGAGGACATTGCCAGGTATTGCCGATACAACGCCACGGTGTTGCATATGTCACAACCATATGTTTGTGCTGTGCTCCGTGGTGGAGGTCGTTTCACACCGTGGTAGGTGCCTGCCAAAATTTCTACAAGTTTCCTTACTGGAAAAGGTGGCTGAGTGATGCTTGGCTTTACAGGGCCCTCAAGCAGTTGCTTCAGCATTGTCTTGTTAGGGCAGCCCCAGTCACAACACTACCTGGTGGGTCTTGTGACCCACCATTACTGTGACCTTCCTCATGACACACTACCTTCCTCTGCTTCCATTTCCTTCCCATCCTTGTGTGTGCATATCTTGTGAACTCAATATTATTATCCAAAGGAATTTTAAATGCTTTGATTCTTTCAAAGCAACGATTATTTTTTGTTTTGGTGCAAATCTTTAGCACCAGCCATGCAACCCATCACCAGGAGAGTCCCCAAGACTGTTCACTGTAGGAAGCTCTGCATTAGGCTCCTCATCACTGCAGGTATCACTTCACTTTTACAGCTCAACTCCAAATCTGCTGAAGTAGAAAAGAATTTTACATTACCTCAGCACAAACAAGCCCCTAATGTCTGCAAAGAGCCTTTCAATAAAGCCAAAATTCAAGTCTCACTCCTTCTGCTAGATCGAGTATGAAGAATACATATCTTAATAGAAGAGTCATGGGATTTTCCGTGGAATGATTCACAGCATCCATCCAGGCTCAAGCTTTCCCTGTTTCAGAGATGACCTGTATCACAGAGGGATCTTCCATGCTGGCAGACTCAGAGGAGCTGAAAGTGTAACAGTTCTGTGTGTATGTTGTCCCACTGCAGGGTATGAGTCTCCGTATGTCTCACAGAGCAAATAAAGGAAGGAAAATATACCTACAAGACATGTGGAGTAAGGAGAGTTGGTAGGAAAAAATGTATAGAAAGAACTATAAAAACTGTAAAATGAAGAAGAGAAGTCTGGCTAAGCACAATAGAACTCAAGCCATAGATAGTCATGTCAGGTTGTTGATGATAATTCAGGCTTTGCTGGACACAGGGATTTGGGCTGAATCCAGCAATGTCTACTTGACAGAGAAAGGATAAGAATATTAATTAAACACTTTGATATTTGCCATTGAGACCAAAATGTTCTTCTTAATTTTGAGGGAAGAATGAAAAAAAAATCCTCTTAAAGGCATTTGATGCTCATCTTCTTGAGAAAATATTATCTGTGAAATTTCCACGTGGAATACTTTTTAAGAAAACCAGTTTTAATTGGCAGTTGCAGGAAGGTTTTGCTAATGCAGTCTGCAGCCTTGAACATGCTGAGGACTGTGGATTGAGTACTGGTGGGTTGAAGACGAGCTGCTGTGACCTGTGCTCATCTGAGAAGGGCACCTTTGCGCAATACTGAAGTAGCATGCAGCCATGCAGCTTGCCGTATGTGGAGTTTGCCTGCTGTGACAGTGGCTGTTTTGCTTCTCATAGTTGCCCCTCTGTTCCTTTATGATCCTCAGGACTGGTTTTTTTTTAACATGTATTGATTGCTCTGCTTTGTATGTTTACTTTGTGAGGTCTTTGAGGTGGGGACAGTCAGAAAGGCTAGGAAAAGGCAGGGCCCACTCTCAGTAACTCCAGGTATAACGAAACACAGAAGCCTCATGAGCATCGCTTTCATCAGAGCTTGAAGGAGATCAGGAATCAGTATGCAAATCTGCTCTGAGCAGCTCCTGAAAAAGCTTGAGAATCAGCTGAAATACCTTGCTTACTGCATTTTGGTGAGGTCTGGGTCAAATTTATTTATATTACAATAGGCCTCTTCCAGTTCATTGCTGTTTTGGCTTAGGGAAAACAGAGATTTCAGTCTGTTAGGCATTAATACTGTCAGGAAGTGTTGAAATTGTGATACATGTCCAGGCCATTTATTCAGTCAATGTGATCTCACTTCACCCCATTTACTGTAGGATCCTTATTTAAAAAACAAATGAGTTCTAGAATGAACAGTCTATCAGTAAAGAGATCAGAGGTAACCCTCTGGTCCAGCTCCCTGAACTTCATAACCCCCAAAGCAGGGTGGCCAGACCTTGTGTGAGTTGAGCTTGGCATCTGCTAACTCCCCAGTGGTGCCTCAGCAGTGTTTGGGTGAGGACTGGTCAACAGAGACCGTAAGAAATACCAGGGACAGGCCCAGGCTCCAGTGTTGTAAGTGTAGATTCTGCAGTGTCTGTTTTAAAAATGCAGCCAATTCTCACTCAGGAAACAAAAAAACCCTCTTTAAATATTTTGAAGGTTATGGCACGGGCAAGCTATTATTTCTAATCAATGGACAAGGAAACTGGGACAGATAGAAGAGAGGCTGAAGACCCACGTTTCCAAATACACTCTCCCTTGTCCCTATCTGTACATACACATACATAGAAGCTCTCAGTACCTGACACCATTGCAAGGAAAGTCCTACCTGAGAAGCAGCTTGTGTACAAAAAGTCAATTGTAATACTTTGGATCTGCTTTACATTGCCCTGTTACCTGACACATGTCAGGGTACTTATTCTCACCTCGCCTCTCAGCGCTGCCATCCCCATTTTTAAATGAAGAATAAAATTTTACGTGAGAATTAATTGGTCTACAGAGGTATTTGAGGTACCTCAGCTATTGCTAGATATCTGATGTCTAATATCTCAGGACTCAATGCTGGCTAATTCTTGTCTTCTCAGGCCTGTGACTGCAGATTTACGGACCCAGAAATAGAGTGACAGTCACGACACCGTGAGGCTGCAGGTACACCAGCTCATCACAGTCAGACTACTTCCCAGACACTGCAGTATAGACCTTCACAAGGGTGTTGTCCAAGATCACACAAGAAATTTGACATTATGGCAAAATTGAACCCTCTGCCCTAGAGCTCAGCCTTTTACAGGACTGTTGTCTCATTGTTCCTCCCTTTAGATGATGAGATTTCATTTCTGTGGCAAATCAAACACGAGTCTCCAGAAGGCCATTGTTCCACAATTGCTGGCGGTTGTTCCCAGACTTGAAGGCCCATAAAATAAATTCTGTGGTTATCTACTGGCGGGGACAGCAAGATACTTTTAAATCTGTAATAAATATATTTCTAGATTGAGTCTGTAGGAATTTTGCCATTATTTTTAGTGAATACAGCCCTGAGAAGTCAGAAAGCATGAAAACCTCGAGTGAGTTTTCATTTTAGAAAACATAAGAAATGGTACAGGGAGAAAACTTTTCTACAAACTACAATAACTTGACATATCTTCTGCTGAGGATAAAGGGCACCAGAGCAAACCAATATGTCTTAATAATCCTGTCTACTCAGTACAACTGCAGTAATACTAATCATTGAGAAGCTGTGAAAGAGTCTTGACTAAATACAAAGGCTTTTTAGACTTCTGCTTGATTTGCTCTTTCAGAACTGCAGTGTTTTGAAGATAAATAAAAACTGCTAATGAATATGTATATGTTTCCTGATGTAGAGTATGCCAGTATATATTCTAGGACGGTTTTGTAGTCTGCAGTGAACATGCTCCTTTGAAGTTTTCACTGATGTAAAAATGCAGTCATTATGTTTGGGTCACACATCAGTTTACTGATTTAGTTAGACAAAGAAACTAAGCTTAGACAAAATATTTCAAGACAAGAACACTTTTCAACCTCAAATGTTAAAATACCTTGAATGTTCTTTTCAATAGCTACAAGACAGTTAAAAATTCTTCTAACAGCATGGAACAAGCTTGATTTTTACCTGTTAGAAAAAACAACCATCCCCCCACCACCACCATTTTAGGAAACCAGATGAGGTTTAATAAAAGCAAGTGTAGAGTCTTGCACCTAGGAAGGAATAACTGCTTGAATCAGTACAGGCTGGGGGATGACCTGCAGGAGAGGAGCTCTGTGGAGAAGGACCTGGGGGTCCTGGTGGATGACAGGTTGGCCATGAGCCAGCAGTGTGCCCCGGTGCCTAAGAGAGCCAATGGGATCCTGGGGTGCATCAAAAGGAGCGTGGCCAGCAGGTCAAAGGAGGATATCCTCCCCCTCTGCTCTGCCCTGCTCAGGCCCCACCTGGAGTATTGTGTCCAGTTCTGGGCTCCCTGGTAAAAAAAAGACAGGGATTTCCTGGAAAGAGTCCAGCAGAGGGCTATAAAGATGATTAAGGGCCTGGAGCATCTCCCCTGTGAGGAAAGGCTGGGTGAGCTGGGACTGTTCAGCCTTGAAAAGACTGAGAGGGGATCTGATCAATGTTTATATATATCTGAAGTGTGTGTCACAGGGGGAAATGGCCAGCCTCTTTTCAGTGGTCTGTGGGGACAGGAAGTACTTCAGGTTAGATTTCCATTTTATCTTTTTAATCTTTAACATTTCAGTGTCAATCCAAAGACTTTAGTGAGAGCATCATCCTGTTGCATTAGATGCTGCACATGCTCAGGATAAGGTACCTCCTGTCCCAACAACATGACAGTCTAAAAGATAACTCAAGAGCAAGTTGCCCAGGACCAAGTCCAGACCTCTTTTGGATATCCCCAAGGATGGTGACTCCACAACCTCCCCGAGCAGCCTGCTCCAGCACTCAGTTACCTCCATAGGAAGAAGTGTTTCCTGATGATAGCAGAGGTTTCTGTATTTTGAGTTTGTGCTCATTGCCTGTGCCCCTGTCACTGGGTGTCACTGAAAAGAGCCTGGCTCTCACCTCTTTGTCCTGCAGGTGACAGACATTGGTAAGATCCCCCCTGAGCCTTCTTTCCTCCAGGCTAAGTAGTCCCAGCTTTTTCAGCCTTTCCTCGTAGGAGATGTTACAGCCCCTTCATCATCTTCACAGCCCTTCATTGGACTCTGTCCAGTAGTTCCCTGTCTCTTTTGTACTGAGGAGCCAGAACTGGACATGGCACTCCACATGTGACCCCACCAGGGCTTAGTAGTTTCTTAAATATTAAAGGTGAAACACCCTTGAAGCAACAAGCATGTAGGGCTAAGTAGCGCTAACATCTATGACAACATATAAGCCAGATTCACCCAGCAATCTCCATGCTTTTCACTGTGAGAAACATCTGGAGGTGGTTTGTTCTGAGCCAGTAGGGCTCTTCCAGTCTGTACCAAGCAGACATCTAAAACTGTGTGACAGGGAAGGCATCTTACAGCCTGATATCAGCATCCCCCTGATGTCAGAAGGGGAAGGATGTCTTACCAATGTGTGCTGGAGATTTGCACCATGTCCTGTTGAAATATCCTCTTGGAATCCTGAAGAGTGGCATACTAGCACAGGTTGTAGTGCTGAGAAATACAGTAACTGGCTTCCTATGCAGTGTGTGGAGCTGTCAAGACACTTGCTCTGTCCCTTGCCCTGATGAGCTGCAGCTCTGCAAGGTGCTGCTGGATGATGCAATTACAGGGAGATATAAATACATGAGCAAAGCAGCAGGTCTGGAGAGTGATGTGGATGAGCTGAGGGAGGAGCAAGAGGTAAAGGTGCCTTGGTGTAGATACTATGAGGATTTGTGGGAGAATTTGAAGGTACCCTAGGTATGATATGGTCATGTTTGCAGATAAACTGAGGGTGCTGTAAGGATCTTCTGTGTAGATCTAAATGAGTAGTCCTCCCAAATAAGATAACAGAGTGATCTAAACATGGACAATGTGAACAGGTTAACAGAGGTCTCAACCTAGGTGCATGAACTCAAGATTTTTTAGAAGCCAAAATGCATAATATTTTCCCAACCAAATCCACCTGGCGAACGTAAGGTTTATTTTATCCAAGAAAGGCTACAGTTAGTGCAATCCAGCCAATTTGGTAGTTGTGCACCTGCTTAGATACTACATCCAGCTTCTCCCTGGCTGAGCTGTGAGCTCTCACTTAGCCTTTCCATGGATGCAGGTGATTTATTTTTCAAGTAAAAAACAGCTTTGACGTCTTTGCGTATCTCTTGGATCTTGTTCTTGGTTCCAGGAACACAATTCTTAGATAGTCTAAATTGCTAGATTACCTCAAGTAAATTCGATAGGTGATTTTTTTCCTTGCTCCTCTGTAACTCTATGATTGTTCTGGGTAACGGAGCTCATTTGAACTGAGTTGTTTTTTCATGATAGGAAGCAGTTCTACATCCACCTTTGGAGAAGAAGGAGCTCTGCTGATAGCTGTGTGCCAGAGAGACCATTCCGATCCATCTCCATCAGTAACAAATAGGACCCTGCTCCCTCACTCCACCCATTACTTTGTGAGCAACATCAGAAGTGGGCTTTCACTATAGATTGCATATCTTTATTTCAGTTAACTATAGAAGCTTATCTCACAGTTCTTTCCTGGACTGGACCTTCTTGGCTCATTCCTGTAGGGAAAATCTGTAAATGCTGTCATCTCAAAGAGAAATGTATGTGCACATAGACATACATATGTGCTTATACCTAGGGGGGCTTCCTCACGAGTAAAAGTCTAAATCATAAGTACAAAGTTTATTTAATATATTTTAGCTCAGCTAGAAATCATAGATTCAGCAGAGGGCTTGTTGAAACTTTGTTGCCTGTTCAGTGCAGGAGATGAAACAAATTAATTGCCACCATTCCTTCCAATCTTGGAGACCTATGGAAAGAGATGCTGGGAAATAACCAAGATACAAGAGGGAAGACAAGAAAACCTAAAGCAGATAAAAGCTACTGTCATCTAGCAAACACAACACTTGATTTGAGTGAATTCAGAAGAGTTTTCTTGGATATGTGAGTGCCCTGGGGCTGCCTGCAGATGTGGGAGCAGCTGCCTTCCTTCTGACTCCCTGCTTTCACAGACCTTGAACTGTTGGTCCTGTGTAAATGTGGTGCTTCTTGATGTCAAGGCTGTGTGCTTTAGGAGAGCGTGCAGGACTGCTTGAGACCAGGAGTCAGCACTGCCAGGCTCCAAGAGATGTGCCTGCCTTGGACTCAAGGTGTGTTTAAGCACGATGAGGAGATTGGAGTAAGTCAAATCATGAACAGGATTGATGCAGGTTAAGTTCATGGAAGGGACATCATTCAATCAAACATATTAGTGCAGCTGTTGATACACTAGCCAAAATCCCAGCCTTAGCTACACCTCGAGGCACATCAATGATCCTTGAGGGGAGGAAGAGATTATATATGTACCATATACATCCCTTCATACACACACTTTGGAAGCAGCATTCACCTCTGCCATAGGGTGAGGAGACACAGCTTAATATGAGCGCATTTGTAAGAGCTTTGTCTTGAAGAACAGGGGGTTGACTTGAGTCACCAGTGCTGAAGCCATGGCAAGCTGCAGCTCAAACCTCCCTACAGCCCTGAAATCCTCACTTTGGATCTCTCTGGCACACGCTGCTTTGTGTGTGTGATACTCTGTGTGTGATGCAACCAGCTGGGGATTAGTGAAACCCTGTTTTTACTGATGACACAGAGCAGGATTCCCAGTCCTTGAGGAGGAGGGGACCACTCCTGCAACCAGCAATGCTCAGCATCTGACATAAGCACAGTATTGCAGTCCTGTGAGAAAATTAGCATTACGATCAGCTTTACTGCATCCCCCAGAATCATGTAAGGAGCAAGTCCCCAGTGGGGTCATTTCATGTGGAGTGGTTCATCACAATGACTCCAATTCCAGCCTCGCACTTGGGCTACCTGGCTGGAGCTTTGTGCCAGCAAAGCAGAAGGCTCTGCCACTGAGGGTCTCCAGTTCTCCATCATTTATGTCCCTGGTGTCACCTCCTGGGGTGGTGGCAGTAGCTGATAGCCCTTGGAGCAGACCTATGACATGCCTGCACGTGCTGTTTCTCTCCAGCCTAGGCACCAGATTTCAGATGCCAGTGGGAGGAAGGACACTTATTGATCGACATTGGACTCTGAATGAGTCCAGGCTGAGCTCAGGTCGGGCTGCCTGCTCCCAGGCAGAGCCAGAGGGTTTGGGAAAGGTTTCAATTCCAGCTGATGAAGCTGACAGGTGTCAGGCTGCAGCTGCAGTGCGAAGGCTGCTCTTTGATGGGAGCCGATGACCTTCTCACTAATCTGGGAGAGAGCCGTGGCCAAGTGCTTTCTGCAGTTAGAGATTTGAAGGGAGAACTGCAGCATCTTTCACCTGCATGATGCTTTCTCTCTGTCAGGTTTAGCAACCACCTGGAGAAAAGATTCATTTTGTTGTTTGGGGGTTTTTTAATGAGCATTTTATGTTTAATTATTCAGAAGCCAAGGATTAACAGTCGTGTTCCTCTCTTTCCAGCAGGAGCTACGTCAAATGCATGTTTGCTTACAGCCTGGAACCAATGCTGCTTGCTCCTGTACTGATGGCATTGACTTTGAATGGTACCTCCCAGAGCCTGTTTGATTTAAATCATCAGTGTGAATCAGCTCAGGAGAAAATGTCTTGGTCAGCAGTTACACAAGCTCGTGTTCAGTCCTTAAACTTACACAGCAGGTGTGGAGTTGTGTTAGACTGATTGTTCCAGAAAGTGCTTTGCACTGTGCCAGGTATCCCATAAACAGAAGAGGTTAAGTGCTGGTTAGTGCCTGAGTTTATCTAAAGGGATCTTCTGCAGCAGGCAAAGGGAGCGCTGTTACAAAATGTTTCTGGCTTGAAAGCCATGCTTTGCTGGACTAAACACCCCGCCTACCAATTTGATCTTGTTCCAGCACTTACTCCGAAGAGCTGACATGTATCTGGTTTGTTATCATTCGGACTGTAAGAAAAGGGTGATCTCTGGAACACATTGGTCAGATTCTGCAGATGCACACAGGGTGGATGTCTGCAAGTTCTGGGTGTGGAAGCACTGGCTGATAGAAATCAAGAGGAATGTCAACGCCAGGTTTTGTCTTGTGCCTCCCAGGAGGCTCGACACAAGACAAGAGAGGAAAACGGCTTCACGATGTCTTTGCATTTCTGGGCCTCGGGACTGATCCAAGGGCTGGCACAGCTTCCAACCATCACCCCAAGCGTTGCTATAGCTTATAGATGCTGCTCACAGTTGCCCACCAGCTGCTATGCAACCCAAAATGGCCTCAGCACAAAGCACTCCAGGAAGCCCCCTCTTCTTTTCCTTCCATGTCCCCTTCATCCGGCACTCTGATGTGGAGGGGTTAGACTGAAATGAAGAGGTTACCTCATGAATTAACTGAATTAATTTAATTCATTTTAAATGAAGCAAATAAACCAACAAAAAAGGGTGCAGATTTTCTCTTGCAGATTTGAAATTAAGCAACATTTTGGTTTTCTAATTATTGTTACAATTTGTTTTCACTTCTGAAGATAATTTTAATACTTGCTTCATCTCTTTTTTCCTTTTCCTTTTGCTTTTCTGTAAGTATTAAATATCATCTGGTTATTTCAAATGGTGCAGGGAAGAATGGCCAAAAAACACACATTAAAAAGTGTAATTAGATTCATGGCATTTCTTTTTCTATTCTCTTTTTCCCTTTGAAACACTTCCAAACTCGTGAAATTTAGAAAATCTGGGTCTTGATCCTGCAACCATGTTAAGAAATTGTGTACCAGCTCAGAACCAAAGTCTACCTGGCACAGTATTTATCTCCAAGAATGACCAGTAAGACGTATGTAGAGCCAAGACCAAAAAAGGGAGCAAGAACGGTTACATGTACTCAACATATATTTCTAGACATTCGTGGCTGGGGGACTAGAAATGAGGCCTTGGCCTATAATACTGTCTCACTCTTGCAATGGCCTTCTTCCTTTTCACTTGATACAGGACCAAGGTTCAAAGGCAAGGTCAGATCCTTTGCTCCTGTTGCAAAACTGCAGTCATGAACAACTACAGTTGACCATTGAACTGGTGGGAGGGACATCCCCTGAAATTTCAAGTCATGAACAGTAGAGTATTTGTAGATGTTCTTGGTTTCTAAATATGTGGTAGCTACTCAGCACAGACTGGCTACAAATGACCTGAATACAGACATGGTGTGGGATGGAAATGTTTGTTAGACAGTGTTAGTCAAGGAGTTTGCTGGAATGATTGGATGAGAAACTAATTTTATCAGAGACAGAGAATGGATGGTGTGTATACTGAAAAAGATTGGAAATGAACTCAAAAATATGTTTAGAAATTTTCACTTAAGCTTCTTAAAAATGTTGGAGAAAAGAAAAAGCTGTTTGTTCACTTGTTCTTTTTGTGTCCCTCTTTCCCCTCGGTGTTGTATTTCTCCCTGAATAAAGCAATTTCTTTCTAAAAGGTTTTACACCATTTTCCCCTTTATACAGCATTGTGGTATGTTACTGTGAAGCTTAAACATCCCGTCCTGACATCGTGTGTGCTTCGCTGTGGAGGAAGTAGTCCCTGACTACCCTCACCCCCATATCTCATGAGCGTACCCGATGGCTGCTGCTTTGGAGCTTTGTGATGAGAAACTGCTACTGCTCAACTGATCAACTAGAAAACATCTTAGTGAGATGCTGATGGGTGTGCTTGAGAGGCCAGCAAGGTCCCCTGGCCTCCCAGCCTTGGTCGCATTGTGTTATGATCCCGAAGATGCTCTGCTTGCAGGGATGGCTTCTCACTCTCCTTTGCCTATTCAGCTTCCCTCAGTGTTTCTCTCTCATTGAACATGACATCCTGCATTGTACAAAATAGATGATTTCAGTGATGCAGGATTTGCTGCTTTGAGATAGTATTTCATTGCCTGCCATAAAGACAAGTGCAAGACAGCTCCTGAGGGTTACCCTGCCATGCCTGCCGCTATCACACATTTGCCACAGCGTTAAACTTACCTCTGAGATAGGAAATGAGCTGTTGGAGAGCCTGGATTTTTTTCTTTTCCCCTTCCCTCAGGTGTGTTGCGCTCATTTTGTTATCCTCACCAGCACGTTTAGAGCTCTGCCACGAGCCAAAGGCTTTGCTGTTGACCCTGTGAAGCCACGTGAGGTTTTCATCCCTTGCTTCAGAGCGGAGGGCTGGGTAGCGCAACATTAGGGTTGTATTCTCCTAGTGAAAGAGGCTGTCAGGGAGAAGATGGGGTGGAAGAGAATGATCCGAGGGAGCTTTCCAAGGGTATCTGGTCAGCTTTAAGGTAGAACAAAGCTGCCTTAACACTTGGGTTCGTTGCTGACTTTTCGGTTTGGAAAATTGCCCATTTGGCTGCTGAGGCAGCAGCCTGAATTGTTGTGCAACTTGGCTGTGAAGGGAATGCAAAGGGATTTCTTCCCCTTCAGGTTCACGCATCACTAACCATGCCAGGCGTGTTGCTCCATACTGTACACCCTGAATGAATAAACTGCTTCTAATAAAGAACCAATGTTGCTAATATCTTCGTGTAATTTAAACCAAGGCTTTTTGAATGTAGCTCATTTGGGGAAGGGAAAAAAAAACCCCACTGATGTTGCAAACACTTATGCATCTGATTAACTTCGCCGCTTAGTTTAATTTGCAGGATCAGGGCCTTAGCTATCAAGAGGCTACACGGCATTACAGCCCTTCTATACATCTTCATTAGAGTATCTTTCTTACAAATTTGCTTTCATGTGTGTTTTTACAACCTCAGTCATAAACTGAATTGTATCTGCCAGCAGCAGTGTTTAACTATGTCAGCTCCTCAGTGCCTGAGCTAATCCCTTGTCCTTCTTGACAGGAGTCAGGGGGAGTGCTGTTTCCTAAGGATCAATGCACAAAAGTTGCCATGTTGTTGGTCATTTGCCTAAAAAATTGAGGAAAGCCTGAGGTTTTATTTAGGCCACTTTTACTCATTCAGGGGTTTTGTTTGGTGGTTTATTTTTGCAATTTTCTGTAAAAGCTGAATTGTTACCTCTCCAAATTTGTTCATTTTCAGGATTGCAGCAGTTGCTTTTTTTTCCTTCTAGTCCTTTCCATTCTGGCTTCCCCACAGCTTTTACTTTTCCTTTCTTTTTTTTTTTTTTATTTCTAGTCCATCTTCTCTTCCATTTCCCATTTTTTTATTATTTTTTTTTCCCAGTGACATGATGGAAAAATAGTTCTTTACAGCTTCCTCCAGCTGCTGCGGCGGCTGCATCTTGTATTTTCAGATTTTAAATCTGTCAGCCCTAGTGGGTGTCCATCTGGGGAATTATACAGGTGCAGAAAGGAGCAAGTGTTTCTCCTCTCGAAGGTCTGCATTATTACTGCCCTTCCTGGTGCCTAAGGACACGCTCCCTCAACCGGCAGATCCCTCCAAGGTGCCATGACTCTTGGCTGCCCCCCACCCAAAGCGCTGTGTGAAAAGCTTGACAGAGGTTGAGATATGAATGCGGATATTAAAACACAAAGACCTCTTTTTTTTTTTTAAGGGTTGTGGCTAATCCTTTCTCTCCCGGGGCCCTGTTTTTTGAGTCCAAATATTTGTTGCAGGACTCGTAACTTGTAGAGGCAGATGTAGCACTGGCAGCCTCCCAGTTGTAAGAGACATGGAGGAAAATTTTGACTACATGGAGCTTCGCATAATCACAGAATCACGGAATTGTAAGGGTTGGAAGGGACCTCAAGAGATCGCAGGATCACAGAATCGTAGGGATTGGAAGGGACCTCCAGAGATCATCGAGTCCAACCCCCCTGACAAAGCAGATTCCTTAGGACAGATCACACAGATAGGCATCCAGACAGGTCTTGAATATCTCCAGAGAAGAGGACTCCACAACCCCCCTGGGCAGCCTGTCCCAGGGCTCTGTCATCCTCACTGTGAAAAAGTTCTTCTACATATTGGTGCTGAACTTCCTGTGCTCCAACTTGAGGCCATTGCTCCCTGTCCTGTCCCCACAGACCACTGAAAAGAGGCTGGCCGTTTCCACCTCTGTCCCACACTTCATATATTTATAAACATTGATCAGATCCCCTCTCAGTCTTCTTTTCTCAAGGCTGCTGAACTTGGTCCATGGCTGAATCATCCCTAAGCCTGCCAGCCATCTCCTTTCTGTGCCATCAGAGATGCAGGTGCTATACATGGACACTCAAAATAAATGCATGCAGGCAGTCCCTGCTGAGAGTTCGTGGCAGGCAGAGCTCCGCTGGAGGTTGCTTTAGGTACAAGGTTGTACATGCCTCAGAGATCTTCTATGCATAATATGTACCTGTTTATTTGGGAATTGTTATACGAAGCATTGTTGGCTTTTTTCATGGGCATGAGCAAACTGAAATTATGGCAGAAGTAGAGGAGATATCTGTAAATTAAGGTATGCTTTCCATTGGTCATGGTGTATTAAAGTGCTTTAAATTGTTTATTTGGTTACATCACTTGGTGAATAAAGTCCCAATCCTACAGTGTGAGACGGGAGGAAGGAGCCTATAGTGAGCACCACTGAAATCCATGCATAAAGCATCTGCCTTCTGGCTGCACGAGCTGGACATCGGTCAAAAGTTGTGTTTGGTTATAAAAATCCAGGATGGGCAAGTGTTGGTCATTTGGTGCCCCCAAACTTCTCAGTGGCACCTCTAAGTCCCCAGTGGTTTCTAGGGCTGCTGCCTGGTCCTCTTGAAGCTGGGCACAGGGAGCAGGAACCTGTGGAGCTTTGCAGAGGTAAGGGGCTCAGTTGGGGAACTGTGTTTGCTGAGGCCAACCAGGCTTTTCTAAGAAGTGATGTGCACTACTACCCCAAAATACTGCCTTCCAAGGCAGCATCCCAGGGCTGAGCTTGGAAAGCAGGTTTTCAGAAGGGCCAAGCAGCACACACAGCTGAGAGCAGCGCTGGGGGCAGAGATGGAAGATCTTCTGATATTGGTGGAAAAAACTACCTTTTCTGGGGGGGTTAGGTTTCAGACAGACTCCCTGGTATGTCCACCAGCCTCAGAAGTACTTCCTCATCCCCAGAGAGCCTCTTTGCCGCTCCTGCTGCTGCCTTGGGTCTTCCCAGAGGACAGCAGCTTTGCTGGGAACGCTGCCAAGTGCTGCCGCCCGTATGATGGGAGTAGTGCCGTGAGAGTGGGGAGACCTTTTGCTTTCCAGTGAAAATAGATCTGATACCAACTCCTATTCTGATGGTGAAACACCTGGCCCAAAGAGATCACCAAGTGCAGGGTGACCGAAACGGGCTGGCTTTGCAATCCCTTTTCTGTACAGCTTCCCTTCCTGGTGCAACCGCCTTTCTGTAAAGCTTCCCTTCCTCAGCAACGTCCCCTTTCTGTACAACTTCCCTTTTCCAATAAAACTTCCAGTTCTGTAAACCTCCCTTTAAAACTTCCAACTGGCTCAGTCACGCTGGAAACATGTCAGCTTATATTAAAAGGTGCAATAATCACCCCTGGAAAAAAATGAGCGTTATTGACGCTTAAGTCAATAGCTGCTTATAGCTGTTGGGGGACTCGCTGCTGGCTTCGTGTTTGCTTTTCCCCCTGCAGGACTTGGCCGGTCAGCCAGCAGAGCATGGTTTCCTCTGCAGTCTGGAGCGCTGGAGACACGGTGTTTAGTTAAGCGCGCACCAACCCTTCACCGGGAGCAGCAGCATCTCCACAGAGGCAGCAGTTGAGGCTTTGGATTTTTATTTTTTTTTGCCGTGCCTGAGATTCACGGTGCTGCTGCCAGATGGTGATTCGGGGCAAGCACCATCCCCAGGCAGCCAACAGCAGGGTCAAATCTGCAGCAGAGGCCTCACCACCTCCTCCTCGAGCTCCACTGCTGGAGGCATCACTTGGTGCCCTGAAAACCCGAGTGATTTTGGGGACCTGACCTTGCTGGTATAGGCTGGCTTTGTTTGTTAAGCTCATTCGCACACCGTGAAGCCAAGGTGCTCAGGAAGACCCGTGCAGCACCCTTCTTCTCAGGCACGCTTGTTGTGGTGGTGATTCCACCTGGCTCCAGCTAAGAAGGCTTTGGCATATATTGACAGTAACGCACACAGGGGGAAAAACTCCCCATCTGTGGTCGTGTAGCGGAGAGACGAGTGGCTGCATTTCTTAACAGATGGCATAACAAACTACACGAAATGCACGTCCCCCTGAGACATATAACCTGACATCAGATAGTTTCAACAACATATTGAAATAAGTCCTCCCTGATGAACGCCGTGGCTTCAGACGCAGCCGTACCTCTCTCCCCAAATCCCTTGACAAAGCTGTGGGTGATGGAGGCACAGCAGTTTTGAGGGGTCCCACCCTGCTGCCTTTGCCGGCAGCAGGATTTGGGGCGGCAGGCTGAGCAGTGACTGAGACGGCCCCCAGATGCCAGGGACTGGAGACGCGGGGAGCTGAGGCGTTAGTGCTTCTCCGTACGTACTAAGTCTTTTCAAGCTGAATAAGCTCTTTGTTCTGAGAAATGCTTACGTTAAACATCTGCAGTAGGAGTTTCGGCATCTCGCTTTAGGAATAATAGACTTGGGCTGACTTAAATGGAAGGGGAGCAGAACCACCTTGAGGAACACATGTGTTCAGAAGTTGCTTTTGCTATTGGGAAGCTCTGCGCAGTGAATGGAGCACTACCCTAAAGCTGGGCAGCAGGCAGGTCATCCTGGCATTCACCATACTCTGAACCTGTGGAAAAATGCTCAAATATGACCAAATTTGAGAATTTGGGGGTTGGAAATCACAGTGCTCAGCAGCCCAGATGGAGATATCAGCACCAGAAGTGCCTGGTGTGGCTGTAAGGATCAGGGCAGGGCTCCTCTTCTGTGTCTGCCCAGGACTGGGGATGCTCTGTACGGGTATGGCAGTGATCCATGCCTCAACCGTGTCCTCAGTGATTGCAGTGAGCCAGGAGGAGATGGAAACAGCCTGGCTTATGTGCAAATAACACCAGCATCAGATGGAGTGGGAGCTGGTGGGGAAACAAACATTAAATTAATTTAGTTCACAACTCTCCTGTAGGGTATGGGATCTCCCTGTTTTCCCAGGAAGAGGTCTAGAGAGATTAATGTCAAAAAGATCCACTAATTTTGATGACCCAATTTATATGCCTAATGACCTGATTTTTCTGAACACTTCACGTTCTCTAGCACTTTATGCACTGGAAGGACAGTGTCCTTGTTTTCTTTCACAGCAATGAGCGTTCAGCAGTTTTGTGAGTCAGAACTTGGGGCATTAATTTACGCATTCAAAAATCAAAACCCCACACAGTTACTGAGACAAAGGTTTCGATGTATGGCTCGGATGATTTGGCAGTATCTCAGAGAAACTCTTCAGCAGGGACAGAGATAACAGCCAGTTCCCCAGGACACCATTCAGCTGCCTTCACCATGTCTCCATCCTCCTCCTCAAATTTCCTGCCTCGTGCACTGGGCAACTTCCAGTTGCAGCAAAAAATGAGAAGGGAATTCAGTGGACACGGGACTCTTTCCCAGCTGCTGGTAAGGCAGGCGTTTCCTGACTTCTGAGATACTAATTTGCAACCTTAATTTATTTGTGTAATTATTTCTGTGTAGCACAGCATTCTTTTTTTTTTAAGCTCTTTTATGGTTTGGTACATCAGATCCCACCTTCGAAGAACTTGCACTGATTTAACATACAGAGTGTCTCTGCAAGTTCCTTCCTGGGCTTTGCAGTTAGTGTGGTTTCAAGCATGAGGAGGTCCCCAAAAGCCACCACTGTGGTCCTCCAAGGAGCATTGCCATCAAGGGAAACTCTGCCCTTTCAATTTCCACCACAGTGCCACCAATGCAGGCACCTGCTGCAGTCACACAGGGCGGACAGACCAAAGGACTGACCCAGGCTAAGACCTAAAGCTGAGATTTGATCCATGGAGGTGAAATATAACACTGCAATGTGAACAGGCTCTGAAAAGGAGCAGTATTACTTTCCTTCAACCTCCCACTGTTGGCTGCAGCCATTGGGTGCTGGTCTGGCCCCATCACAGACCAGTGAAGGGGGACAAGCTGGCCACAATCTCTTCCCTAGTGCATGCAAGGTATTTGCTGTGTTGCTTATCCCAGTGTAACTTGTTCCTCAGTGTAAAGAAAGCCTGCCTTGTGTCATCAGGTTTACGTTCCCTGCATGTACATATGTGCCAAATGCACACTGTGCCACCTGCCCAGCACTGTGCTGCACTGTATAGGAACTGGGCTGGGAAACGGGCTGATCTGCACCTAGGCTGGTCTGTGTGACCCACAGAGAAGCTAAAATTCAGCAGCCTTCAGGAGGAATGGGGTAGACTTTTGGCTGTGACTTGTTACATGTGGATTCAAGACAGACACACAGAACCACACAGAATCACACAGAATTACTAGGTTGGAAAGATCTTTGAGATCATCAAGACTAACCATACCTGTCCTCTACTAAACCGTGTCCCTGAGCACCTCATCTACCCATCTTTTAAATACATCCAGGGTCAGTGACTCAACCCCCTCCCTGGGCAGCCTGTTCCAGTGACCGACAACCCTTTCGGTGAAGAACTTTTTCCTAATGTCTAATCTGACCCTGCCCTGGTGCAGCTTGAGGCCATTCCCCCTCGTCCTATCACCTGTTGCTTGGCTGAAGAGACCATCACCCACCTCTCTACAACCTCCTGTCAGGTAGTTGTAAGTGGCGATAAGGTTTCCCCTCAGCCTCCTCTTCTCCAGACTAAACATCCTCAGCTCCCTAAGCCTCTCCTCATAAGATTTGCTCTCCAGCCCCTTCCCCTGCCTGGTTGCCCTTCTCTGGACATGCTCCAGGACCTCAATGTCTTTCTTATAGTGATGGGCCCAAAACTGAACACAGCACTCGAAAAACTGAATACAGAACTGGAAGACAGTGAAGGAGAAACACCAGCAGTTCTCTTGAAATCAAATGTCAAATAAAATCAACATGATATAATTAAAAGGAAAAAAATCTTTCCAAAAAATCTTTGAATTAGATTAAAGACTCTATCTCCTAAGAACATACTGCAAGCTTAATTTTTGATGTTACAGTTAAATAAAGACATACTTATCTGATTAGCTGTAATCCTCTCATGTTTATTCCTCAAGTCAGAGGCCTTATAAAAATGTATCTGAGATTTAGAAGTGGGACCCAAGGACAGCCTGCACCTGGTCTCTGTGTCTGATTGCAGGGAGATATCCCTGCCAGTTACCAGCAGAAAATTACTCAGCTGTTTCGATAGTCTCTGTTGTGTTCAGAACCAACATGGAAACCAAACATGTTTGTCTACCTCCTTCCACAGTTACCAGTTCTCACCTGAGATTTTTGGACTTTCCCAGCCCCACTTTGCAGTATAAACTTGAGCCAAATCTAAAGACCCCACTTGAAGAGGGTTGAAGCTCTACTCAACGAAGAACCTCCATCCATGACACTGATCCCCCAATTCAGGATCCCTAAAGGGGAGTCCCACATAACGTCCTTGTTTCAGCCACCATTGTCCTCCCCAGCTGAGCACAAGGGCTTTGTTTTCTGTGCAGCATCTCCTTGCAGTCACATCAGGGCAACCTACACCACAGGTCTCACACAGTGGTCCCAGCTGGTGAGACAAAACCCATCCAAGGAGATTAATATTCAGATTATCTCCTGCTAAACTAATATGAAGACTGTGGGAACAATTCAGTAAAATCTAGCTGGTCACTGCATTTTCAGACATTTAAAAACCAAGCACCAGAAATGGGGTGAAGAACATCTTGCAGAGGTTTTTTTTGGCCCCATCTGGGCTGCTGGGAGCAGCCGAGCTCTCCCCTGCTGCCGTTAGTGGGAGCCACAGCACAGGGCAGGACCTAGGCTCTCACTCCACTTCTGCAGGAGCCAAAGTCTCAGGCAAGGTCTCAGGTGACTTTTTTTTCAATCGATTAGTTTCTTTGGGAAAAAAATGCTGTTTCTGAGGATCAAAATTTTTAAAAAACCTTACTTGATGAAGAGATTCACCAATCCTCTGCCCGACTCCCAGTAAATGCTGTACGATTTTCAAGTAAAATAGTTTGATTTTTGATTTTTAAATGGCCTTTCCCATCTGAAAATTGTCAGTGTCTGCCACTGACCATAGTTTCCCTTTACACTTGTGTGCTCACAGCTCCTTTGCCTGTGAGCAAATGCTACATACTACTACTGAACATTTCCTAGGTTTACAGACAGTGAGGAATGACGTGCTGCACGGCTCTGCTCAGCCTTTCCATCAGCTAGTCATTTTCTCAACTTTGATACTTCTCTCAGAGCAAAAATCCCACAATATATTACATACATCAGCCCATTCTGGGCTCCCTGGTACAAAAAAGACAGGGATCTCCTGGAAAGAGTCCCGCGGAGGGCTACGAAGATGATTTAAGGCCTGGAGCATCTCCCCTGTGAGGAAAGGCTGAACGAACTGGGGCTGTTCAGCCTTGAGAAAAGAAGACTGAGAGGGGACCTGATCAATGTTTATAAATATATGAAGTATGGGGCACAGTGGGAAACGGCCAACCTCTTCTCAGTGGTCTGTGGGGACAGGGCAAGGGGCAATGGACTCAAGTTGGAGCACAGGAAGTTCTGCGCCAATTTTTTCACAATGAGGATGACAGAGCCCTGGGACAGGCTGCCCAGGGGGTTGTGGAGTCTCCTTCTCTGGAGATATTCAAGACCCATCCGGATACCTCCCTGTGTGACCCGTCCTAGGGAACCTGCTTTGGCAGGGGGGTTGGACTCGATGATCTCTGGAGGTCCCTTCCAACCCCTACAGCTCTGTGATCCTGTGATCACACTCCCACAGGATTGTACTGGCAGTGATGCTGTTTCTGAAGCACCCATAGCAGAAGGGACACAGCACTTGCAGGCCGTTGGCAAAATGTTTAAAGAGCACAGATTCTTTTGATCATCTTTTGTATTTGTAATATAATGGCATGTAGAAAGAAACTGCTCTTCTGCATGGGGAAATAGGTCTGGTTGTATTTCTTCTCCTGTAAGCTGCTCTGCTGTGATGCAGAGATGCTCATCCTTCTTGAGAAGATATTTCCTTTCCCAGGACTCAAGCAATGGCCTGACTTCCACTGAGGTCAGTGATAGTGCCATTGCTTTCGGAAGGGTAGGATTAGGTCTTCCAGGCTTAGCAGAACTTTGTTAGGAACCCTCTCCCCGTGTTTTGTAAGCCACATAGATAAACAATATTTTTTTTTAAAAAGCCTTTTTTTTTTGAGGGCACAGCTGTGATAAAGGTGAGATAAAAGGACTGGCTCCAAAACCAGTGAGATCATGGTGGTCCTAGTGCGAGTTACAGCAACATTTCAGATACCTGTTTATTTTAGTTAAAGAAGAAAAGTTTCCGTTACTGTAGACTTAACAGATTTTATCTCCTATGAAACATGCTGAGCAGAGGACACACTTCAGTATGGTTTCATTGTTAGCAGACCTTCAGCAGTTCGTGTCAAATATCAGTATAATGGACTTACACGAGCTATTGATTTAATGACAACTATCACTGCGAGGAATTGATCTAATGTTTTCATTAGACTTAAAAAATGTTTTAACAACAAGTTCATTCAGAACTGGATAATTGCAAAGCCCTACATGGCCAAAGATCACATTCCCTGTAGAAGTGTAGTTTAGATGATCTTTCTAGAAGATAAGTAGATTAATAATCATAGAGGCACAGTTGAGGGAAATTAAAGCTAGTCTTCATGCCTTAAAAACATAAATAAATTGAATTATCACCCATTATAGTACTGGAGGGAATTTTCTGAACTTTTGAACAAATCTTAATGAATATGCAATGGTATTTTATTGCTCTGTTAGGCACAACATTACTGGTTTTCTTAGCCTCCTGTCTTTTTCTCTGTCCTTTTTGCTCCATTCCTAAGGGACGTGAGCGGAGATGGGTCTCTCCTGCCTGGGTTGGTTATCAAGTTTTGTTCATCTTTAGCAATGATGGCATCTTTTGCTCTTCTATGTGAAGGGGCCAGATAGGGTCATTTTGTGCGAGATTTCAGGAGATGCCAACATCAGTGATGTTGGACCATCCTTGGAGGAGAGCTCCATGTTGCTGTCTATGATTGAAGCAATAGTGGACTGGTTAGTGGCTCTCCATGAGGGTGTTGCCTAAGTACAGGTGGAGAAAGAGGTTTCCCATTCAGACATGGAAGCTGCAGATTTGTTTCTCCTGTTACTCCAGGTAATAGTGCTTTTGTCACCAAACCATCTGCTTTGCCTTCATACAAAGGCCCCTCCCTTCCAGGTACCACACTCAGTATTTCAGTTTTTCACTGACATCAGACCCAAAAGCCATGGCTTCCATGTCCCACTGGATCCTCCTTGGTCATGTGGGTTGCTTGCTGCTTCTTGTAAGGGACTGCAGTTTATAAGATGCTTCTTGAGAGCCCGGTCAAAGGGGCCTTTTTCGTGTCTTTGTGCCCTGTGTGCTCTGATTCCCTGCAGAGCTTTTGGTGCTCAGATCTTTAAGCCAGATCTCAGATGCCTTATGGTGGATGTTTGAAAATAAGCGTAGACAGTAATCAGGT
Source organism: Zapornia atra (assembly GCA_013400835.1). NCBI lineage: Eukaryota > Metazoa > Chordata > Aves > Gruiformes > Rallidae > Zapornia > Zapornia atra. The sequence goes on from VZTU01016234.1 coordinate 173,244, forward strand.
TCCTTTGAACATGATGGTCTAAGCCTTAATGGGAATAAAGCCTGGGTCTTCTTTCTTCCCTCCCACCTATAGAAAGGCTTACTTGTCCCTAGATCGGAGACATAATTTACTACCAGATTTACTTTAGACCACACTCTGGAGGATGTAATAATCCAGGAAAGTCTAGAATAAAGAGTATGCTGGGCTATCTTGAATGGCTTTCAAATGGACCAACTCTGAACCAACATATATTTCCTCAGAAAAATCTGAAGATCCTCGTTTAAGGAAAATCCTGCCCTTTCATATATATCCTGTAGCGTTACCATGTCCTACCACAAGACACGTCTGAAAAGTAACATAACCCCTCAAAAAAAACCCCCTCCAACCCCACCCAGGCTACCAAACTATGAGATGTATTATTAGGTGTACTCTTGCAGGATTATGGTTTGTGAGAAATACAATAGTGGCTCATTCAGAGGGCCAGGAGATGCTCAAAGGGAATAAGAAAAACAGAATTGATCTACTTGATCTCTTGCAGCAGGAGTACAACTTACAGCTGCCACTCTATTTCTGCCATCAAAAACCTGCTTGCAGGCAAACAAGCTCAGTGGTTGAACTGCTGAGGAGCTCAGGCATCCCAGCACGGCCACACGACTAAAACTTTTTTGGCTGCAGAGCTGCAGTCTGTGCTGCTGTGGCAGGAGGAAAGCAGGAGGAGAAGTCCCTTCCCGAACGCAGAGTGAGCCAGGGTGTTGCAGACGAACCTCACGCTGTGCGGAGCAGTGAGACCAGAGAGACATTGTGGGTGTCCATGGGATCACCCTGGAACAAGGCTCGGGCTTGTGAACAATATGACATTTGCCTTAAATAACTTCCACAGAAATTCAGCCACTGTGGGAACGAAACGTCTCCACGTGTCCTCTAGGGCCAAGATTTTGTATGCTTCAAGGTAGAATGAAGATTAAAAGCAATATTCTTAAATGAACAGGGAGATGCTTATGCCAAAATATACATGAGTAATCTAGAGCATGATACAAAAATGCAAATGTAAGAATAGAAGGAAATCAGGACACTGTAATGCATATTGCTTTAATTTGAGGAGCAAAGGGATTTGAGTGTATTTCTAGGGTATAATGCAATACAGAATAATACAGTGTTTATGTCAGATATAGCTGATGAAAGCTCCCAACAGATCAATGCAGGAAAAGGGTATAAATCAGTAGTATTGGAAGATGTCACTTGAGAGCACATTTATTCTCAAGCTAAGGTAATATTTTCTGATACTCCCTGTAGTTGAACACAGTTAATGTGAAACAACATGGGAGAGAGAGAAAATAAATCCAAATGGCACTTGAAAAGTGAAGCTTAAAACATCATCTCCAGGATCCATCTTCTGCACAAAGGGCTTTGGGTGAGAGAAACCACCCATCCCAGTAGCCATCACAAAGATAAAGCCCCAGCAGTCAACTTTGCTGCTGGGACAGGGGAGAACTGGTCTTCGCCCCTTTGGGGGAGCAGCACCCTTTGCTGAAGCCCTGCCTCAAGGTGTTGCCCATGTTGCCCAGCTTTTGGCTCTGTGGACAAACCTCTCCTGCAGTGGAGAGGCAGACACAGCCCTGATGAACTGGGGGGGGGTTCCCTGCCAGCATGTAGCCAGGCGTTGCTTGTGAAAGAAGCAAAAGGTGTTGCCACACATTTCCTTCATGTTAGATTATCTTGTCCATTTTGACTGTGTTAAATGACTAAGTTAATTGAACACTAGAGTATGTTGGTGTAGAACACCACGTATGAAGGTATCTGAGACAATCGGCTTTCTGCTGAGCATAGACTTTACTGGGCAAAAATGAAAATTAATAAACATAACTAAGGAAACTGCTATTCCTGTCTCCAGTCATTGCTTCTCCTTCATCACCTGTTGAGTTTTAATATGTAAATGAATGGAGAGGGCTTTGCAGTCTCTGTGAGTTAAAGTTTTTGATGACAAAATTTTGGAGAGAAAGGGAGTTCACTGTGTGGTGAGCTCAAGCTAGGACTCATTTATACTGGTTTTCAATTGCTGGATGTTTCCGACCACAGTTGCTATGAAATCAGACAAAGAGAGCATTGACATCACCCAGTCTTCCGCTTGGGCTGGGCTCCCTCTGCCTGTGCTGCCCACCTTCCTACCCTGTTTTTCCCTGAGTTGGAATATTCTTCCTACAGTAAAAGAAAAGTGAAAGATGAGGACGTCTTTGCAGGTAGAAAGAGAGCTGGCTGGAGCAGAGACACATGCCACCCCAGTCCCCTGGGGCACGCTTGACTGTCTCAGCTGAGCGCATCACTTCACTCCTGAGGTTGTATATGTGAGGGCAGGAGACACTGGCTGGGTAATTGCCACTTTTCTCTCCAAAGCTTAGTTTAGCAGTACTGTGGGGACATCCTCTTCTTTACTGCCTGCAGAAATCATTTTACATGCATCTGCCTGCTTTAGCTTCCGCTTGATTTGTCTATCTACCTAGAGTTCAGAGTTGAATAGATAGGTAGATAGGTTTGAAGTTATCCTCTTGTGCATGAATGCCTGTTTTTTTCAGATAAAATCCTCTGACATCTCCAACATCTATCTTGAACATATATTGGACAAGTTGCTTCATATAGCTAGATATTTGCAGTACTCACAAAGTGATGGCTCCATTGAAGCTTCTGTTAGAAAATGCTTCTTTCCTGCACAGGCTGGAGGCGAGGGCAGGGGATGGGTTTGTAAACCAGCCTCATGAGCAAGCTCAGACTGGGAATTCAGTTCACTCCAGTGTGAATTCTCAGATGCAGAGAGACCTCCTTGCAGCCTTCCAGTCCCTGAAGGAAGCAGAAAAACAGGAGGGGAATCAACTTTTTAAAAGGTTAGACAATGGCAGGACAAGGGGGAATGGATTGAAGCTGAAGAAGGGAAGATTTAGATTAGATATTAGGGGGAAGTTCTTTACAGAGAGAGTAGTGAGTTGCACCAACGCCCAGAGAGGTGGTTGGTGCCCTATCCCTGGGGGTGTTCCAGGCCAGGTTGAATGGGGCCCTGGGCAACCTTGTGTAGATCCAGGCCTGGAGGTTGGTGGCCCTGCCTGTGGCAGGGGGTTTGGAACTCTGTGCTCCTTGGGGTCCCTTCCAACCCAGACCAGTCTGTGATTCTATGATTCTGTGATTCTATGATAGAGAAGGTAGTCTTGTCATTGGGCCACCAGCCTGGATTTGGGGTGTGTGGTTTCCAGGTATTCCCCAAGTTTTGCATCAGCTGTTTTGCACCCTGACTTCGCACTGGTGCAAGTGCAGTCTGTGTGGAAGGTCACCCAACATTCCTCATCTGCAGAGGAATTACAGCGTGTCTGACCGCACCGCCTGCCCACGTGCAGCTCACTGTTGACGCAGATCACCCCACATCTGTGATTTATCCTTTTGCCATTAATCACACGTCCAATGTCTGTGCTTTCTGATGACGATATTATTTTTTTCCTCAAGTAGTGCATAATAAGAAAGACCAAGGACTAGGGGACCCTTAGGATTGATTCATCTAATGATTATTATTTTTATGGTTACCTTTAAAGACCTGTTGCTTAAACATTTTCCTTTCACCTGTGATGTGCCAGGTTAATTCTGCTTTGAGTTCAGTACCTGAGCTGTCAAGGAGTATGGAGTAAATTATTTTGTGGAAGTCTGTTACGTGTTAGAGTATGATATCAATTTAACAGTTACCTTCATGAACTCACACTGCATAGAATTTATCATATTATTTTTGGTATCTATTATGAATTGACCTCTGAACCAGCACATCATCCTTCCCAAGATCCGGGCCAGCCTGGGTTTTGGCCAGGTCATTTTACTTGTGAAAATCAGTATAATGTTGACAGTCCTCCAGCCCCCTACAAGTTCCAAGACTTATTGAAAATTCATATTAATGCTCCAGTGTTAAGGATGCTGGGTAGTTTCGCTTACATTTACGTAAATGAAAGTTTAATGTAGCTGAAACTGAGGCTGGCTGTGAGGTGGGAAGCATGAGCAAGGCATGAGCAGGGCTGAGAGGAGTGCTCAGCGCTTGGTAGGAATCGCTGACCAAGAGCCTTGCAACAGCTCAAGCATTCAAGTCTGGGGTAAAAGAACTGCTAAAACTAACTGCAAGACTAACTGGGACTTTATTTGCTCCTCTGTCTTTTCCAGTGGTGCAAACTGGGAAGAGACATGCTGAAGGAGACTTTGAAGCAAACCCCAGGAAAGAAAATGGGGATTGGATGCAAAGTTAAGGACTGTGTTGTGGTCTGACTGGGGAGCTCAGAAAGCCCCACGTCAACTCCCCAACCCTCAGGTAAGAGCCACAACTCCATGCTCTTCTGTTGGGGGGGGTTGGGTAGTATGTGCACAAGCCCCCAGGGAATGTGGGGATTAAATGTCAATCTCAGGAATGCAGTAACTTCACTTCTTTTAAATACATTTTCAGCCCCTTGCTGGTGATTAAAGTTCAAGGTCGAGATGCATCTTTCCTTGTGGACATTTGCTTTGATTCCTGATGTGCTTTTCTCAAAAATCACAAACGTACAGAGAAGGAGGTGACAGCATGTCAAAGAACTACATATTTAGTTCTAGCAGCGAGTCAATCAGACATCCAGGCAATTACCCTCTGCTCAGGATGACAACTGAGAGATGTGTTTATTCTGTCTCCAGGAATCTCTGTTATTTTAGGATCCTTTCCAGAGTGCAACCAGTGCTAACTTGTCAGTATGTGGAGACTCTTGTTTATGCTTTGGTTTCCTATCTGGGTGGGATTATTCAGTTATTGACTTGCTGGCCCCCACTCAACCTTTTAAATTCATTTCTACCTTCCACACAATTTCTTGGCAGGAGCTACAAGCTGCCTAAGCCCAAGCCCTCTTATCTTCATCTGTGCTGATGAATCTTTTATCTGCTTTTCAAAGGGTATTAGCTCTTCCATGAGCTGTTAGGTGGCACCTCAATATCACTGCTAAGACTCTGGCTGCAGTTTGGCATCTCCCAGAGCCTGACACAGTGGTTTGCCAGTCCTTCCCAGAGCTCCGCACCATGATGGCCCTTGCAGAGACAGAGCTCACCCTGCTTGTTCGATGGGATCCCCATGCAAAACCCTCCTCTCCTTTATGTCCCTATACAGTCATTGACCTCAGAGGCATCGCTGCAGGTCAGTACTGGGACACCTGAAAGCCAGCCATCACCAGCTATCACGCAATATCTCTAGATAAACCCTAGGCACACCGCAGACAGCAGCAGTTACAACTTCTGCTTGAAGCTGATTAGCAAGCTAAATATTTTCTGCTCCGTGGGAGCACCCAGTGCCATATAAGCTGGAGGCTTCCCTCAGGCAATGAACAGATGAGTTTAGCTAGAACAGATTTTGTTATCTTTTGACACTTTACTGGGGAATCGGTTACTTCTGTGAGAGAAAAGGTGTTTCTGACCGTGTTCACCTTTCTGAGCAAAGCCTCTGACAAGCTGTGGAAGCAAGCCCTGCCACTCGGCTCAAGGGCAGGCCACTGTTACTCCCGAAAAGGTCCCCAGCTGGAGCAGGAGTTATAAGCAGCCTACATCCAGCCAACCACAGCTCCTACTTTTCACTGGAAGAGGATTCCCTACAGCAGCCTGTGCTGCCCCAACCAAGCATGCCCTGTGCTCCCAGCTCCTGTTGAGACCCCCCAGCGTGACCCAGAGCCTGGTGCTGCAGCACCACGGGGCGGGATGGCACCTGAACCATGCACAGGCAGCCCTGTCCTACCCTGCTGTGAACCTGATAAAAACTCTCCCCACACACTCCCACTTCTCCCCGCTGCGTAGCTGGAGGACAAAGAGGAGTTTTGTAGGTTCAGGAGGCCTTTCTTTATTTCTCTTCCTGGAAGCCTGGTTATTACAGCAGTAGCCTCTAGCTACCTCTGTGAAGAGGAGCACCTCCACCAGGCACCTCTTGTAATAATGACTTCTTTTTTCTCTGAACTTGAGAGGCACTCTTGTATGACATTAAGAAGGTGAATCCAAAGAGGACCATAGATGTAGGGTCATTCCAAGTAAACCCTGACGGGACACAAGAGAGGAGTAAGGTAACAGAAAAATGATATGACAGCACATAATTGCTGATATGTGCAATTACCAACCACTTATCCAAACAGCAGTTGGTCTTAATCTTACAACCTTTTTTCTTGCTAAGGGTATCAGCCACTAAATTGCTTCTGCTTCCTCTGGGACTCAAAGTAATCTTTAGGCTTGAAATTGAGGTATTTTCCTTCCTTTTCAGTACCTACATTTCTTTGCCTTTTTAATATTTGAAGCAGTATTGTTCCATTGTTAATCTTGATAAAAAATAAATCAGAGCTACACGCGTTATTAAGACGGAGAAAGAAAAAGGGAGAATGAGAGGGAGACAATATACATTCTACCTTGAGACAGACCATTATCCAATCAAGCATTGCCCTGGAGGTCCAAATGGTGTCCATTGCCTTCCATGGGCTTCTTGTGGGTGCTGGATACCTTCAACTTCCATTGTCCATGGTGAGAACTGAGGTTGGTGTAACAAAGCCTTCACACTGCTAACTTCAGGAGCAGAGCTTGGCTTACTTTATGTGTTGTGCAGCATAGAATATACAGATTGTAATATATAGATGTAAATACAAAAGGCTCTGGAAATGTTCGGTGTGCTAGCTCGTTCAGCAAATATTTCAGAGGATTGTTGTTGACTCAGGTAATGGACTTTCCCATCATGACTGTCTGTAAATTAAGAGGCTTAAGAGACTATTTAAGGCATAATGAAGATGAAAGCTTCTTTGTAAACGGCAGCGGCCTTCTTGAGATGACACTTCTCAGGCCTGGTTTTACGTGTCTATTCCCACAATATCACTGAGAAGGACTGAAGGCCAAGCTGTCCAAGGATATGTCTGGAAAGCCATAGCTTTCCAAGGCAGCAGGAGCTGAGATGAATCAGAAGCTGTCCAAGACATTTGAATCTGCTGAAGTCCAACTCCAAGAAGTTTATCTTTACTATTGGGAACTTCAGGCTCAGGGCACAAGTGTGGCCAGGGTGTGGTCAACAGCACCGGTCAAATACAATTAACAGCTGAGAGAAAGTGAGAGGAAGGCACGATGGCTTGCCTGACATTGCATAGTTAGTCCAGAGTCAGCACCCCAACATAGAGTCCCAGGTCAGCACCACAACCCCTGGGCATTGCTGCCTCTGACGGCGTGGGTTGCCATCAGACTTCAGTGGTGTGCTGATACATGTGCATCTTCCTGCTTTGAGCAAGAAAGCAAATTCAGTGCACAAATGACATTTCGGTGGGGGGGTGGGTATGAATGGTTGCCCACACGTGCCTGTGGACACACAGACATGTGGGACATGACTGAAGTAGGTCTTGGTGCAAGAAGTAAAACGATACAGATAACCAAGCATACATTAATAAAGTCTGACTAGTGCATAGTGCCTTTCTTGTTTATTTTTGTGTTGACCCCAATATTAGCAGTACACATTTCATAAACAAAACCCATGTCCTGCACTGTTAATTGTTAACATAACAGAGGGTTCGTGAACCCGTCTTTCATCACATCACTTAAACATTATTTAAACAGTATTTTATTACATTTATTTCTTCAGAGGTAAAAACATTTCCTTGGTATGCCTGTCAACTGATTTGAAAACTAAATATCTAAATTGCTGTAGTTTATTTTTCCCAATGATTTCTATATTGTTTCAGTATCAGCCTTTGAGAGTAACACTGAAAATGCAGTCTTTTGTTGTCTTAATTTTGGAATATCAGAAGAATGTTTTCCCAGGAAAGAAATACTGTCTGGCTTGTTAACAGAATGAGTTTTAGACACTAGTTTGGGTCTTCAAAAGTGAGCAAGAGAGTTAGATGCCCAAACCCAGTGACTTTCAATGAGAACTGGTTACTTAAAATTCAGAGGCCTCCTTCAAAAGCTCATCACTAATCTCTTTAGTACAATTTCAACTTCATTGTAATTAACTGTGGATTTAGACTTCAGTATAAATTCACCTTGTCTAAAATTTACAGAAGCATCCTCAACTCCTGTTTTCAAAATGGCTCGGGCTCCAAGGAGACCAAGCTCTACTGGAAGTCCCCAAAGTTACCAATGCCAAATTTAAACTTAGGCACTGGAGACCTTTCTGTTCAGATGTTTGCATCTGCCACATCCAATATCCATCCCACATTAAGGTCTGTGCACCCATCGCCTTCCCTCCTACCAAGAGCTGGGGAAGATGTTGGCTAAGGAAGAGCTGCAGTTGCTCTGGCTCATTCTGGAGCTGGTGAAGGTCACCAGAATTGTGAGATGTGCCATGAAGCATACCTATCCACACTCTATACATAACCCATATCTCCCATGGCTGTAAGGTTTAGGAAGCTCAAGATGTTTTTTAAAACTATGTTTTAAAAACATAAGTTCCTTTGTCTTTCTAGGGTTTTTGGTCAGTTTTTAGGTCTGGTGGGTTGAACAATTAAAGGAATGTACTTCATTAGGATATTGCTCTTCAAGAAGGGAAAGGTTTGGCTTAATGTAAGTAAGTTGAGGTTTGTAATCTATCATGAAGTGAACATGGAGAATGGTTAGATGTGGACATAGGATTTCTGTTCTCAGCTGAACTGCTAGCTGTGTAAAGTGTAGAATAGGTTTTACGAGTGGCGTAATTTTCTCCCACCTATCAATTGCTCTTCCACTTTGGCTGAGAGGTCAGCAAACCCCAATATTGAAAGCAACACCAGAAGAGGAAAGACAAAACCTTCTCTGAAAGCTTTAAGAATCTCACTTCTTTTGGTATGATTGCAGGAGCTTTAATTCTAGCCTCTGCTTCTGCAGAGCTCTGCATATTTTTATTCACCTGAGCAATCCTGTAGACCTCTGTGTCATCACGATCCCAGCATGGTCTTATGAGTTCTCAAAATCAGAGCTGTAATCCAGGAGCTGCTTTCACTGCTACACTGAAAGTTGCTTCTGGGTGACAAATAATTTCCTGCCCAGAAAAAGAAAGGTCTTTCAAAGATTCCCCATCCTACACTGGAATGAAACAAAAAAAAACCCCAAAAAACCAAACCCCAAAATCCCCCCAAACCTCCCCAAAATCCCCCAAATCCACAGAAACAAAAAGCAAACAAACACACACACACAAAAAGAGCTAAGGAAAGCCTGTACTTTGTGTGTTCCAGTAGTACTGGTAGCCCCTATTGTCTGGAAAGCCCCAGATTAAGATTTCCCATGTATTGATTCACACAGGCTTCTTGATTTTTTAAAGTTTGGTTTGTTAGGGTTTTTTTAAAAATTTTGTTAATTCAGAAAACACTGATTTGCTGATGACAACTGGTTTTTTTGAAGAAACACACAAACCAATTCTGATAACAATTTCACAAGGGAAAGCTTTTTAGTTCCAGGAGGACATCCATGTCCAAGGCTGGATAGCTGTCTAGACAGAGCAGGTATTTAGAAAGAGGAGGTCAGGTGGTCAGGTTTGTGCTGGTAACAGACAAAGCAAGGACCAGTTCCCAGCCCCGTAGCCAAAAGATATGACATGAGTTCTGACTGGATCCATGCTAAACGCTCTTCATCCTGAAGTGCTGTCTGAATCCTGTGTGGTCTCCACCTTACCTTAATGTACTTCAATAGTGATAGCAGGGGTGAGATCAATTCAATCATATGGATGATACGAGATCAGTGTCTGAGTCCATGTGTGCCACTGGCAGCCAGAGCCCTGCCTGACTCCAGCTCTCCTTTCTGGGTACCACAGGCATCAGCAGCATCAGTGCCTCCACCATTTGGATATTTTTTGGCAACCCAGATCTCTGATTTTAATATTTAATACTGATTATTCTAAGATTCATCTTCTATCTTGTTTTTGATCAGAAAACTCATCCTAAACCTGAGAAACTTTTTTTTTTTAATTAAGCTTTTGTGAGGCTTGATATATTCTTACATTCTGTAATCAGTTTTGGTTCCAGCAAATCAGGCTGGATGCGAGTGTGTGGACAGAATAAAATACACCTTAGAACAACCTCCCTACCAACAGCCCTCCCACTCAGTCCTTCCTACATTTCTGCCTCTGGTTTTGCTTTGCTTGTCTAATTATGTTGGCTGCTGTGTAATTATTTTCATGGAACAATAATTTTAACAGCATGCAGTTTATCAGAGGTGCAAATTATACATAATAACATCCAGCGATTTGCAGTTAAAACTTTCATAATGTTATGAAGTCCTTGCATTTTTCAACAAATTAGAGAGGAACTAAATATTCTCCATTTTGTATCCTTTTCCCTTTTTCATACTGAAAACAACCTACTGATTTTCTCGGAGTCAATTAAACCCATTTGAACTGAAGCACTTTTATTTTGGAACAAGACTGTCCACATGGGGAGTTAATCAAGAATAATTATTCCTCTCTAAATTCACATCCTCGAATAATTTGAATTAAATCCCCAGTATAGACAAGCCCTAAATGTCAGAGGAGGTTAAAAGGAAGGAAAAAAACCCACTCAGCTAGAGGAGATCTATCGTATCAGAAAGCAATGAATATCAAAACCTTGTCTGGGCACCCAGGCCAGTGAGGAAAGCCATGTCAAGACTGATTCAGGCTCATTTACCACACTTGATTACACAAGCACTTGCTCAGTGCTTTGAAGTCAATCACATATACATTTCAGTAGCATCACCTGTACGTACGCACTGTGGCGGTGATAGCACCGTCCAGGAGGGAGATACTGTGATCACCAGAAGAGAACAAGTTTAAACATATTTCAGGGAAAGAATTTTGCTCAGGGATGCCTTTTCCTCCTGCTCTTCTAGCAGGCTGAAGGCAACACGACTTGCACACCTTTCAAAGGCAGGGAGCTATGGGGAATTCTGGCAGATCTGTGTTTCTATCTTGGATTTGCCACACTCGGCTTTCATTAAAGCACAAGCTTTGCTTTCGGATTGCAACTGAGCAGCAAGGTTAGTAGCCATTATTGCTCCAAAACAACGCTGCGGTGCCTTTTCTGTGCCAAGAGCCACCAGTTGCAGCAGCCTCCAAGGATCTCAAGGCAGGACCAGGTCCCCCGTCCTCTGAAATGCCCCTCTGTTTTCGCTGTATTTACCTGCATGACATGCTCACAGCCCAGAAGGCCAACTGTATCCTGGGCTGCATCAGACAGTCAAGGGAGATGATTGTGCCCCTCTACTCCGCTCTCCTGAGACCCCACCCCAAATACTGTGGCCAGTTCTGGAATCTCCAACATATGAAGGACATGGAACTTTTGGAATGGGTCCAGAGGAGGGCCACAGAAATGATCAAAGGGCTGGAGCACCTCTCCTAAGAAGACAGACTGAGAGAGTTAGGCTTGTTCAGCCTGGAGAAGAGAAGGCTCTGGGGAGATCTTATAGCACCTATCAGTAACTGAAGGGGCTACAAGAAAGCTGGGGAGGGACTTTATAGAAGGGCATGTAGTGATAGGACGAGGGGGAATGGTTTTAAATTGGAAGAGTTAGATTTAGGTTGGATAGTAGGAAAAAATTCTTCACTACGAGGGTGGTGAGATCCTTGCACAAGTTGCCTAGGGAACTGGTGGCTGCCCCCTCCCTGGAGGTGTTCAAGGGCAGGTTGGATGGGGTCTTATGCAGCCTGGTCTAGTGAGATGTGTCCCTGCCCACAGCAGGGGGTTGGAACTTGATGATCTTTAAGGTCCCTTCCAGCCCCAAACCAGTCTATGACTCTATTATTCTATGATTTATCAAACACAAGGTACATGACAGAGCAGTACTATATTCTGAGGTGATTCTCTCTTCAGCTGAGCTTTTCCCTCCAGATGTACACCATGACTGGCTCCCCTAACCTTTCACAAGGACAATGGAGCTACCTGGCCAAGATAAAAGCAAGTATCTTTATGTTGATGCTCCCCTTATGGAAAGCAAGCCAGGCTAACCTGCTCGGTTTGGTCCCGTAGCACAGCACTGTCTGGCATGCTTGAGTTTGCTTTTCTGGGTGAAAAAACAACAGGAACAACAACAAACTCAGCACCTGAGGCAAACAGCCACTTGACTGCCATTTCAAGGAGAGAATGTATGCCTGAGGCAGCACTGCATCCCCACGGCAGCCACAGTCCTGCCTCGTCTCTCCCCCTTCCGAAAGGCCAGAGAGCAGCTGGCATTTGCAGGGTAGAAGGGTGCAGACTCCACTCTCCCACCATCCCAGCCCAGCTTCTCTGTCCCCTCCTGTCCCTTCTCTGAATTCCAAAACCCCCAGGGAAACCTTGAGAGCTCCAGAGAGGATCCTTACATGTTGGGGAGGGGGAACCAGCTCTAGTGTCTTGGAGACGAGGGACACAAGTAACCACTTGAATTATTTTTGGAAGATCTTCAGTGTTTTCCTCCTGAGGTGGGCTAATGCCAGGGGTGACATTCATCCAGAAGGAAAAACATGGCCATCAGCACACAGGGTGACCGCACAGTGAAGAATTTGCTGGCCATTACTGGTGCCTCTGACAGGGCACCAGTGCCAGCATGGAGAGGGAATTTCTTTGGAGGCAGAAAGTTGTAGAGCAAAAGCTCAAATTAATCAGACATCAGGAAAAAAAAAACAAAAAACAAAAATCAAGTTGCAGTACTTGGCAGGAACACAAACCATATGGAAATGGCTGGAGTCCCTGCACAGTGAGAGGATAAAGCACCACTTGGCAGTCAGTGACTAGGTCAAGCACAGGGTGCTATGTAAGACTCAGCACTTGGGCCCCAGCTTGGCTCTGCCCTGCATCAGGCCCAAGGACTGGGGCAAGGGCTTTTTTCCAGTTTGTGGGGAAATGTCAAGTTTATTCAGAAGAATGTCGTTGGATGCTGTCCAGAAAGTTTACTCTCTGGGAGCTACGCAACACCACTTTGTCATTCCTGTGCTCAAGCGACCCATGGAAATAACAGGGTGTGAATGAAATCCTTTTTCAGCTGCTTCGGGTCGAGGCAGTACAATCCTTCTTCTGTCTGATTTCCAGCCATGTCGATGAGGAACCATCAGAGCAGAGCTCTGCGTCCGCCTGTTCCCAAAGGAGGCTGCTTTCCACATTCCCGCTACACCGTCCTGCAGACGGCTCTTCCACACGTCTGGAGGGCGACTTTCCTTTTCTTCTGATTGTTACTGCTCAACCAGACAAATGCTTCTCCATATGGGTCATGGTAGTATTAACACCAGGCTTAAGGAAGAGGAAGTCGTCGGACAGTTACTGTGGTTTTAGTTGGAATTCTTGACTCAAAGGACTGCTGGAGCCAGCACCAAGATACTTGTTTCTGTAGGATCCTAAGTTCACTGTAAGTGCAGGCAGATGGATCCAAGGGAGTGAATCTGGGCTGGAAATGAACAGGATTAGATGTAAAGTGCCACCTCAGAAGAAAGTTAACAGAAGATTGCTATGACTGTCCAGAAAAACAAGTGTCCACACTGAAACAGAAATCCAGTTTTCAGGGAAACCTATTGTGGACACTGATCTCCTGTTCACATTCTTGTCATCTCTTCTTGCTCTCTGCCAGCAGATGTGAGTGGCAGAGACTTCCTTGTCTCTTCTCCCTCCTGTGAAGTTCAAGTGGAGTGTCACGCCTGTTGATAACATACACACACCTGTGGTATTGGTGCCAGCTGTGGTTACTGTTACAAGTCCACATTCAAAGTCTAGAGTTTATCTCCAGAATAATGAGAAGGCTCCATGAATCCATGAATGATGGCTCCAGAAGCCTGAGCAGTGACTCTTGAAGATCCTGGGGCTCTCCTGGGCTGTTAGTGTCAGCAGGCCTGATGGTGAGAGCATAAACAAATAGAGGAAGAAGTTCAGCTCAGCCCTGCACAAATATATCAACTTCTCAGTTTTAGGTGGAGATGTGTTTCCTCTTTCAGGTGCTCTACCAGTATGCACTGCTGCCAAAGGAAGATAGCACTGAGGCTTTCATTAAAATAAGCTGAAATAGGGAGCTATCCCATCTCATATAAGTCACTTTGGTGGACTGGTGGCAGAATTCCTCTGCATCTATCAAGACTTAAATTGAATGAGAATAAATTAGCTCATGCCATTCATCAAATCGCTGCCTCGCCACTTCTCTACTGCTCTCCAAAACTGTGCAGCAGATAGAAAGACCAAAAACCTCTGCTACTGTTCATTCCTTTCTGTCATATGACTTTTCTGATGATTTCTCTCCAGCCAGTTGGTTTTGCTCTTGATCTTTTATTTTTTTTCTCCCCAATAAAAGTTTTCTGTTGCAAAAACTCATGAAAGAAATGCCTGTCAGACCAAAGTATAGAGATGGATGGACTTTGTAACACTGTCACGGACTCTCAGAGAAGACAGTGAACAGGATTTATTCCAAAGTGTGACATGAAAGGTTGTTCTTCAGCTAGTACTCAGGGCAGGTTTAATGTAACCATGGGGTCAGATTGTGCAGCAAGAGAGATATTGGTGAGCAAAATGTCAATCCTGCATGCCACAATGCTACCAGATTGGCGGGGGGGTGGGGGGAGGTAAAACTCCAAGTGTTAAAACTGTTGTTACATCCAGCACTTTTGTTCTTCTTCCACAAAGCTGCAGAACACAACTTTGCAACAGTGTTCTGCATCTTACATTATCCTGCCAGCTGGCCTCTACTTTCTGTTCATCGTGGATGAATCTCCAGGCACACAAATCAAATCAAGGACTTTCTCCAAATAGAATTATTTGACAAGGACCATTATTGCATTTCTAAACCAGATACAGAGTCCTCATAACCCACAAAATATAAAATGATATATGTTCTTTAAGATCAAGGAATTGTTTTAAAACCTTCAACTAGCGATAAAAGTCCAACCTTCAGTGATAAAGCAGGAGAACTTCCTAGCTAAGGCAGAGTGCTCTGATGGGTACTGCTATGGATCTGTAGGCTGCTTTGCCCGAATTAAGTGTTTCAGGAAAGCACAAGTACATTTTCCTGGCTGTCTAAAATGTCAGTCTGAATTCCCATTTCTCCCTTGAGCACTGGGTGTATGAAGCATTTTGTGGGTAACAGTGTCTGGGGATATCTAAGTTTTTTCCTGCCCACGCTGGCTGCTGCTATAGCTTCAAGGTAAGACATGTTGCACTTGTCTCCTGATCTTTGCTACATACGTTGGATAGACAACTACAGAAAATCCACTCTCCAACTCAGTTAAGCAGATCTGAACATCTTTATTGGATACAACCAGGGAATTTTCTCCTGAGTGGATTAAATTCAGTCTACACACAACAACATTTCTCACTTTGAACATAAACAGGGATTTGCTTTTTTACCCCCAGCTCTTTTCCATTCTCTTTAAGAGCAGCACATCGACAACACAAGAGACCAGCGCTAGCAGCTTTCACACAGAATCAAGCACCTATGTTTGTATTTCCTAGCACCCATGTAGGCAGCCATGCATCCTTCCTCGGGGAGGGAGCATCGTCAGGGGTGCAAAGGGAATAATGTGTCTGTGACCTGTGTGCCTCCTTTGTGCTGAGATTACCCGCTACCACACTGACTGCAGTCGCTTTTGTGATTTATGTCCTCGTTCCTTAATGGCATGAAGCAGTTTTTAAAACCGTGGGAGATAAGTATGCTCTGTGTGTACGGATACTGCTCAGCGAAGCAGCTACCAAATTGCATTTTGAATAACGTCCCTGAATTTACTAATCTCTGCTTATAAAGGCAAAATATTTACACTACCGAGTCAAAGGCTGGGATCTTCAGTTTGCTCAGCACTGTCTCAAGTCTGTTCCTCTTGGATACAATGGCAGATTTACCATCAGCTTCTCTGGGAGTCATAGCCAGGCCAAAAACAAGGGCTTATGGAAATACCATCCATAGTTCCTAATCCTCTGCTGGAAGACTTTCCAGAAAGGCAGTACTGTCAAGCCACCCTTCCCCTTCCTCAAAAAGTTTTATTTGCATTTTATGTAGTGCCCCCCTTTACTACATCCTTTAGTGAAAAAAATCCAAAGCAAGAAGAAATATTGAGCTTCCATACAGCTAGTAGTGTGTTCCACAGTTCAAAAATGCAATGATTTTGCTTTTAATCTGATAAACCCATCTGTTCGGGGCAAGGATATATTCTTTATGACTTGATGAAACTGGATGTTAAAAGTAAAACTATTTCTAGGCTCTGAGGCTAGGCATTTCCTTTGCACACCACAACTTTATTTGTTCCAAAGCCAAAGTAAACTGTACAGGTAACATAAAATCAATTCCTTAATCCATAGGCATAACACAACTGTTCCTTGTAACTCTCCATTTGTTGTCCCAGCCCATAGCTTGTAATTCCCGTACAATGCACAGCTCTCCATAAGCACTGCTGCCTACAGATCATCAACTCAATAGTGTTACCCCATGTCTCAGCATCTGCTTTATGTCCCCATTTCCACCGTGGGCTGGATACCATGGTACTGCAGGTAGGATCAAAGAATATGGAGAGAAACATGTTGCCATAATAAAATTTTCATATAGAATAATCCTGACTCCTTTTCAGTGTGACAGACCCGTAACATAATGTTAGGATCTCTTTATTAGTTTATTTATATATATATATATGGCTTGCATATTTCTAGCATTTGCTGTCAAGGTGTCCATGATTTATCTAAAGACTTTAAACATAAGAAAGCATGGGCTGCCCAAATCTCAGCTGCTCACTGAAGGTATTTGTTGCTTCATGCAGCATTGCCATAAGCTCTCTGAGCTGCCTTCTCTGTTTCTCCTGGCTACCTTTCAGTCCCTAGCTTTCCATATTTCCTAGCCTGAGCTCCCCTGAAGGACTGAATCAAACTTTGGTCTTTAAGAAACTCGACAGACATCACCTTCTGTGTCATCAGGTGTAGCGTTGCTCGCTCAGTGGAGCTGTAAAGTGCTCTTACAGCCTTGGCATGTGAAACCTGGCTCTGCAGCAATGAAGCTCGTGCTTTCTGTCTTCCACAGTGGAAATCTGCAGGCTGACTCCTGAGCTGGATTTTTTATTATTTTTTTTAACCCTACAATGGGACTTAATGTTTTTGAGACATTTCAGTTTGCATTCAACAAATGAACTGACTCTGCTTTCATCTGTCAGAAGTCCTAGGCACTTCAGAGCCTTTAAACTGAAATGATCTGGGAGGCTTGGCAGGCATTAAAGACCTCTCATTTACTTGTTGATCAGTTACGTTGCTTACAGTCTTCCACAAACAGGTCTTAACCGGGCTGTGACAGCAAAAAGGGAAAAACTTTGCTCTTGACATTTCCCTGAACACCCTTCAGCAGTGCTACAACCAGCCAGCGAGCACATCCCTCTCTCTTGTGGTTTTCTTTAATGAGGATCACTTCCAGTTATTTTCTTCCCAATGCTGCACCCTTACCTTTTTTTCAGAGACAAATACTGTTCAACTTCTTGTGTAGGCACGTTTTCCAGGAATATTGGGATGTTTTATCACATAGTCCATACACTGATTGCTTTGCTACGTTACCTGTCCCTGAAGTCCTCTGTCAGGGATGCTCAGGTTTTCTGCTTTGTGTTTCTTTGAGCTTTTTTGTCTAACCTCAGGGCATTGAAACTTAGACCCTTTGATATTCTGTGAGGGCTTCACAGTGAAGTACTCATCAACTAATTGCTCTGACTTAAATGTTAGTCTAATCTGGAGTTTAGTCTGACAAATTTAGCAACTGACCCATTTCATGTCTTACTGGGCCCAGACTAGCAGCAGGACTGACACCACTGTGCTGAGGTGATGGGGTCTGTGTGACTCGTTGTAGTTTTGCTTGGCTGGGTTCTGGAGGGGGAGGGGGGCTGCAGGGGTGGCTTCTGCCAGAAGCAGCCAGAAGCTCTCTGAAAGCCCCACAGAGCAAACACCAGCCAGTTCAAGGCCACAGTCATTGTTGACCAAGGCCGAGCCCATCAGCAATGGTCACAGCATCTCTGGGAATCACATTTAAGAATCAAAAAAAACCCACTAGCAGCCTTTTACCACCAGAGAAGGGAGTGAGAAGATGTAAGGAGCTGTGCTGACACCAAGGCCAGGGAAAGCAGGGAGAAGGCACCCCAGGTGCCAGAGAGAGAGATTCCCCTGCAGCCCCCGGAGAAACCCATGGTGGAGCGGGTGTCCCCCTGCAGCCCATGAAAAAGGCCGAGACCCCACCTGCAGACCGTGGTGAGGCCTCATGCTGGAGTAGGGGGAGCCATGCAGGAGACGCTGTGACCCGCATTGGAGCAAGCCTCTACCAGCACTTGCAGCCTGTGGAAAGAGACAGAGATATGGAGATGAGTGAAAGAGAGAGAGGTCAGTGCCAGAGCAGGTTTGCTGGGGGTAGGGGCTTGTGACTTCATGAAGGACCAGGCTGGAGCAGTCTGGGCCTGAGAGACTGAGAGACATTTTATCCTTTATGATTGCACGCTGTAGAAGTGCCCCACGCTGGGGCAGCTGGTGAGGAGCTGAAGCCTCATGGGAAAGGACTCACATTGGAGAAGTTTGTGGAGGACTGTCTCCTGTGGGTGGGACCCCACGGTACAGCAGGGGAAGGGTGTGAGGAATGCCCTCCTACACCCCCCCCCAAGACAAAAAGGAAGCCAGTTTATGAGGAACTGACCAAAAGCCCCATTCTCCCAGTCCTTGCCCCTCCCTGTGCCACAATGGGGAGAAGAAGGGAGTGAAAATATTACTAAAGTGAAGTCTGCTAAGAAGGGAGGGGTGGGAGGAGGTGCTTTAAGATCTGGCCCCATCCAGCCTGGCCTGGAAGCCTGATGAGGGGTGAGCAGCCACAGCTTCTCTGGGCACCCTGTGCCAGGGCCTCACTGCCCTCACAGTAGATAATTTTTTCCTTATATCTAATCTGCCCTCTTTTTATTTAAACCCATTCCCCCATCCTATCACTACATGCCCTGATAAATTGTCCCNCCATTCCCCCATCCTATCACTACATGC
>VZTU01016237.1:0-63596 GCA_013400835.1 Zapornia atra
TTATGCCAGCAAATACCCTGCAGAAGCTGTGCCCCTCCTCAGGATAACCCCCATCTGCCAAGGGGAACTTGGAAAAATGTCGTCCTTCTCACCTTGCCACGTGTTTGAGACCAAGGCCAAGTGCTGCCCCTTGGAGACAAAAGGAGTACTGAAATGGCACAGAAATGCTCAGATAAAGAGAAAACATCACCTTAAGTTGCTAGGCAGCACTAACACAGATGTGGAAAACCTGGCTGGATGCCTGAGATAGATGGGA
Source organism: Zapornia atra (assembly GCA_013400835.1). Classification (NCBI taxonomy): domain Eukaryota; kingdom Metazoa; phylum Chordata; class Aves; order Gruiformes; family Rallidae; genus Zapornia; species Zapornia atra. The sequence goes on from VZTU01016237.1 coordinate 257, forward strand.
CTTGGTCTGAGGTTCTTTGGCTGATCACCCCCCTGCACATCAGGGTTCCCCAGCATGCATTGGTGAGTCCAACAGTAGTGCTGGGTGCTTTGATAAACCTGCAAACCAGGTTGTAGGTTTGCACCATGCCCAAGGTGTGCTGGGTGCATTGTGTGCTATTTGCCCTCGCAGAAGAAGGTGGCAGTGAAAAGTCCCCTCCCTGTTCTGGTCAACTTTTGAGGGGGCTGTTCCTACCAGCGATGAGCACACTCAAGTTGGCCCAGACGTTACTAAAAAGCCATTCGAAGCTCTCTGGCTGGCTGTGTACAACAGTGACAAGATCATTAGCATCAGAGGAAATCCTGACTTTTTTTAGGAAGAATGTAAACAACTGCTGTTCCCCCAAGAGCAGCTTCATTCAGCACCCGGGAGAGAAGAAAGAAAAAGAGGAAGAAAACCTCCTTGGGTTGCTGCTGCACGGCTGGCTTCTGCTCAGCACCATCCTGCTCCAGTGCAAAGGGTCTGAAGGAGGTTGTTTAGGGACGAGCAACAGAGAAAAAGCAGAAGCTTAAATGCAGCACTTCACATGAGAAATGCCTGTGTACAGGTTTAGCTGCTCTCCATTGGTTGATCGCAGAGCATCATTTCCATATATCTATGTATGTATCATCGAATCATACAATCCCTGACTGGTTTGGATTGGAAGGGACCTCAGAGATCATGTAGTTCCATCCCCCTCCCATGGGCAGGGACACCCTCCACTAGCCCAGGTTGCCCAATGCCCCATCCAACTTGGCCTTGAACTCTCCCAGCAAGGGGCAGCCACAGGTTCCTTGGGCAGCCTGTGGCAGAGGTGGCTGCTGAAGCACCAAGCCCTGCCCTGAAACTGTTTCATCATGTTCACATCACTGCCATATATGGCAACCACCTTCACAGGGATATCTGCTTGGTGTCTGCTCCAGCCAAGCCCTTAGTCACCTCCTGGTCTCAAGCAGCTGTGTCAGGCCTGGGGAAGGAGCAGGTAAAACAGAACTTCCAAGAACAGACAAATAACTTTCACTTGCTCAAGGAACACAAACAATCAAAAAAGGAAGATAGTAAGAGCAGCAAGAGGAAGTGAATAATTTAAAGCAGCAGGATCCATAGCCAGTTCCTTCAGCATAGGAAAGCCTGACTCATCACCTGCCACAGTACAGGGGCTGCAAGCACCCAAGGGGTGGCAGTGAAATCTTTCCATACAAGAAGGTGCACGAACTGATGGCAAAAGAAGGAATCAGGACTTTGGTAAGTGCTTATGGCAGTTTTATCTGACAAGGCTCCTGACTCAGAGCTGGGAACATGAGTCCCCTGGGATTGGCTATCCCCAGTGAGCCTCTTGGGGACCCGAGGACTGACATGTCCAAGTTCCAACGTGGTCTAAGGGGAACATAATCCTACAGAGAAGATCTAGTGAGAACATTCAGCATCGTGTGCTTTAAGATATTTGTTTCCCTAAAATGCTGGTAGATTTGTTTTCCAGGCCAGGCTCTTTGCCCATGGGCACCTGGAGAGCTTCATCACTGCCATTTGCTCCCCATCCCACCACCTCAGTCATCAACCATGGAGGCTGCAGTGATTGTAGCACTCCTGATGGGAGTCACGAAGCAGGTGGTCTTGAAGGCTGCCAAGTCTCTAATAAAGGACTTGCTATACTCTTACCAACCGCCCCAAAAAGGCTGCAGTATGAACCCCACAAGGATGGTATGGCACATTCATAGGGTTTGTTCCACTGTGCTGGCAGACATCAATTCTTCCATTTGCTGTAGCCTCCTAATCATCTCCAAAGTCGATCCAGAATACCTCCATGAGCAACTCAGTGGTGGGAAGTCTACCACCCTGGGTACAAAGTCAAACCTTGCATCAGGCTGTGAGGTTCCCACACCTCTGGCAGTAAGAGAGACCTCTGCCAAAACTCTGATACCAGCAGCTAGATTTACAGACTGGTGAAAGTCTGGGTTTACCATGCTCTTCAGCCATAAGCCAGGGAGCCCTTGTAGAAATAAGCCCGGTCGTTAAGTCCAGTTGAAATACACAGTGCAGTGGATCTCTTGTTTGAGCTCCAGCATCTCCACAGACTCCAGCAGATGTCTTCTAGGTGATGTTTTCAAATTTTCTCTCAGTATGATGTAAGGTTGGAAGTTTGATTTATTAAAAGAAATAATCTCAGCTCTTTGAGCAGAGATCTCGATTTCATCACCTCATTCCAGGAGCTGGGACCTTGGCATAGATGGATAGTGCCTATCTGTTAATCCAGCACTGGAGAGAAGAAAGGAAGAAAAAGCTTGTCAATTTGTAGTGAAACAAAGGAAGAAATAATTTTGGGGCCCTCCTGCTACCCGAGACTCAAAGAGCACTGATGCATCGAGGCCTTAGAGTGGGTTTTTTGCAAAGGTCAAGTGCACATCCCTGGTAAAGGAACAAGCAGAATAAAAATTGGCATTAAATTCTGTGTGAATAAAACCTTGATAAAGAGTCACCGAAAACCCCAGAGAATAGGAAATGCTGTTGTAGTTGTACTACAAGGCTCTGGGGTTTTATCCTCTACCCCCCTGGAGCCTGCTATTCCTGCAATTAATTTAATCTGTGTCTCTAGCAGGGTGTGAGCAGAAAGAGGGGAGAGGAACGTAGCTTAAAGCAAATTGAGTTTTTGGTTTTGCTTGTTTTCAAACTTGGTAAGAGGAGAGCTTATGTTGTAGCCTCAGTGTAAATCTCTCTCACATTCCAGGTAACCCTGGAGGAAAATACCCCAAAGAGTACATTCTGGAGAGGAAAAAGCTTTGAGAGTGACCCATGTACAGCAACTTGCAGCAGACAGGTGAGGACCGGGGCTGTGTGTGGGGATGCTGGATGCTGATGCTGCCTGGAGGCCACCCAGCGGGACGGGGAGCGGCAGCTCAGGACAGACAGACGAGGACGGGAAGCCGCTGATAAATGACGTCTGTTCTCGTTGTGACTCACCGCAGAAACTTCCCTACCTGAGCTCATCTTTTCAAGACGTCTCCACTGATGACGGTTCCTCGTGGTGTTGTGAGGGTCTTTTTAAGTCAGACTTAGAAAGCAGCCCAAACACATTGGCACTGAGTAATTACCATACGGGTTTAGCACCGGCGTAGTAAAAGTGCTTGAGCGGCACTTCTCTGATCCAGAGCACCGTAGACTCTGAGTAATTGCTCCTCACCCTGTGCAACCGGTGTTCGCGTTGCTTTCTCAGGCTCACGATGAGCAGGCTGAGGCAGAGGGAGAGCCACAGGTCCCGGAAAGGCCACAGAGTCAGAGCAAGAGCGCAAGGGTGTTGCTGAGATTTTCAGTCTTCCCTGCTGCACACAGCCTTTCCAGAAAGGCACAGCCAGGACTCACTGCCCATACTCCCCTTCCTGCCGTCCCTTTGAACACCATTCTGCACCCAGGCATGCCCTTGGACTAAGCATCTCAAAGCCCATCCTTTCCAGGAGACTTCACCTTGTCTTCTTCAAGCCTCTGCATGGCTTATGCTGCAGCTGAACCCAACCTGCAGCATGGGGAAAAATGACAATGGAAATAATCTGAGGAAAGAAGGGAGCCAGAGCAGCTCTGCCAGCTTTTTTATCTCCTCCTAAAGCTGGCATCAACATACATGGCTTGGGGAAGCACATGCAGCCACGTTTCTCATTCACAGCAGTTTTGAATGGGGGTGGGAGGACTCGTTTCCTGGGTGCGCTGAGGCGGAGGGTTGGTGGTGCAGCCTAGTGCACCATGGGGACTGTTGGGATGCTCTCCATGCCAATCACTAAAGCTGTTGGAGAACTTTGGTGCTCACCTCCCACAGGTGCTTACCACCCAGGGCAGGTGGGCACAGGGACTCCTCCAGGAGTACCTGTAAGTGCATGAGAAGTGAGCGGAGGCATGGCCAGGGAAACAGGGAGGTGCTGAGCAGGACAGACAGACTGAGTGTCTGGCACATGGAGAGAAAATTGAAATCCTACAAACAGGTTCCTCACATGAAAGGCTGTTTGGAGAGCTGATCTAAAAGATTTCTCCAGTGGACTGAAGAAGAGGAAGAAGACATTTGGGATGCTCAAGGAACAGCACATGTTGCTTTCAGGTATGTTCATGGGGGATTTAGGAACAGCTTGATCTCCTTAAGATGCAAAAGATAGTCCAAGATAGACTGAAAATTTGGAACAAAACCTGAGGACATTATGTTGTTACAACCAGATAAACACTTTGTTCCTCTTTCAGAGATAAGCAGATTTTACTGCAGATCTTTCTACGTTTTATCCTCTTGTTTTGTACTTCTGATGAACTGTTCTCTCAAGAGAAAGCAACTCCTCCATATCCACAACACTGAGTGGAGCTGCTCCAGGTCCAGCTGGGGAATTAAATCACCTCCTTGAAAGAAGTTATCCATAATCAGTGAATCTTCCAGAATCGTAGACAGCCCAAAATGCAAAAACCATCTCTGGTTAATAGTTTTAGCTCTGTCCTTCAGCTTCCAGCCTTTAAATATTCACCCATCAGTGAAGTGTCAGTGTTCAGCCCCCGGCTCTTGTCTGGAGGCACCTCCTCAGGATGCCACGGGTTTGCACAGCCAGATGTTGGGTAAAGCCCTGTTTTTCAAAAAACCTCTCACAAGCTGTTGTGAGAGGTTCTTTGAGCCTATTTTGTCCAAGAAAAATTATTTTAGATCTATAATAAGGAGTTTATTCCAGGTCTTTTTCTGTTTTGTATGCAATATTTTAGTTCTGGCTCTACCCTTGCCAAAACTGTGGACTGCTATTTTGTTGTCGTTCCTGCTAATGAAGTAAATAGCTTTGCGTTCCAGCTCATGATAATAACAGAGCTGTAGTCCTGGCTGGCCTCAGCCAAGACAGGCTATTAAAATGAGTTTTGTTTTGTCACGTTTCAGTCTCTGAATCACCTTCAAGGAGGCATGAAGCTGGTGGAAAGGCGCAGAAGAGGCTGAGTCAAAGGCAGGAAAAACATCTGAGAGGAACCTGCCACTCCAGGCTTTGCTGGGACAGAAGCAATAATGTCGCTTGTCTCCTAATGCCCCGCAAAGACGCATGTGAGAAAAGGCTCTCTGTGTGTGTGTCTGTCTGTGTCTGTGTATATTCAAAGTGCAGCCCTTTTTTCTCAATCAAGCTGCCCATAACTCCCAGTGAAGTGCCTGTGCGGGCTGTCCGCGGGGAGGTGGGGCAGTGGGAAACGCGGCGCTGGGCTTTGCCGGGTGCTTCCCCGTTACCGGAGTCGCTTTGCTCGGCGGCTTCTGCCCTGAGGGGAGAGGAAAAAAGGGGAGGGAGGAAAAAAAAAAGCCAGTTAGATGATTTCACATGACTTGAACTCTGCAGCCTGATACGATCATTAGAAAGCTTTGACTGTGTTATAAATAACTGTTGGTGCTAGCACAGCTTTGTGCAGGCTCCTCTCTGAAGCTCCTACCTTGGCAGCTGCTGTCAGCAGCCTTGCCTGATCTGGAGGCATCCGTGATCGCAGTCATCAGTGGGGATGTTGGGCTGAAGAGATCATCTTTGCATTCACGATGTCAAACTGCTGCCTTCTGTTTGAGGAAGGCTCAAGCCCTTTCCTCTCCCCGCACCCGCCACCCCACATGCTCCTTGACATGGGCTAGCTTCTTTAGCCACATGAGGTTGCATCCATACCTGCATCCCACAGGACCTCACTGTGGATGTGGCATCACTTGTTACATGTGCAAACCCTTTTTATTTTGAAAGGCACCTGCCATTTTCAGAGCAGCCAGGAAAGCCTTCTCCTCAGCAAAACCAGCCTCTGAGCAGTTGCCAGTTAGCTGCTGCAACAGCTCGTGATGTCAAGTAGTGTTTGAAAACCAGAGATTTATAATCCAGAGTCACATAAGGTCTAAGGCAAATCTAATTTGTGATGAAAAAAACGAGCCTGTAATAAAAAGATTCCACACAGGAAGTCTGATAAACTGTTAATTTTACTTAGGATAATTACAGTATTTACATCTAGGTAGTGCTGACAGTTCAGGGCTTTGATATACTCTAATGGGCTTTATGGGCATCAGAAAGGAACTGGGTTGAGGTCATCGTTTTTGCCCCAGGAACATCCGCTCTCTGTACAAAGCTCGGAGCAGTGTGTGCTACCCCAGCAGGTGCAACCAAGTGCAGGTACCTCTTGCCTGGAGCTGACAGGTCGTACACGTCATCTGTCCACAGCACAGCATCTCTGTGGGCCTCTGCTCAGAGATGGCCCTGCATCATGCTGACTAAATGCTAATGAAGAGGCTACATTTACAGGCAACTCAAAAAGCTTGGCAGAGGAAATAAGCCAAAATATGGTGTACTGACCCCAGAAGAGACGTGGGAAAGGAGAAGGGAAAAGAGGCTGCCTCATCTTCCAGGTACTGCTTTTGATGCTTCAGGAGATGGTTCATTAACAGCAGCCACAGCCCCAGGTATAAAAGGGGCCACCATCATCTCCCATAGCTCTGTTCTGCCACCACAACTTCCAGCATCAGACTGGAATCAAGGAAACAGCCACAAAAATGACCAATAGCCAGGGCTCTAACATTGATTTTGACCACAAATGCTGCTGGTGCTTGTCTTTTTGAGGACTGACTGTGTCTGTCTCTTGCAGATGCCATTGTCCCCCTTGTAAGTCTCCATCTGTAAGCAGGACAAGCCATGTAGATGAAGCGCCAGAGGTGGCTGCAACCCAGGACAGAAATGTCTCATGAGCCCAGTGGTTCCAGTAGCAGTAAACGCCATTTTTGAGAGAGATGTTTTATGTAATATGGGAATGGAACAAGGATGGGCTTGGTTTCTCCATCAGCAGAAGGAGCACCTCTGGGTGCCAGTCTCAGGTTTTGAAGGTGGGTAGCATCTAGACCAAAATAAAGGAGACTGTTGTTTGGGTTTGTCAACAGCTGGTGACTGAAAACAGGCAGATGCTTGTGGATGACACTGAAGGGAGGGTAGGGAAAAGGCCTGGGAAATAGGTGAAAACCTTCTAAAGCAAATCCAGTGCAGGCCTTTCTGAATTTTACCCTCTTGGCGGTGATGTCCAGAAGGCTCATTGGGATTGACATTTACTTCAGCCCTCTCAAGAAGATACTCCATGAATACAACAAAATCTGCCCTAAAATGCCTGAAGAAGGATGAAGTATCTCATTCTTGCACCTACATGGGAGTGATGGCTCTTTACCATCACACTGCCTCGTAGGAAAGGTACACAGTGGTACTGAGAGACACACAGAATGTCTGCCTGGGAGGACAAGTCTGGGTTGCTCCTGGTGTGAGGAACAACCCAGACTTGTTGTCCCAGGCAGATATTTTGGGATCAGTGTGGATCCCTTTAGGAAGTGGTTTATGTTGTTGGAAGGTTTCTGGAGAAACCGGAGGCTCAGGGACGATCCTCACAGAGCTTTCTTGGTAGACTTGCATCTCTGAATGGTTGGGAGATCAGTGAGTTACGAGTATTTTAAAAGTTTGGTCTCCACTTAGCTGAGCAGGGAGATGGATGGGCACTCACTCTGTGTGGAGCAGCCAGATACAAGAGCCTTGGCACCTGCAGCCAGCTCTCACTCCCCAAACCGAACATGGGCGAAAGGTGACTATGGTTGTGACCATAGTGACTCACACAGCGATGCTGCCACCCTAGTTCGAGCCGAGATGGAGTTCATTTTCTTTCTAGTAGCTGGTGCAGTGCTGTGTTTGGGATTTAGGATGAGAATAATGTAGATAACACATGGATGTTTTTAGTTGCTGCCAGCTAGTTGTAGTATCTAGACTAGGTCAAGGACTTCTCAGCTTCTCACACCCTGCCAGGTGCACAAGAAGCCGGGAGAGCACAGCCAGGGCAGCTGACCCAGGCTGGCCAGAGGGATATCCCACACCATCATGCTCCATATATAACCAGAAGCTAGCCAGGAGGCAGAGTTGCTTCTTGGAAACAGGCTGAGCATCGTGTTGGTTTATTTCCTCAGATAGTGAGCATTTGTGCATCACCTCTTCTATATTTTTCTATTATTATTATTGTTATTGTTATTATTAATAACAGTAACAATAACAATAATAATCCCATTAAAATGTCTTTATCTCAACCCACAAGGTATTTGTTTTCTATTCTCCTCCCCATCCCATTGTGGGTGAGGGGTGAGCCAGCAGTCCCGTGGTGCTTACTTACCATCCAGGGTTAAACCATGACAACGGTACATAACTGTACTCACATCTTGCAGAAAAGGCTGCAGCTCTGGGATGAATTTTGGCAAGTGCACACCCTTCCAAAAAGTCCACAATCCCAACATTGGCTGGGGGGAGGGGGAAGGGAAGTGGGGAAGTACGCAAAATGTCCAAGCCCATGTTTTGCATTAAAAAATCATAACATTTCGTGTCTAAAATGTCATGAAGGATCATTTCAATGCATGTGATAAAACTGGGACGAAGTGTCTGCTCCAGCAGCATGCCAGAGCATGCTCTCCATAGTGAGCAAGTGTGGAGAGCATAGTGAGCTCTCTCAGCGAGCGGATGGGAGATGAAGACCTTTTTTATTTGCAGTGTGGCTGATGTCTTCTAGGACACAGAAGAGGAAGTGGGATGAAAAGGTTACCACTGCTTTGCAGTCTCCTCTTGAGCTTTGATACATACCACACTGGTACCTCTGGTAGCTTTTCAGAGGCAACCACCGTGCCCTCCACCTGGCTTATGTGCTGGAGCGGCAAGGCCCGGACTCACGTTTCACACAGGGACCATGAAATGAGGTGGCTCAGCTGTGTCCACAGCCCTGTGGAAAGAAAAGGCATCGAACAGACAAGCTCCTGCTGCTGCAGTGGAGCAGGTAGATGCAGCAAGGTGGTAGGCAGCGGTACAGCCCTGCACCCATTTCCAGAATCAGCCAGTGTCGGTTTTCAAGAGTTTTAAATTGCAGCCTCGAATGCTTTTTGCTTTTGCTCTTTTGCAGCTGGGGCCATTGCTGGCAGCGGCGTGGTGTGAAGGCCCAGCAAAGCTGCACTGCCACTGGGCTGAGCTTTGGGCAGCAGCCCTTTCCTCATCTGATGGGGAGACACTGGAAAGCACCTGAAAAAAGTGAGATCATGGGTCTGTGTCCTGTTGTGAAGGAGTCAAGCTACAGAGACAAATCAGACCTCCCAGCAACTTGTAACTTGACTTCTAGGATTGGATGCAACTTCAGCCCAGGTGAACCAAAAATCATCTCACCCACACCCCCCTTTTGGGATGCAGAGGGAGGAACTGACACGATTGCTGCCTTGGGATCTCCATGGGAACCAGATCAGAGAGGGGGAAAGTGGAAGATGAGAGCAGAGAGCAGCCCAGAGTGAGCAGCAGGGAATGGGGAGGTGGCTGCTGTGGGGTGAGCAGTGCATGGAAGCCGTCGGTGCAGCCGAGATGCCCCATGGTGAGCACTAAGAGTCTTCCTGCAAAACCCGCTGCACTGGGGAAGAANTTTCCTCACAGCAGATTAAAGCCGGCAGCAATCTTGGCGGAGTGAGCTTGTGGAGAGAAGCAAAAGGAGGCAGGAAGCGCTCACTCTTTGCATGGGTTTTGTGGGGAGAAGAACAGAGTGAGCAAAACAAATGCTGGTCCACAGACATCCTTGTCCTCCTCTCCCCTGGGGAACCTGTGGTAGGAAAAGCTGTTCAGCAGTGTCATCTTCCCCCACCTTCTCTCCCGATGCTGCCTGGAGCATCTCTGGGCTGTGGTGACTTTCACCTGGGCTGGGATGAGGAAACTGGACATCAGAGCTCATTGAGTGAGCCCACCCAAAGCCTTGTTGCTCCCTGCTGAGGGAGTCACTTTGCTGGGTGCTAAAGCAGCTGCTGTAGGGCAAAAGTATAGGATTTTATGGTGGGCCAGAGAAGAGATTGGCAGCGTGCTGGCTGAGCACCACTCATGGGCATCAGCTCTGTGGCTTGCAAGCATCTCACTGTTGTCCCTTGATGGTACCATGTCCCTGCTGCCCAAGAACAGTGTGGGAGAATTCCCCTGGTACTGAGGGGAAAAACTTGCGCTTTCCATCAAGGGTAGTCCTCACCTGCCTGCTGATGTGAGCTATGCCTAGGCAAGCACAGGCAGCAACTTGGTCTTGGATCTCTGCCTCTGCCTATCTCTTCTTTGAGTTATCTTTTGTGGTCCCAGACCACTTTGAGATGCATTTACCTTCTTCATTAGGAGCTACCAGGAGAGGGCTGATTGATGCTAATGCCTCGCTTGAATAGTTTGGGTTGGAACCTTAAAGCTCATCTAGTTCCTCCCTGCCATGTTTGCCTTTGATTGCCTGCACACTGGAACAGGTTGCCCAGAGAGGTAGTAGATGCCCTATCTCTGGAAATATTCAACGCCAGGTGAGACGGGGCTCTGAGCGACCTGATTCTATGAGGCAGGAGGACACAACCATGAAGTTCACTCCACAGTGTGTTGCTACAAGCCTGGAAAACTGGTTGAAGCTTCAGCCATTCTTCTCAGACAATAGACACCTTTCACCCAGTAGATTCCTGACAGCCTGCCATTATTTTGATCTATGGCCTGTAGTGTGACTTTTGAGGGGAAAACGCGACAGCCTGAGATTCCCCCTTCAATCTGCTGCTCGATTTGGTTGCTGTCTGTTCCGTCCCACTTCCGCCCAACCCAACCTGCTGTCTCAGCCCCAGATCGTCCTGATTCTCGCATTTTTATGCGAGAGCAGCGAGGGATTTGGCACACGGGGCCCAGCCGATGCCGAGCAGTGCCTGGAGCGTGTTGCCTCCTTTCCAAAAGGAAGAGAAGGAAGCCGCTGCCTGGTCGTTTTGGCCTGCCTGGAGCACTCTTTGTAGGGGCCTGCTCGGCAATGCAGCTCACCTCAGCTGACAAACTGGTGGAAAGCATCAGAAATGTCAAAGTCGCCTTCTGCAGTGCCGCAGGTCCACAAATGATTTGTTTTTCTTTAAGCCAGGCAGCTGCAGGATACGCTACTCTGCAGCTTTAACCATCGTCTCCTCCTGATTTTATTTTTGGGTCCACAGCTCAGACATATCCTCCATTTACAGGAGGGGGGAGCAGCACTGACGCAGCCATCCTTTCTGCCCTGCACACCTACCTGCTCCCCAGGATGTTTAGAAATGTGTCCAATTCCCTCTTCCACCCCCAAAATCTCTGTATTTTGCAGGAAACGGAAGCTGTAGTTGAAATGATTGCTGCTTCAAGGGGCGGGGTGGGAAGAATAAGGCAGTGGGAAGGAACGGGGCTTCCCCCTCACACCACTGTGACCACATCCAGGGGAGATGGAAGCTGAGACACAGAAGACAGGAGACCGATGCCAGCCAGAGCAAGCAGCCATGCCCTGGGGAAACTGGTCTCTCCTCTTAGCTTCACTTGCTGTGCCCTGTGCTGCAAATGCTTCCTTAGATCGCTTGCTGAAGTTTTGACTCCTCCCCCCAACCACAAGCTTTAACGCTGTAAGAAAACGGGGTTGCCACCAGCACTGTGCTGAGATCCCACAGGTCATCACAGCGCTCGAGCCCTTGCGGTCAGGGAAGGGCAGCAGGGCTGCTTCACCAGGCAGCCGCTGAGAAGGAGTTTTCTCTCCCAGGTCTGGAAGCAATTGCTGCTTTACAGTCCATGTTTTTCCATTTGGGAAAACCAGGCTTGGGACAGACGGTTGAAATCCAATGTAACAGCTAAGGCTTCACGAACCGCGCCAGAGCTGAGGTTCAGAGGGTGGGGGGGGGCGGGGACGGGTGCCTGCAGCCTGCCATTTGGAGGGATCTGTTGTTAGAAAAAAGCAAGCTCTAGAAAAAATACAAAAAGAAACCGACTTCTTGTGGGCAGGGCCTCAAGCAAAGGTGCTAAAGCCACGAGAGGAAAATGCCTGTGCCCATGTCTCCCTCCCCAGCCAAAATAATACGCTCAGGGCAGTATACAGACTAAAGGGAGACAATGCAGAGTGTAGCTGGACCCAAACCAAAGTTCTGGGGAAATAAATTACCTGATCAGTAAGCATCTGGGTCCCAGGTCCTGAAAAAGTCAAAGACTGCAAATAAACTGGACTGCCATCAACAGGGACATCTGACATCTTACTCAGCTGGACAGGACAGTGAACGGGAGTTCAAATCTCAGGTAATGGCATAAACACGGATATCCTGCTGCCTGGATGAACGCTCTGATCCCTGTTGAAAAGATCACGTTTCCCTACCCCTCTTCTGCTCCATTCCTGCCCCCCATCACCAAAACCACCTTGCAAATTCAGGATGAGCTTTCTACACCCTAAACCTGGTAAATAAACTGCTACAAACTCTCCTGGTTCTAGTTGTTCACTTTTTTCTTCTGTGGGGTGGAAAACATTGAACCATATAATTTCGGAGCACTGATACCAGGTAATAAAACAATCCTGACATTTGCTTGCTGCAGATTAAAAAAGCCCCAGTAATTACTGGAAAAAACCCACCCCGCAAGTTTTGGTTCTCTGGGTGACCATTTTCATTCCCTACCATGACACCACACTGATATTTAATGTCCCCAATAACTAGCAAAAAAGTCTTGACCCAAAGTTGGCATCACGACCAACCAATGTGAGAAATTCAGTGTACCTGCTGACATGAAGGGATCCAGCCTCGTGTCACAGGAACAATTTCTTTGACCCTGTTTGAGTTCCTGGCGTCTGCTGAAGTTGCCAACATAAGGGCAGGCCAGAATTTGATGCAGCGAGGACACAAGGCCGCTTGGCCCAGGAAATTCCAAACAAAACATTATGTAGTTTTCAGAGCAACAATCTCTGGCCATTAAGAACTACAGCGTGGCTTGAACTGGGAAAATACCAGTAGAAAGCCAACCAAGAATTAGTTCGTTCATACCCTGATTACTTTTAGCTTCCCAGCCAACCTAGCACATGAATTTCCCAAGTTTACTTTCACCTGACACATGAAAATGCTTTATGAGAAGTGATAAAAACACTCAGTTTATGTCCCTCAAGCTAAACAGATGGAACTGGGAACAGCTGGTGAAATTCTCCTTTGCAGGGGAGCCGGTCTAGTCAAACTCCACAGCAGAAGTGAGAGTAGTTTCTAACAGTGACACAAGCCCTAATTGCACAGATCATTATTTCAACTCAGCCTGGCCTCAGCCAGGCCAAACCCTGCACCCATGATGGAGCTGAATGCCAACCTCAGTAGTTCTCAATCACATGGGATTAAGACCAAACCCACAGTCAAAAACCAGGTACAGTGGCAAGAGGAGCCGCCCAGCTGAAGTCCCCAGTCTACAGGTAATTCTCCTCCCTCATTCACCCATTGCTCACTCCTGAACACAAGACAGAAAAACTTAGACAGGAAGCTCCAGCAAGATTTTATTTAATGGTATACAATAGGGAGAAAGATTAAAGAATTGTATACATTACTGATTTTTCAAGTCGCTGAAACAAAGCCATAAGGGACAAGAACAAGTGAGGATGACGACATAACAAGCAGCGTGGCGACCATCTCCCTAGTGTCCATACCTGAAATCATATAATACGTTAATGTTTATTTTAAAACATGTTTCATACTAGTGCTGATTTGGGCAGATTTGTTCTCATTCTACCACAATGTAATTAACACGTAAACCATGGGGTTGAAACAAGATGATCTTTGTTATCCCTTCCAACCCAACCCATTCTATGATTCCATGAAATGCTGTTATGGAAACCTCAGCAAGTTCTCCACATTTCACTTTCCCCAAAGCCTATCCAGATACTAGTTAGGAGACTGAGCTAGCCATGATATCATACACAAGAGACCCACAGTATTGTAACCTGCTTCAAATGTACCCTGTGTGAAAGCAAGGCCACTGCCTGCCACTGCCCCACACGTATTACTGAGCACCCAAAAAGATGACACTCACTCATGTCTGTTTCTCATCACACTGCCCATGCAGCAGTAGTCACCAGTCAGGCAACGCGGGCTCAGTTTTCATTAACTGTTCATTAAACTCCTTAATAGCAAAACTGTGGTACTCAAGTTGTAGTGTCAATGATGATTTGCACAACTGATTGTGAACCAGATGCTGAAGACAATCCTGAGCAGCTACAGCATCTGCTTTGCTTTGTTTCAATCTGTGCTCTGGTTAGAATGGACGTGGGTTGTTATTTCTTAAAAAGGTGGGGGAAGGGAAATGTACAGTTATGAAAATATTAATGGCGCAGAACCAGGCAAGGAGAGGCCAACTTTTTAACTACTGCCAATTTTTAATTACCCTTTAAAATGTAATTACCCCTCAAAATGGCACACACTCCTACCACTATTTTAACAGACCTTTGAAGAACACAAAACAAACCAAAATACGAATACATGGGCCAAAGCTGAATGGCTACATGGACGTTTGCTTTCCAGATGCCAGGAATCAGCTGTGTTAAACTCGGAACCTATCAGAGTTGTAAACCAAATCACTAAGGTACAGAGGAACCCAGTAACTCCTGGCACCTCAGTAGAAATGCTCTGGAACACAACCAGCTAAATTCAGGTCATTTTCTAAAGTCAAATTGCTCATGTGGCAGCACAGTATTCACCAGAGGCCCCACTTCCAGTGAATTCCATTTCTCTTCTGTTCTCCATTCTTTAGCAAGCACATCAATGAAAATGGCTACTTTTAAACAACTCCCACCAAACCCAGGGCTACCTGGGCTTCCTTCGGAACTCATTTACCACTGGCGACCAAGGAATGGTCCCTACACAGAGAGGCAAAGCCTTTCCCAACAGCACCTATGCCCTCAGACCCACAAATGACAGGTTACCCACATCTCTGACTTTGTTCATTTCAATTAACAGAAGGACAACTGGATTTTTTCTCTTGCAAACTGTGCAGGATACCTACTTTTGGAATTCCCATTCCCTGTTGTCCAGCGGACATACTTGGCGAGTTTTGAGCCAGCGAGAGATGCAGTGGAAGTGGAAAGCATGCTGCAAAGACAAAGTTCCGGACACGTCAGTTCAGAATGTATGAAGGTATCTCAATGTGAAAACTACCACACAAAGCATCACAGTAAGAGACCAAATATTTACAGACAGGGGTGGGGAGCACAGACCAGCCAGCTCACTGGTAAACAGGAAGGAACTGATGCACATTTTCAGAAAGGAAAGGAATGTTAGTGAAATGGCAGCAGGGAGCCAGTTCCACAGTGCACACAGTGGCAAGTGACTGACTTCTGATGAAGGAGAGAATGCAGAGTTTAGCAGCTGCTAAAATTGGCAGAGCAGATGTTGATAAGAAGCATAATCGGAAAGACAAGAAAGAGGATTTCACAGGGAGTAGCAGGGATGATATGTCTGTATGCATGCCGAAGCTTTCTGCCAGCCTTTTGGACAAACCAAAGCCTGAATAAAAAGGAACTTGCAAAATTAGAAAGAAAAATAAATCTCATTGCTGTGTGTGTAATAAGGCCACCCTTTGCCATTACCACTATTAAGAAACAAGGTTTCACTTGTGGTAACTCTTGCAAACAAAACTGAAATGTTGATAGCTGAATGCTGTAACATGGTTTAAAAAATAGCTCCTCCTCTACAAACAGCACTGCAACATTTGTAATCCTGTTCCGGCATTATCACCCTGTGGCTTGATCCTGCACCACAGTGAAGCTGGGACAGAGAACAGGTAGTTGCTCCATTATGGAAAACTGTATCTCCCAGCTCAGGCCCAGGCTAGCTGAGAGGTGTGCAAGTTTTGAGCTCACACGCTAGCGGGATCACGTACAAAGGAGGGCATATGGCACAAACTGAAGAGCTGGAGATCGAATCTGCTCTAGTGTGTAATCTTCCTCCAAAAGGGGAAGCAAATCACCTAGTTACTCCTTGAATCAGCCTGCACAAAGACATCAAGCATGCTGACATACAAGTAATCCTATTATCAGGGGGAAAAAAAGGCATAGCTCCTAGGCAGCCCCTTGATACAGAAAATCATGCTCTGAGTTAAAGATTATTCTTTAAAAAAAAAAGGGGGGAGGGGAGGAGGGGGACGAGGTGAGGTGTAAAAGCCTATCTTCCAGCTCTTCTGCCTCCTCCATACTGCACCTCTCCAACTTCCACTTTCTTTTAAATTTTCCTACTCTCTCCTTTCTACTCTCTACTAAACAAACTGCATTTAAAGTTCTTTTTTTCTGGTGGATTATATGAAATATCTTATAGAACTTGTTTTGTCCCGAGTCATGAAAAAGGGGACAGCATCACCCACACATGCACTCCACAACAGAACAGTTTTCCTTACATTGCAGACACCCCAGGCAACTGTGCACTCTTCAGAGGTAGCTGATGCTTGGTTTGCTTGACATTCTATGCCTGTGAAAACAGAAGCACATATATGCAGGAGTAAAAGATGTACATGCAACAGCAACTGGTAGATTTCTTCATAATAGCAGGGAGTGGGGGAGAAAGGCTCTTTGTTTTCTTGTGTTTATTACATCAGGAAGTGTCAAGAGCTCTTGGTGCAATGTGTAATGAGTACTATTTTCCCAAAAGTATCAGATTAAAACACACTTCATCCTGCTTTCCTCCTTCCTCTACATTTTTAGTATTCCAGATCTTGGAGGTCTTTTCCAACCTTAATGATTCTGTGATTACCAGAGGGCAAAAGCAGATAGCTCATCTACTGGCAATATATGTCTTCTTTCCAAATTTTAAGGATAAATAGTGTTAATTCAGGGGGTTTTTTTTAATAGATTTCTTTTGATGATCAGTTGCAGTAGCAGAGCTGTGGGGAAAAAAGTTTACTTAAATTCTTCCCCAGGTTTCTCTAAATATAAATTAACTGTCTTGTCACATATTTTGTACTGTCAGTTATATTTACAAATTAAGTTGCTGAAGTTTGCCCCTCTCTCTTCCTTAGTCTCACGACAGGTAAGCACAGCCCAAAAATACACAATGAAAATACAATTTTTCAGTAGAAAAAAGAAAAAAAAAGGGTTATATCCAACTCTTCCACAGTCAGCAGCACAAACCTACGAGACCAACATTCTACTTCCTGCAGACAGGTGCCTTCTTTAAAAGTCAAGCCCAAATGGTTAAAACAAAGATATGTTGATAGACAATCAGCTAAGAACTCGATTCAGGGGCTTTTTGCTTGCTTGTTTCACAGCTCTTTTCTTCCTGGCAAAGAAAAAATGTCTGAATGAGTTCCAATTGTCTGTTCAGGTTTTGTGTGTCTGAATATTCTCAGAGAAGAAGCAACTTGATTCACCAAGTAAAGATTCAAAAACTTTCAAACCCACACATTTTGATGAAAAACACGATCTCAGCCTCAGGTGTGGAGATGAACAAAATAACAGAAAGGCCCATTTTTCCCCCAAGATGTGAGAGAAAACAGTTAGCCTTGGTCCTGAGGAACTACTCAAAGCAAGACTGAGGTCTAAAGAAACTCTGTAGCAACTATGGTTCTGCAAGATTTGAATGAACCTGTATTTATTACATGAGTTACATCAAGATACGTTTTACAAAGCAGGAAGTCCAAAGCTCAATCCCTGGCCTGCCTACAGAAAAGAACAAAATGCAGTGCACCTGAAATGTCTAATGTCTTAATTCCTTAAGCCCTCAACACATACAGTAATAAAACTAAATCTGATTAAGAAAATGGAAGATGCTCAAGAACCCTGAAGAGCTTTACAGTTGTCTACAATTGACACAAAGATTGCTGCAACAATTTGACTGTTACTGCCATACAGGCTTGTGGTCTTGCTGAGTATCATGGGGCATATCACATTGTTTTGCATATTTGGCATGAGCCTGTACAGTAACAGAAAATGGTGAGAAGATGAGTAGTAGGAAAAGGGGAGGAAATTCATTTGAAGGAAGACAACTGCTAAGTGAAATTTAATTCAGGAAGTCTCTGCTACAAGCAAGGAAAATATCCCAGCACACAATATACTTGTCTTGTCCCAAAAGGAGGACAGATGAACTTTTGCAGAAATAGCTAAGGAGTTCTTTGGTGACGATATAAAGCCCTTCCAACAAGACACCCAGCTTAAAATTCTCCCCATCAAACAGGCTGCACTACTGCCGGCACTACTACCTCTGGCTGCCCAAAAAGGGTCTCCCAAAAGCTCAAACACTTTTTGGCGTCCCACTTGCCTCATTTCAAAAAGGACAATATATCAACTAAGAAGTAAAACAAATGAACAATATTCTGTCAGGGAATGAAAAACGATTATCCTGGCTCTTGAAAGAAAAGAGCAGCCATTTACCAGCTGCAGACCCAAAAGAACTGGTAATAGGCTGTAACAGATACTGGAGGAATACTAATCTTTTGCCTTGCTTTTGACAGAGTATCTGGAGGTGAAGGCAGAAAGATGCAGCTAAAACCTGAAATACCTGTAAATAACTGTGAAAGATGTAATGGAAGCATTTAAACGCAGGGAGTTACAGAGATACGTATTATAGAACCGTGACTCCTGAACCCTGCATCTGTTAAGAACCATCCTTCTCCTATACGTTTTCTGATGCAGAAATCTTCTGTACATTCACCTAACAAGAAAAGTAGCCTGAGATTTAAGTAGCCACAATGGCAGGCAATGGAGGTAATGTACATGCCTTTGTTTGAAGATGCAGTAACAGCCCACTGCATGGGTAAATCTGCTAAGAGCTCTGCAAAGCAGCTTCCACTTGAAGAAGGGTAACCAATGTGTTGGTTTCCCTTTCTCTTGATATGTTACCTTCTAAATTATGTCAGGAAGGAATTAACTTATTGGGAAGAAGGTAACTAGATATGCACAGCTTGGCTAGCAACACATAATGTACTCATTCAGAAAAGAGACAGGGAAATCAAATTACCAGGCCAATAAATTTGAAGTGCATTCGTTGCCCCTAAAATGCAGAACAAGTTCTCCATTATAGTTTTTCAAACTTAGGAAGGATTTAATTTTCCCTTTGCCATTCTCTCCAGTTTCTTCAGAACTATCTGCAGATTTTACCAAAATCCTAAATTCCTCCACCATATTGTCATGTGATTCCTTCTACTTGTAACCCCGTTGTATGATGCTCAGTATTTCCTGTTACTATCACAGTCCCAAAATATTTGCCCACAGCTATCACCTTCCACTATTACTTATGATGTAGCAGATTATGTTTACTTCTGAACTTGTATAAGGTTATATACAAGTTATAAATTCTTCTCAGAAAGCCCAAAGACTCAACTTGTTAAGCATCCTGAGAGCCTTTCTTGTATTCTATACCATTTATCTCTTTGAAGCAGGAATATCCAATGCAGTATTATGCATCCTACTAGCAAGGAGAGGGGAAGGTATTTTTATGGCACATTTTACACAGCCCAAAACTATACCTGTTATCTTACTATTATATTAAATTCCATGTTTTAGACCAGAAGGTACTGAACATAGTGTTTCTTGACACCCCTTAACTTACCATGGTGGAACGAAAGTGCCAGAGAACAAGCCTTTGAAGAAATCAAGAACATTGCTCAAGAAAAATATGAATAGGATCTAGGTCTTTCCAGAGAAGAATGAAAACAAAACACTCAAAATCTACTCATTCCTTCTGTACACTGAATCCAATACATACTGAAGGGAGGGGGAATCTTTGACCATATGATTACCAAGTCATAATGTACATGCACGAGAAGAACTGTGACACTTAAGTATTGTGTCCAGATCCGGGGCCCCCAATACAAGAAAGATGTGGAACTGTTGGAGAGGGTTCAGAGGAGGGCCACGAAGATGATTAGAGGGCTGGAGCACCTGCCCTACAAAGAGAGGCTGAGGGAGCTGGGCTTGTTCAGCCTGGAGAAGAGAAGGCTGCGGGGGGACCTCATTGCAGCCTTCCAGCACCTGAAGGGAGCTTATAAGCAGGAGGGGATTCAACTTTTTAAAAGGGTAGATAATGGCAGGACAAGGGAGAATGGATTAAAACTAAAGGAAGGAAGGTTTAGATTAGATTTTAGGGGGAAGTTCTTTACAGAGAGAGTGGTGAGGTGCTGGAACAGGCTGTCCAGAGAAGTAGTGGATACCCCGTCCCTGGAAGTGTTCAAGGCCAGGTTGGATGGGGCCCTGGGCAACCTTGTGTAGCTCCAGGCCTGGAGGTTGGTGGCCCTGCCTGTTGCAGGGGGGTTGGAGCTCTATGAACCTTGGGGTCCCTTCCAACCCAGAACATTCTATGATTCTATGATTGTTATAACCTAGCTTTTGGATGCCTGAATTTATAACCTTAATCTTCCATTAGCATGGCTGGTATTACTTATCACTCTTCTAATGTTTTCCCTTTCAAGGTTTCTCATCATCACTAGGAGAGGGAGACATTTGCATCCTGCATCTTATCAACATTCTATTAATTTTTCCTCAATTTCCCATCACTTCACATCTTACATTTGAAAATCTAATTAGAGTCTTGTTTAACAACATTAATGATCTGTAACAAGGAAGTAAGTAAATCCAGAGCCAACACCGATCTCGGAACACCAATTTAGATACACATTCTAATCTGTAATAATGTCAATTTTGGTCTCTCATTTGCAGTCCAGGCTTTTTGTAACATGCTATGCTTCACCAACTGAAAAAAGAAAAAAAACCCCAAAGTTATCCATGCCCTCTTCCTTCACCTTTTCCCTAATCTACTCTCAACCCCACCCCCATTTTGGTTGGCTTGTTTTTTTCAGTTTGCTTTTGCATTTGTTTTAGAAGTCACACACAAATTTCACTATGGAAAATAAATCTGTCCACTCTCCTTCCAGCTCCTCCACATGTCTCCTTCATTCTCACATGTCCTATTTAATATTTATTAAAAAAAAAAAAAAAAAGCAAATATGTGAGGTTGTGTGAAGTTTCTCATGGGAGACACTATTAATTTTGAGGCAGTTTAACAGAATGAAACACACCAGGATCCACTACCTTACCACATATCCCAGTTATCATGAACAATTATCTTGAATTGTGGGATTTTATCTATTTATTCTACACATCTGCAAACTCTATAAATGTAACTTATGATCTAACCAATCTTTAAAATTCCATTTGTCTGTCAGCAACATGCTTTCTCCTCTAATATATCAAAAACCTGAGAGACTAAGTAGTAGTCCAGCATTGAAATCAACCACTTTTTAAGATGGTACAGGTTAGAAGTACTTAAAAAAAACCAACTTTACATCAAAGAGCCTCATCATATTTCATAACCTCTATTCTCACTTGCTTCTCTTCAGTGTTACCATTCCCTTTCTAATAACCGGTAATAAACTGAGGCATAGATAGGCAGTAGCTGGCTCAAAATAGAAATCTACCCGCCACAAAGTGAAGATGTGATGTTTTTCAAGTAGTTTTCAGCCCTGTGCACTACACTGTGGGTTTTATTACAAAAAAAATCCAAACAAAACAAACAAACAGTCCCCCTGCCCACCCACCCCGCCCCCGAAAACCACACTTCCAAAAGTAGTTTTGTAATTATTCTCTAAATGCGACATGCAATCAGGTGTATCTCTCACTAGGTGTTACCTGAACTTGAGGTGTCATTTTTCTGAAGCACTTTATTCCATATACACTTATTGATAGCAAGTTACCATTACCAGCAGCTCCAAGGGCTACTGCATGAAAACAAAGTGCAACAAAACTGTCGCAACGGGACAGTGACAGGCCATTCTCAGGCACTGCAGCTGTACCTGCTCTCATTTGTAGGGGCATCCACAACCCTCACATTTTAGTTATACTGGCAAATATCTGTCTGGGATATGTTAAAAGGGTCCTCTGTCCTTCACAGCTCAAACAAGAAGGAGAGTTACAGTGCAAACAGTATCTTGTCAGTTTTCTTTCGGGGGGGGATGGTTTGGTACTCACTACCGATCCGTTATAGGACTGGGAGCAGTGACTTTGTGCATGCACACCTATTTCCTAACTAGAATTTGTATGCTTAATCCCATTATCACTTTATTTTCCTACACAGTGAGCACACTTGTTAATTGAACCATCCAGATTACAGAGCTAAACCTCAAAGTAATACTTCACTTTTTATTTCAGCATTTGATGATTCTCCTTTGTAAAGGAACAATGAATTCTTTCAGTCGACACAAAATTCCCCATACAGTAAAGCTGATTAACTTATGCAAGGTAGTTTTTGTAGACTGAGGAGTCAAATGAAGTCACTGGTCCAAGGCTTTCCTGGCCAGTCAGACACAGAAAGCATTTCAAGATTTCATCCTGATGAGTGTCATCAAAAAATTCATACCTATAGCAACATCCATAATTCTGAACTCTAATGCCTCCTTTTGGGAGCAATACCTATCCACTGTGAATAACTCCTTTAAATTCAGCTCAGCTCTCTATTATTACTCCTTTTCCTCTTTGTTGCATTCAAAATACACTCAGCAACATCATCTCATCTATAGATGTGGTAACCAAGTGATTCTACTCTTCACAAAAAAGGGTAAGGGAAAAGCAGTATGGTGACAGAATATTTGTGAGTACTTGCTCTGCAAAGACTTAGGTCCTAAGTGAGAACTGAATTATACCCTCAACTGGGGCAATTTCAGCTGTGCATCACGTACACATCAAAACTGTCAACCATCTTCCCCATCATTTACTTACATAAGTCCATAATATGGTTTCTGCAAATGGCACAGTTATCAACCACAATGTCCCATGCCCACAGAGCTACTGCGTTCCACTAGACAGGGAAAAAAAGAAAAAGAAAAACACAGTTTGACTCAATTTACAGCACACAGAAATCCTTGTATTCCTCAAGATCCCATGTAATTTTAATATGGAAAAGCCAGGTTATTAAAAAAAACCCCAAACCTTAGAAGTGGAGTAATTCTTTATTGTGAGTTCATTAGTGTTACTAGAAAGTAGTGGTACATTCCGCTCACATACCTCTCAGACCTAGTGTCTCCTTCCAACTTCAGAAACAAGATAACTGCCAAACTCCCTTTTTTGTCAAACAAATGCAACTATCTGCATTTCTATTCAAGTCCCAGAAGCAGCTCATGCTACATCCTGAAATCCAATGGAAAGACCACTCCAGATGCCATCTTATTAAGAGTAATTACCATTATTTGCAGCAGTTCTCCTTCTAATTGCCCCCCAGAGCAGCTGGGGCCAAGGACTAAAAACATCTCTAATGCTAGCCTTTGCTAATTCCTGGACAATCTCTGAAAAAAATACTAAGCAATGATCTACCAGCAAAGCTGAATATAAAATTTTGAAGGTACTACAAAATTAACCTTTCAAAGAGTTTATTAAAAGAAAACAAAACAAAAGACCCACTCTCTGTCCCATTCTACTTCCCAGGAAGGGTTGGCTTCCATGACAATTTTAGAAAACTGATTCAGAATGAGGACTTTACGACAAGCTATGCAGAAAAGCCTAGTACTTTTTATTCCTCCCCTTCAAACAGGTCTTTTGTAAATTCATTAAACAGATGGGCTTGCCTTCAATATTCAAAGCAATCCAACAGCATAGTGGTAGCTATAATAATAATTTATTACTTAAGTAGTCTAGGTAGTTTGTTTCCTTATATTTTATGATTGTACTGACTGTACTACAGTAAATTGTCTCTACTTTGTTCCATTTATGTCTCAATGTTTTCATTGCTTCTGCTCAGTTTGGGATTCTGAAAGAGGAATGCAGACTGCCAAGTACTGATAAGCAGTATCAATTTTCATAAGTGCTTCAATTAACACAGATACAAAAAGTAATCATAACACTACCAGATCTTTCAGGAAATGGGTCAGTAGCAATTTCTCCCGCCCTCCCTCATCCCCAACTTCAGGTCTAACCAGCCTTCTGGGTGACATACTCCTCTCTCAAGCATTTAATCCATGCTTCAAGACAGCTAGGACAAAAGTTCCTAGCACTCTTATCTTTCCCACACTTTCAGGTACTTAATCTCTTATCCCAACATAAGCTAGTCTTGCAACCCACATACCTGTACTGAGCCACACATAGAACCAATGTGCCTATGTACCTTACTGGGGAGGAGCAATGCCACTGACACATAAAAGCTGCCGCTCCCTGCTCCTCACATGTGCTATTACACCTGTCCCTATTTCCAAAGAACAAGCGTCCACATCCAAACATCTCCTTGTGTAGACCTGCAGCCCTGTACAGAGCTAGGGGTTTCCAACATCGCCGATGACAGCTGCATTTCAAACAAACTCTTATCTATAAGCAGGAATCACTAGAAATGTTTGCTAATATCCAACCCGGGGGTAATTTTTCCTTAAATTCTACCTCAGTACAAGCCTAACACAGCCCACACCGCCTCACTACTTCTGCTGTGCCCTCCGCAACAGGTTTGGGCTACTATTAGCATCTAGCTGATAGACAAACCAGTGGTACTAGTCAGAAGAGTGACATGGCTGTTTTAGGGAAGCAGACAAAGCCAGGGCGGCAGGAGAGCATTTTCTAACTACATACTCGTCGTTATAACTTGATGTAAAGGAGAAGAAAATGCAGCCACACAAATTCGTGCCGTGCGAATTACACGGCACATGGGGCACAGCTTGGGCGACTGGGCCAAAGCGTCCGCGACTGAGGAAGAAGCAGCAGCACTCCGCGTCTGCTCCCCGGCTTGAGCTGCCTAGAGACTCCGCGAAAGGCGGCCCGGCCGAAGGCACAGAGCAGTAGAGGCCCGGCAAGGCGGGCAGCTCCCGACGGCAGCGGGCAGTGGAGCCCCCTGACAGCGGCAGCCCCCTCAGGCCTCCCTCCTCCCGCCCGCGCGGCCCACGCCAGCCGCACCCGCTGATTGGCCAGCCTCCGCGCCGCGTGCAGCGGCCCGCCTCAGCCATTAGCCCGGACGCACGCCTAGAGGCCCCGCAGGCCCCGCCCCGCCCCTCCCGCCGCGCCGGTGCGGAACCGGGCACCCGGCTCCGTGAGGGGAGCGGGAAGTGGCCCTCTCTTCCACCCCGCTCGCCGCCACCAGGCTGGCTCCAGCATCCCCCTCCCTCCGGGGCCGGCTGAAGGAGCGCGCCGGCGGGCCTCACTTTCTTCACTTCGAAGCGCTTCTTGCCGGCGCCGCTGTTGGTGCCGCTAGGGGTATCCACATCCATCGCGGCCGCCATTTTGGATGCGTGAATCGCCCGTCCGGCTCCGTGCGCATGCGCGGCGGGGAGGGGCCCAGCGCACGGCGAGCGGAAGGGGTGGGCCGGCCTCACTCAAGGTCTCGCCTCTTCGCTCGCCCCGCCCCGTTCCAGCAGGTGTAGGCAGGAACAGCGCGCGCCGCCGGCGGGAGGGCGGTCACGTGACGCGGGCTCTTGAAGGCGCTGGTCAGGGCGGGGCCGCGAGCCGTTACCTCATTCCCCTCACAGCCCCGTCGGGTTGCGCAACCGGGGGATGGGACGGGCGGGGACGCGGGGAGGGGGTGTGCGCGTTTAAAGGGCTGCGCACGCGGGGCCCTGGGCTGGTCTCGGTCTGCGCGGGGCTGCTGGGCAGGGCTGTGTCGCCTATCAGGCGAAGCGGGAGGAGCGCACCGACGTCGGTGCCGGCTCTGCGCCTCCTTCCGTCCGTCAGCCTGCCCGAGAGCGCCGCTCTCGCCTCCCCGCGGCTGAGGAGTAGATGCCGCGGGCCGGGGCGGCGTGAACAGCGCTGGCTGTGGGCAGGGGGAGCTGGGCCGCTGGCCTCAGGCAGCTCCGGGGCCGTCCCCCGCCTCCACAAGAGCCGAGCGAGGCTGGAGAAAGGTGACAGGGGAGGAGGGGACACGGGGCAGGCGACAGGCTCTTGTGTGGGAAGCGGCCCCGCTTCGTCGTTGTAGCGGGAGTTTCCTTGTCTCGAGTGGCCGAATCCCTGGCCAGGCCGGCTCCCGCGGGGCGGGCGCCCAGGACAGGGTGTGCCCGTAGGGGAGTTTGGCTCCCCGGCTGCAGCGTCGCTCCTGAGTACAGCCCCGGCCCCCGCAAGGTGCTTTGCATGCTGGAGCTCTGATTCTCGGGTAGCGCTTCACTGAGATCACTTGGGATTGCTATCTGTGCCCTAACGTGAAGGGCTGCGGCCCTTAATAAACTTCGACTTTGTTTTCTGGCATCCTAAGGTCTCCAGCAGCTGCAGGATCAGGTAAAGCCCTTGGCGTTAGTATTGTAGCCCTTTTGCTCACTAACAGTCCAGGATTATTTTTTTTTTTTTAAATAGCCTATCAGAATTGCTGAAGAAAAAACCCATGTTGTCCAGGCCACAACTTAGCATGCAAATTTGGCTAATAATCGTTATAATTAACATGGGATTTACTTGTGCTGCTAGAGCTGCCCAAGCTTGCCTATTCTGTTGCGAAGATGGAGACAACAGTCATAGGAGCTGGTACTGGAAGTTTCCTATCTCCACCAGTACAGCTCAGAGGACTTTTCTGAGAAGACGGTTAGTATTCTCCAAAGTACAGCACCAAAAGGAAGGATGCAGTCTGCAAGACAACAGCAGGTCTTGAAGTACCACCCAGCTTTGCAGGTCCTTGGAGGTGTACTACCCCTCTGCAGAGTCATCCCTTTTCAGTCGATTTGTACACTGAGTTGCTGTGTGGATGCAGGAAGGAGGAAGCAGCAGAAGCATAGAAAGAGCATTCTTTTGTGCGCATACAGGCAAGCAATATCTATGCTGTACCTATCATAAGTATCTGGGCTGTACAGCAACAGCACCATTCCTGTCTGGCTTCTTCATTTTGCTGGATGCATACAGCTTTTACCTGAGATCCAGTGCCTGCAGGAATGTCTAGAAGTCTCAAATCTACTTTAAACTGGGGGCAGGCAGTAAGAACAAGATGATGCTACCGTTGGATATTTCAGAATAATTTTCAATGCAATTTTTATTTGAAAGACATGTAATGCTTATGTCTCCTGTTAAGCACACATCTAACTGTTTGCAGGGTCAGGCTGAGCCTGAAAGTTACGTGCACATGGAGTAAAGGAAAGCTTGAGGAAGAAAACCACTCACTTTGATTTATACATCCTTTAACACCTCTAGTTACCAACGTGGAAATTTCCCATTTCTGGTAAGTGCCCCTTTCCCTGGGTGCTGCTCAGAGATCGTGCAGCTCTTCTTACTAACAAAACAAAGTTGCACAGATCCAGCTTTTCATCCTGTTGCTCCGTACTCAGGACAGCAGCAGAGGTGAATTTTGAACATGAGAGATGAGTGCTGGAGAAAATTGATTTTTTTTCTGTCTTCAAGAATATAGCTCTTTGCAAAGCTGAATTTGCAAGATTTTAATGGAAACATGAATTTTAAGCTTAAATCTGTATGATAATGCTCCCAGTAGGAATCCAGGACATTCAACAGTAGGGCGTATTAATTTTCACTTTAAGTGACTAGTGCAACAGAAAGTTACAGTCTTCCCACCTCAACTGATGTCACCACAGGGAGTTGGTTGCCATCGGGTGAAAGCCATGCAGCTGGCAATCATATACTCTGGATTTATCTTTCTGTGTCTGGCAGCAAAAAAGAATACAATGATGCTCATTCTTGAGTTAAACCTTGCTAAAAAGGTGGTGGTGGTTTTGGGGAATTAAAAAAAAAAAGGGTAAGCATGGTGCAGAATAGAACTGAAATCTGCATGCTTATTTATTTAATAGTTACTGATTGGTGCATGGAGATACGTAATGCCAATGATACGAAGTACACTGAGAGATCTCCAGCGTGCTTGTGTTCCCTGATATTCCTGCACTTCATAACAAGATCTGAGCTACCCTCTTTAATTAATCTGTTTTCTGTTGATTTTAGTGCCACCTTTTATTTCTGTCCTCCTAGGAAAAGTGCAGCCCCTCAGATGTGTTGTCCCACTCCTATATGTTACAGAGAGGCATCAGTAGCTGCTGCAGAAAGAAAGGCTATGAAAAGCATCAGCCTCAAAAGAAATGTCCAGGTTATCAGGGGTGCTTTGAAGAATGGATCATTTTTCAAATCACCAGGACATCCACGGGAAAGAGAGGAGACTGCAAAGCTGAAGAGGCAGGGAGACAGACCAGGTGACACGCAACAACTGCTTTGAATGTAGTTAGTCCGAATTAAAATGAGACAAACTCCCTCTCCTAGTTGTCAGAAACTCTTCCTAGAGTCACAGTACCAACAACCTGTGCAGTGACCTTTGGAACCCCGCGTGTTTCACTTCGGTTATTGTCTTTCTCCTTTACGGTTCTTCTGTTGGTGTTGTTTTGTGCTGCAGCCACCGACATTGTCCTACATGGGATCAATCCACCACCACACCCTCAATTTGTGTGCCTTTTGAATGCGTGTGTCTGACTGGACTGCTATGGGACTGCTGGTGGAGAGGCAGCTGCTTGCAGCTTTCCAGTCTTCCCAGCCCCGCAGACAAATTAAGTGGTGCATCTTCTGTTGTCATGTCACATCCTCAGCACACACACCAGTGCCACAGGATCTCTCTGGGGCACTCTGGTCACTCTGGGGAATTAAACTGTTCTGAAAGAGAGAATTGCAACACTTTCAAACACGCTTCAGAGCAACACTGTGCTTTACTGTGCAGTCTTGAGAGGAGGGATGGGCCTTACAAAACTGCCAGGAAAAAAGCGCCAGGGAAGAGGGAGGTTATCCCCTTTCTAAGTGCTTACAAACCTCAAGTTTTCCTGCTGCCTGCTTCAGGTGTGATCTCAGTACTGCCCTAAGCAGGAATTACCTGGTATTGAGCCTACTTCCCTTTCAGTACTTGCAAAACAAGGGTAAAAAGTGCATGTTGCTGCTTTTTAAGAACTCTAGGGCTGGCTGGCTGCCTGTGGGTCCGTGCTACTAAAACCATTTGACTTGACTAAGTTGGGATTTCTAGCACCCTTTGCTTTTGCAAAAGGTGCCTGTGCCCACACCCACAGGCAACATTCACAAATGACTGTGGGGGCAAAACTGAACCTGGTGTCTTTCCGTATCGCCACAAAACTTGTCAAAGCTCAGGCAGTAAGCAGACAACTTCCGACCGAGGCTCTGCAGAATCCCCAGCTGATTCAGTGTGCTTGGCATAGGAAAGCTGAATTCAAAGAATGGAGCCAGAGGGGTAGATGAAGCAATATATCCCATAGATTTTTGGACCAGACTGTGCTTGGTTTCTGCAGAAACCCAACCCCCCTGCCTCTCTGCATGTTTTCCACATGATGGTGACATTATTCTCCATTATAGTACCCCTGGCTTTACAATCCATTACTGAAACCTCAGGAGAGAAATGGAGCCTCCAGCCCCTAGTAATCCAGCTAAGAAGAACAGACGAGATTCTCAGAGAGGAGCAGGTTGTACCATTTCACAGGAGGCTGACTAATTGTTGCTCTTCCTTTCTTGCGGCATTTTACCTAAGTCATTGATAACTTGTAGTTAAAGTGACACACGACCATCGCGGCAGCCTGCACGTGCTCACAAAAAACCACGGTACCTAATGACTGTGCCCAAGCTCCTGCAGACAGCCTTTCCCAACACATGGAAAAGAGCAACTGGGGCTGTGGCTGTAGACTCAACAAATGACACTGTCCTTACAGTGAGCATCTCACCCTACGCCTGACAGTCACTTGCAGCTGATACAGAGAAACGTGAGTGGGATCAACACCCCAGTGCATTACAGTGATGATGTTGGGCTGATTCCACTCTGCTTCAAGAAAGGGTTTGAATCTATCCCTCCTCTGCATCAGCCCCTCCCCCCGTGGNTAGGAGGAATTCCCACACCAACCCCACCTCCTCCCTGCCAACCCTCTGCAGTTCTGGGTGTGGAGCTGCAGATGCTGATGCGATCTGGCTGTGCTGCCACCTCCTGAGAGAAACCAGCATCCCAGCTTCTGCTCAGAGGAGAGGACATCTTCTGTGCCCGGCTCGCATATTGCGTGGAGATCTCCAGAGGAGCCAGGGCTCTCTATGCTGCCTGTAGCCTGGGCCCAAGAGTCACCATACCTCTAGGTCAGCTGCAAGCCTGGCTGCCTCTTTTATTCACAAGGCTGAAGAAGAGGTGGGAGGGTGACACTGCCTACAGCAACTGAGATAAAAAAAATGCTCATGCAGGAAAGAGTGAGGTCTTGAGAGAGAAAGAGTCCTGCTTTAACCTGAGCTGAGATGGCAGAGACAGAGGCTGAAATTGTACTTCAGAGGGAGGGCAAGCCTCTCAGGGGGTAACAGGAAACCAATAGCAGGGGAGCAATTGTTTTTTATCTGAACATCCCAGAAGAACTGCATGAGGTGACGGGAGGCAACAGGATAGTCCAAGTATAGGAGGCAACACTACTAACTACTAGAGACATCGTTTGAAAATCAGGTCACAGTCTGGATCTCCTTTGTTGCTCAGATGGGAGTTTTCAAAGGGCCTTATATGGAGGATTTAAAAAAAAGGAGAATGTTATAACAACTCAGTACAAGTAGTTAGAGGTAGATTCATCTACTACTGCATGTAAGCAACATTGGAAGATGCTGCCAGGCTAATTAACAATAGCCAGGGAAAACCACGAGAGGAACTGAAGTAGTAACACAAGCTTGCCTGCATATAAATCAATGAACTCCTACTGCTTTGGGAAATCCATGAACCTTCAGTTACATGAGGAGACGCAGTTCCAGACTGCTGTGTGGGAGACACTAAAGCACTGTTTACAGATATTCTCATCTACAACTTCTCCCTGACAGTCTTGAATGTGGGGAGAGAGTCACAGAGAGGGAATAAGTACTAAAAATCAGAAAAAGACCCACATTATCACCAAAGGGAGGCCTGGAAGCTACCTTCACTCAGACAAAGGTTTTGATGCTGTTTGAAAGAAAGTGAGACCCATTGAGCTACAGCTTTCCATTTCTCCTCCCCCATTAATTCTTTGCTCTTTTTCAAAAAAAAATACAGTATCCCAGAATTCTTCCCCAGATCTCTTCCTGAATCAAGTTCCTAACCACAGGCCGTGCTCAACAAGACACAATTCATCAGCCTTTACCGTCTGTCACAAGAGGAGAGATGCTGCTGTCAGTAAAAACATTTTGTTGAAGCACCTGGTAGTTACAGCAAAGACACCACTTTGCAGTTGAAAAGTGTAAAAATCCAAATACAAGCTGCTTTTTAATTATTTTTTGGGGGGTGGGGGAGTGGGAATGTGAAGGTGGAGTTCAGATATGATTTTTTGGGGGAAACAAAATACCACTTCCTCTTGGAAAGACACAAAGGAATGGGAAAAATATAGGTGGCCCACAGACATGGCAATTACTGGCACAAAACCTACATGGATATTACAAAAGAAGCCAACAGTGAGGGAGCCAGCAGTCCCCTGCCTCCCCCATGGGCATAAGCAGGAACAAAAAATTGTGGTACCCAATTCAAATAGCTCTCAGAAAGAAGGATTTCAAGTATTTCTGGCATGTAACTGCTCTCTGTTATGAATGCCTAGATTAAGACAATATATTTTTAGCCTTACTTTGGACTCCACTGGAAAGTCCATTATGGCATCTAGGTCAGCAAGTCCCACAAGAGATGGTCTGCCTTCCAGTCCTGTACCGAACAATACAATACATTAAGGAACTGTCATACTTCTTTGCAGGTTCATATACCTTCAATGTGTTTTGCTGTGTCAAACATCCTTTCCTTTAATTTCAAAGCCCAGCACGACTGGATCTCCAGAACCCCAGTGGAAAGAAGGGTCATTTGAAGCAGCGTGCTGTCACTGCCCAGCAAGCACAAGCCCCCCAATCCTGACAGCTTCAGGAAATGCAGAAAATAGGAGTGAGCAGAGAAACAAGTGTAAGGTGGAGGGGCTTCTGCTTTGGTAATTGTTGCTTTTGGTAATTTCCCACCACAGGGTGATGTAGACCCTTCTTCTCCCCTGTCCCATCACTGGTTTTTAGGGGTGGAGGGGGGTTCTCTCTTGTTGTCTTGTTTTCTCTCTCTGCTCACCACATTGTGAATCATATTTCTCACTCCAGCTTAAGGAGTCATTGATTCCAATTTGTGCTAGGAGGGAGGGGAAGGAGCCATACCCAGCACCAGGAGTACTCTCCCCACCCATCTGCAGACCTAAAAAGAGAAAAAAGAACAGGACAAAGTGCAACAGCTTCAGGGAGGCTCTAGCAAGACATATAGGAAGTTCTATATTGGATGAGCATTTATTACAACTACCAAGGAGTTAATGCCTTTACTTCAGTACGTAGAAATACTGAGTTTATCATGGAAGATCCTTATGTTCATGTTTGCTCACATCCCATGACCCTCTTTTGTGAGTCTGCAGTCAGTCAAAACAACTGGTTGCACAGGTCTGAATGGAATTGTTACAAGTAAATTTGAGGAAGCAGGAAAACTGTAAAAAGGAGGCCAGAGATCATACAAACATACAAACCATCACCAGTTGCCAGACCCCCTTTCATTCCCTGAAGGAATAAAAACAAAGCCCCATTCTCTTATTTTCCTTTGTTCATACAAATGTTGACAAAGTACCTACCTCTGTATTCAGATACGCTTCTCCTGGTGGGGTTGGACTTGCAAAGACAGCTTCTGCAAATGCCCATCAGACAGCAGCCTTTGGTTAAAAAGGGGCCTGAAGCTGAGGAATAGCACTTTGCAACTATTCTTTCACACAGCAAACCTGTCCATTAGTTAAAACATTTTGGATGGTACAAGGAAAACTGTTCATTTTCTTCAGTTCTAGGATGGGAGAATATGGAGCAGATGACGATTTATCTGAGTGGGGTGTGGGAGGTTGAGGGACCAATAGCCCCCAGAAGCTCACAGGAGTGCAGCTTGCATTCCTTCCCATGTTTTCTGGTTAATAAGGAGTTGAGATGCTTATGCTTGACCATTTTTCTCTCAATTTACCCTACTATTTCCTTCAATTTACTCCTTTCACCCCTTCTTTCTCTCACAGCATATTTTATTGTATGAGTCTCTGGTTGAATGTTTGCATTTTTAAACTCAGTCATTAAAATCCAGGTTGCACGTTTGTTGGTGCATAGAAATTACCAGGTAATCTTTCCCTTCTACAGACACCTCTTTCATGCCACCTTATTTGCATTCTGGATCAATATTGAGTGCAGTTCATTTTGCATCCCCCATTTCTTTGCTGTGGGAGCAAAAGCCTTGAAATCCCCCTGTAGATTTATGTGTTGTGAAGATAAAGGGGCTTACCCATGGTCCTCTTTGGGGGAGGCTTCGGGAGAGAGAAGTAATCTACTCTCTGGAAACACCAGGGGAAGTGAAGGCAAGGTAAAGGTTGGAAACTTAAGGTGTCCTAGCAAACATGGGCTAGAAGGGGTTTCCTTTAAATACACTTTGGATCTTTTTAGCCTCTGGGATGTGGAGGGATGTTCTCCTGCCAGAGTCTGGTGAGCAGTGGTATTCCTGCTCCCACCTGCCTTCTTCACTGCGGTTACAGCTGCCGAGAGAGTAAAAAATGACCCTCATTTGACAGTGGACAGGTTCACAAATTCAACTTTCAGATGAATCTTTGGATGTTTTTTTGGAAGCCCCTGACCACGGTTTGTAGCCAGCCCTCCTTTTCTGATGGGGGTGAGCGGATCTCACTCCATTGACTGTATCTCCCTTGGGTTCTCTGTGCAAGTAAAAAGGAAAGTTGTCAAAGAACTTGGAGGGCACATTTGGGACTCGTGTACAACACCACAACAGTGGTTTGTTTACAGCAGCTTAATTTAAATTTGATTTCACATCAATTCGTTGAACAGCTGAGGAACCCTGTGTGGACACACTTATTTGCCTTAAGAGTTGGCTTAAAATCAGTTCCTAATCGATTTAAGCTCCGCTGATCAGATTTAAATATATATTTAAAAGGTCAACACAGCCTTTTGCATTGATTTAATGAAATGATATTGAAGGCAGCACTTGAGTAAACTGGTGTGGCTCTGTGTAAAAGCTGTCTGAATTAGTGTAATATGGATTGTCAAAAGATGGAGAAACATTTCTTCCTCTCAGAGCCTGCAAATTCAATCTCTTGACTGAATGCTAGCAAGATAAAGGCTGATGGATCTCTTGTCTGATGGAGCCATGTATTGATTTTATCATTAGATATACAAAACAAATGCCTAATTCAGTAATGGGCACATTTTATGCCTTCCCTTGATGGTGTTGATCTTAGCACTACATGTATATATTTTAGTTCAAAATCCCATACATCCCCTGTTCAATATGGAAGTTAAAAACTCAGGCCTGGGAATGTTTTTTAAATGATCATCTTTAGAAGATTAAAATCTGGAAAGATAGGAACTTTAAAAAAAATAGATAAATATCAGTATGAAAGGATCACTTATGTCAGGAACCTTTTTACTATTTAACAGGTGCAGATATTTGCCATAAATTAAATCTCATTTGTGATGAGTGGTTGAATTGCTGAGGAATCACTTTATTGGTATGTGAAATACTTACTATGTATAGCTGGACAGCTTCCCAGGAATTCTGATGAAACACTTTAATGCACAAGAAAGAGCATCATTTCTTCGTAACGCTTGTGAACACGTAAGCTTTGACCCTCTCAGTATCTTATACAGAGTTTTTTAAAACTATCCAAGTTGTCCATACAAAATGTATCTAGAATAACTACTAAGAAAGATCTTTTTAGGTAAAGAATTATCTCTCTGTTGAGGAAGCTTCTATTATAAACATAAATATCCAAAATAAAATACGTTTTCATTTTAATTACATTTTTCTTCACCCTATTTAGAAATTGCCTTTTCCTTACAGAAGGGCGAGAAACCACATGTTGCTTTAAACAATTTCAGATGCCCAGAAGAGTGATATCGGGATCGCTTCAAAAAGCACATGAACTCAGAAGCCAATAACTAACATTTGGCTGGGAATTATTTGCATGCTTTGAATAAGAGGCATTATTTGCTAAGAATTATTTATTTAGACAATTCTGCTATGGATTTCTGTATCTGTGGAACAACCAAAAACATGGTGCAAAGGTAGGGGAGGCTTCCAGTTACTATCTAAAAGTTCTGGGTTCCCACTTGCAAGAGGAGATCTGGGTTTGCTATGTAGAGCAAACATGGGCGAGTTTAGCTCTTTTGAGTGTGTTACAATATGCAGGGGGAAAAAAGGCCATCAACAGCAGGTTTACACAGACAAGAAGAGTTTCAAACAAGTGTAGGCTGCATTCTGTGCAGCTGAGGAGCCACATAAAAAACCCAAGCTAAATTAAACAGCAATAAAAGCCAAAATGAACTGTGTTATATTAAAAAGCTAATACTGAGAGCCAGGAAAGCTCTAGAGTTTACATGAACAGCCTGTAAAATGCTAATGTAACTAACACCAGGGAACTCGGTAGAAAACACCCCTCTGCAAATCTGAAATTATATTATTAAAAAAAATAAGATCAAACTATTCCCAGGACCAAGAAGAACAGATGTACACACATTTACAAGGTTGAAATTTGGTCTCTGTCCCCGATTCACAGAGGTATGTCACCAAAGCATACATCTGATTTCCAGGATATGTTTCTCTGCGATGAAAGCACATCCTCCGTTCCACCTGGGACGAACGGCTGCTCAGGGTAAGTTCAGGGAACCCGAACACAAGTAGGACAATTGCTTTTCCATCCTCTAAACACCATGGCTGTGCAGTGGATGGTGTAATAGTCTGAGGAACTCTGGACTGGCTGTGAACAATAATATATTATTTTCACACAGATGCTTGTAACAGTGTTTTGAATATTCCTGCTTTACGTGGAAAAGACCAAGAGCACAAGGCAGCGCGAGTGCCTGTGTGTTTGTGTGTGTGTGCATGTGTGTTTCGGCTTTGACCTTTCAATTACTGAACGGTCAGGGAAAGAGTGTGAAAAAGAATGGTACAATCAGCCTGGTTTGGGTTGGAAGGGACCTCAAAGATCATCTAGTTCCACCCCCCTGCCATGGGTAGGGACACCCTCCACTAGCCCAGGCTGCCCAAAGCCCCATCCAACCTGGCCTTGAACACTGTCAGGGAGGGCACAGCCACAGCTTCTCTGGGCAGCCTGTGCCAGGGCCTCACCTCCTTCATAGAAGAATTTCTTCCTTATTTCTAGTCTAAATCTGCCCTTTCAGTTTAAGGCCATTACCCCATGTCCTGTCACTACACATCCCTGATAAAGTGTTGCTCTCCTCCTTTCCTGTAGGCCCCTTTAGGTACAGGAAGGCTGCTATAAGGTCTCCCTGGAGCCTTCTCTTCTCCAGGCTGAACAAGCGCAACTCTCTCAGCCTGTCCTCACAACAGAGCTGCTCCAGCACCCTGATCATCTTCATGGCCTCCTCTGAACTCGCCTTTCTTTATGCTGGGGGCCCCAGAGCGATGTGGGCCCTGAAAAAGAGCCAACAATATTTTATTCATTTACTATGATGCACAGGAAACTGCTGTAAAACAGTCAAGGGTCAAATCTTTGAAGGCTTGCTTTTTCCCCAGAGATACGAACTTTCTAAGTAATGAATGGATGAAGGTTTCTCCAGGAGGATGGCACACATTAGGCTAACACCATCAAGCTAGTTTATTTTGGCTCTGAAATTGCAGAATAAGTGAAGTGACTGTCTTTTTATGCAATAATTTTAATTAAAGGGGGATTTGTGGCTTCTGCCATTAGTGCTAGCACATTTATACAGAGCTGCAAAAAAGAACTTAATTTCCCACAGAATGGGAGTTTCTTCCTGGCCCCACAGGCAAAAGCTGGCACGGAGCTTTTCATCTCGCTGCATCTGACTAACCCAGCAGCAGCCCCATGGAGAAGGGTCCTTTGAGGAAAGGAGTAGCCAGATCAACCGGGAGACATTTTTTCCATGATTTGAACACATCATTAATGCTCAACATTTCAAATACCCGTTAGGAGAGTGACGGAGAACATCGGTCATTGCCATCAAGCCTGGAGTTCAGAGGAGCCACCGTCCTACACTAACAACTGAAACATTGCTGGGATAACACGGGAAACACTTGTTCCTGTTTCCATGGGCTCAGCGATACTTCGGGTGGCCTTTTGCTGAAAATCAGCTGACCGTGTGCTATGCAGCAGCAGACCCCACAGAAACTCTGCTTCCAGTCAGAGGCTGCAGCATGCCAGTTCACTTCAAGACCAGTCTGATCTCAGCCACTTCGGCGTTTTTGTCCCTGGGGGCAGCAAAAAAGACTTTTAAACTCTATTAACTGCAATTCATGTTGTTAACTTTTCTACATCAGTTTATCTGCTTCAAATCTTTTTATAAATGTGTTTCTTGAATAAAAATCTAGAAATGCGGAACCAATGTCCATTTTGCCCAGATCTGTATAACCCAAAAATGTTTTGAATCTTCTAATTTATCTAACAATGTCAAAGCTGGGGGAGGGGGATGTGACATCTGCAACAAGTGTAGATTTCAAGAATGCCTCTATTTGCCATTTGGCAGTTAAATAATATTCTTTTGAAGAAGTAATAGATATAATAAAGGAGATAATGCAAAATTGTTGTTCCTTGACACTGGTGACCTCTCAAAACTACCTGAAATGGATTAAATATTATCATCACCAGTCCAGCCACCTCCAGATAAAATGAAGTCATGTTTTGTGGCACGGACAGGTTACAAGAGACTGAATGGAAGAGCCTGAGCAGAGCAAGGCACGCCAAGAGCAGTATGACAATACGACTGGCTTGAAAGGATCGAGGAAATAATGAATTCAAAATAAGCCACAGAGACTGCGCATCGCTGCGTGCTGGGCTCGCAGTTGCTGCGCTGTATCGTCACTGCTCGCAGATCGATTACTCGGCAGAGAAAAGTAGGTGTGTATCTACTTCACCCTATTTGAATTGAAAAGGAACCACACAGAAAAGCACATAGTGGGTGGGCACAAGCTCACAGCTCTTCTCCAGGCATGGAATAAAGCTGTCATGGAGACATCCTCCTGGTCAGTGCTTGGCATTGGGACAGGACGCCTGCACCAACCTCCTCCAGACCTTCTCCAAAAGTTTTTTCAGGGCAAATCCAGGTTATGGGCCTGGTGAAAGGTCACCCCTCTGTTTAACAACGCTCTGTGGCATTTGCATCTTCCAGCACACAAGCTGGAGCAAGCGTGCCAGTGGAATCGTTCTGGAAACATCAAGTGACAGCACGGAAATACCTCCTGCCACGGTCTGTGGCAGCTGGATCAATAAAAGTTTACCAGGTAGAATGGGTAGATGTCAAATGGGAAACAAGAACAACAAACTGACAGTGAGGATTTCAAGGGAAGACCTTTGCTGTTGGTGAGGTTAAAGTGAATGACTGTAACAGAAGATGGTTTGGAGG
The DNA here is from genome assembly GCA_013400835.1 of Zapornia atra. Lineage (NCBI taxonomy): Eukaryota > Metazoa > Chordata > Aves > Gruiformes > Rallidae > Zapornia > Zapornia atra. The sequence continues at coordinate 38,330 of VZTU01016237.1, forward strand.
ATGGGCCTTTTCTGAAACACCAGATCCTGAGTCCAGAATGTAAACTAACAGGCAGCATCGGTCCACAGGATTTCTCAGTTCTCTCCTTCACACTTACATGTCAGGATTTAGATTTTTCTTTGTGTTGGCACAAATAGTCTGAGATGTCCAAAGCCAGGTGATTCAGGGCATAAATGGGAGACTTGGATAACATCTGGACTATGCTCATGTCTGGCCCAGTCGCTTGTTTTACAGGAATAAACATGATGGCAAAAAGAGGGGCAGGATCCATCTCCAGATGAGTCACTTTGCAGCCCCTTTTGCAACTTTACATTTAATTTTTGAAGAACAGAAAGATGACATTAAGTACTAGGGAAAAAAGAATGAAAAGGAGATGACACTATTCACTGCAAGACTTGATATTCTTTTGTGTGTGTGTATGTGTCCAAAATCTTTTCTACCAGAGGAGAGCCATGCAACACGCTTGGCTCTTCCTTGCTTATTTTGTCCCTGTCCTCTCTGGTCCTTTGTCCTTTTGGGTTTGCTTTCCTTGCTAAACTATGAGTGCACCTGTGGGTTGTGCAGCTCTGGGGTCTCTTGAGAGTTCCAACCAAAGGAGGACATGAAGTTCAGAGTTGTAGACATTTTAATGGAAGTGTAGTCACAGTTCTACTGTCAAGGCTAAACTGAACCCAGAGCAAGTATCCAAGGTCTTCATTAAACATATAAAATGGTTCCTTCTCCTCCCTATAATGCCTGCTGGGAGGGGTGGGAGGTGAGCAAAGAAAAATGGTGCATAGATTTTTAATTACAGGGTGGTTAACAGCTGGAGCAAGTAACTGCAAAAAACAGTTCTCCATCTCACCCTTCTCCCTCCCCCAGGCCTCAAACCAAGGCCCAACACCGTACTGATGGGTCTGTTGCTGTCACACATGAGCTACCAGGCTCAGTGCTGAATTGAGGAAGTAAAATGCAATGGCTGTGAGAGGAAAGTGCGCAAACTACTTGATCAAAGGGTGCCTCCTCCTACCCTTTGGTTCAGTGACTGCTCACTGAAGACAGTCAATATTCTAGAGGATTTTCAACTCAGTCTTCTATTAGCTTGTGACTCATTACAATCGGCATCCTTAAGAAATGGGACATTCGGTGCATTTCTTGTCTTAAATGAGCTTAGAAAAACAGCTTATCAGTCTTCTAATTCATTATTAACATTCACTAGAATTTCAGAGAGAGTTGCACACTGGAGGAAAATAGGTCTCATATCTAATTGCTGAGATTAATTTCCAGTCATCGGTATATCAGGAATTTAGGTTTGCACTACAATCCCCCTTTTCATTAATTGCTACACTTGTTCCATTTTATTTCTCTGAGAAAGTTAGTGTGAGACATTTGGGTCCAAAACTCATGCAGTTTACAGGTTTGAACTTCAAGAGTAATAATCCCATCTTTCAGATGGCACGTTCTCACCTTTTTTGGAAAGATGCTCTTCAGGTGAGAATCACAGAATGCCACCTCCTCAAAAGCCTCTTATTGCAGGGAAATGACTTTATAAAACTGAAAAACCCCCGAAGATGGAGGCAATGTTAAGGCTAGATGCAGTGATTTCTAGTAAAATACATTACAGAGATAATCCAATTATTCAAACCCCAAGAATTATAAAACCTGGAGATTGTAAGGTAAGATTAAATTTAACAATAGATACAAATAAAGTGTAAGGAAATGAAGAGTCAAATATCTAAACAATCTTAATTATGCCTGGAGAAAATATCTTCTACATGTGCAACTATCTAGAAGTCACAGCATTTGTTTGCATGATACGTGTGTGTGTGTATACACCCCAAGACACACATGCTTTTGAAGACAAATCAAACATTTCCACTTTATACCGTGTGACTGAAAGTTCTTGAGAAACCTCCCTCTGTTTTGCAGGCAAGGGCAAAACATACAGTCTGCCATTAAAAACCCCCTATCTTAAACAACTTCCAAGTCCACATGTGCAGAACTACCTCAACACAAACTGGGTGATTTTGCCTGGTTACAGTCACCACAGTAACCCCCGTGTAGCTGTTAAAAAGCTCATCTCCTGCAAATAAAGGACAGGGCAAAGCATAAATCAGAAAGCACTATACATACCAGATATCTGCAATGCATCACATGAACTTCAGCGTTCCCTTATGGGCTCTGACAACAAACAGCAGGTCAGTGCTACGAGCACACCGGAGGCTACAGCTCCTTTGGCTGCAGACTGGTACCTCTACACATCCAGAGGCAGAATAGTCAGGACAGTAGGAGATTTAAGCCTTCCATGACAGGGGCAGCTGCATGAGGATGTGAAGACTGGAGATTCCTGATCCGTCAGTGGGGCTGTGTCTGTCTGCACCTCTGAGAACGAGAAGACACGTGCAACTGGGCTGAAGGAGCACGTGCAAAGTGTGCAAGGAGTCAGGCAGACCCAGCTCTGCAGCAGCTTCAATGCCAAAATGGGAACTCTCCTAATCCCTGATGCCATATCGAACCTTGTCTATCCAAGAAAGAAGGTTAAAAATATTAGGCAGCTGCGAGCTCAAAGTAGGATCCTATCGGCACATTAGGACAGCAGCGCAGAACCACGAACACAGGCAATGAGCTTCAGAGAGGCCACTCAACAGAAATGATGGGTCTGCCAAGAGGGGGTAAGACGGGGTGTTCATAGGCAGTATCAGAAACACCAGGTTTTGTAGCCTGGAACGAGACCTGCGCTGGGAAAGCTTAAACCTCACCCTCTTCTGTACCATTAAGGGCTGCGCTTTCTCTGAATGATGCTTGCTACATGTACTGCTGTAGTTTTGCATGGCTGGGTTCTGGTAGAGAAGGGGGGCTGCAGGGGTGGCTTCTGCAAGAAGCAGCCAGAAGCTCTCTGCAGGACCCAGACAGGAAACACCAGCTGGTTCAAGGCCGGAGTTGTTGACCAAGGCCCAGCCCATCAGTAATGGTCACAGCGCCTCTGGGAATCACATTTAGGAGAAAAAAACCCACAAGCAGACACTTTTTGCCACCAGAGGAGGGAGTGAGAAGATGTAAGAAACTGGGCAGACACCAAGGCCGGGGAGGGGTGGGGGGCAGCTGCCCCAGGTGCCTGAGAGAAAGATGCCCCAGCAGCCCATGGAGAAACCCATGGTGGAGCGGGTGTCCCTCTGCAGCCCATGGAAAAGGCTGAGACCCCACCTGCAGCCTGTGGAGAGGCCCCACGCTGGAGCAGGTGGAGACATACAAAAGACGCTGTGACCTGTGTTGTAGCAAGCCTCTGCCAGCACTTGCAGCCCATGGAAAGACAGACACACAGAGATGAGAGATCCGCACTGGAGCAGGTTTGCTGGGGCAGGGGAGGTTTGTGACTCTGTGGAGGACCAGGCTGGAGCAGCCTGGGCCTGAGGGACATTCTGTGATTTATGACTGCACCCCATAGCTGGGGCAGCTAGTGAAGAGCTGAAGCCCCATGGGAAAGGACTCATGTTGGAGACATTCCTGGAGGACTGTCCAGGGGTCCCATGGGTGGGACCCCACGCTGGAGCAGGGGAAGAGTGTGAGAAATGCCCCTGCTCCTGCGCCCCCCAGCTAAGATGGAAAACAACTCGTGAGGAACTGACTGAAACCCCCATTCCCAATTCCCTGCCCCTCCCTGTGCCACGATGGGGGGAGGAAAGAAGGGAGAGAAACTGTGAAGATTTTTGTTCATGAGAGGGGTGGGGGGAGGTGATTTAAGATCTGGTAGCCCTTCTCATGACCCGACTCTGGTTTCACTGTGTGCAGTGCAGTGTCATAAGTTAGAGTTTTCTTTCCTTTATTCTCTTTCGCCCATGACACTAACTGCAGAATGGTCTCTCCCTGCCCTTATCTAGACTCCTAAGCCTCTCCATATATATTTTCTCCCATGTCCAGCTGCAAAGGGGAGTGATGGAGCGGCTTTGGTGGGCATCTGGCCTCCAGCCAGAGTCAAATCACCACATGTACACAACGGAGATGTGATACTATTGATTACAGAGGTATTGGTTGTAGCTCCCATAGGTAAAACTGATGTCACATGTTGCGCTTTGCATGTGTGTTAGACTGGAAAAGCAAAGTTTGTTATCCCTCAACTCAAAGCACCCCCTCTCTGAGCCAAGGATTCATATGTTAAAGAATCATCCGACCTCTGCTAAATGTTCCCTGATACAAGTCAGGCCACTAAACCGTAACTTGGAACAGTGGCCAATCCCATTTTGCATTAATCTCCCAAAAATGCACATGGAGGCAGATGCCTTGTTGTGTCTGGGAATGAAAATATGCTGAAACCCTCTTCCCCTCACACAGGATTGCTCATATTGGCCTCATGTGCTGCAGAAAGCGCAGTGAGCCTGATTCCCTGGGAAGAGCTGCATTTCAGTTTTTCCTAGACTGCCAACTTCTCCTTGTTGGTGACTGACCCATAGGCTGAATGTTCTCAACCTCTGCTGCTGCAATACTCCTGTCTACATCCTGGAAAAAAAGAGATTCCTTTAAAATGCCACAGGCTCTTTATGGTCTCAAGAGGAGAAAACCAAGACATAGCTTTAACCACCCTCAGTTCTGGCCCACTGCAGCATCTCACACCAGCATTTGCAAGAAGCTCCCAAGCTGAGACTGCACATCGCTCCTCCGGTACTACTCGTTTCCTCAACACCCATGGGGAAGGAGTATGTTGAACCCTATGGTATCCATTCTGACTCTTGGGTCTACAACCAGCTCCCTTGTTTACTTTGTTTTCGCTCAAAGATCTGGCTATCAGGCTTATCCAGATAGGAATTTTTGTTTGCCGTTGTTAATGGATAACCATCATGGTGTGAGTTGTCCATACCATACCATACATGGTCAGAGTGAGCAAAAGGTAACACACATGGAGGACCTGGAGATTCTTCCTTATTCCCTTCTGCTCACCCTCTTGAGAGCCTGGATTTAGTTAGCCAAACACTGGGCTCTGACACAACACGGTGGGCTGAGGCATAACTTCTCCCATAACTAGCTCTGCTTGCTGCTAGTGAGGAAGGATCAGAGCTGGCAGCAAGATGAACTCTGAGAAGGAGAAAGGAGCTGAGGGGAGAAGGTGAGTGTCATTGAGCCCACCGTGCCTCATTGACCATTTAAATTATTAATTCTGCTTTAAAATGTAACTAATTGTAAACAAACCTCTGAAACACAATGAAGTTTGTAAGTCAGACCCATTCCTAGAGCCAGCGTCACGAGTGTCCAAACGAGGACTGGAAATGAGGTAGAGGCTGAGCATGCACATAGGGAGCACACTGAAAGAGATTCTGCAATGAACCCATGAAATGATAACCTTAGATGCAGTTCAGATCTGCATATGAGTGCAGAGGTGCCCATAGAGGTTTCTTGACAACTTCGTTTAAAAGAGAAAAAAAAAGTCAATTTACTGTGGTGCAGAGTTACGTTACCCAATTACAGAAAGTATTAAGCATCTCATCATAATTAAAGCATTTGTGTCATTTATCTCATATAGATTTTTTTCCTAAGTTTAACCCTAACTCCTTTTGCTTTATGGTAATTCTCCTGGGAGTAATTACTGAATTGCCACAGCAGTAATTTGGGGAGCATAAGAGCGTGTAACCTCAGCCTGGCTCCCTCCATCATAATGAAGATTTTGCCTGGAAACATACCTTCTTCCCTCTACATTATTTAAAATTTGACACATGATCAATAACATGAAACTGCAGAAAACTTTCTCATATGATAATTCCATTGATTTTTAAAAAGAAATAATTAAACTAACTGTTAAGACCAAGTTCATCAATACAACCTGACTCCTTTGTTTTCCCCCCTCCTGAGTAGAACAAATCAATCAGGGTCTCCTGGTTAGCATAACCAGTTCCTTCGCTATTGCACCGCTCTGCCCAAGTCTTGAAAAGCCATTTTATACCCTGTTGTTCTCTCCTTGCTCTCACATCATCCCTCACACATCCCCATGGCTCCAAATCACACCTTTCTCCTGAATCTTCTCTACTGCCTTGTATGTTCCCCAAACCCCCCATCTCCCTTCTCTCCTACATGCTCCCTCAGTTCCCCTCTGCCTGCACCATCAGGTTCCCCTGCACAGTAACGAATGTGGTTCAGGAAAGCCAGACTGCATTTTTCACAGAATGCCAAATTGCTTTCTGCTTCGATGACAGAAGCATAGGTACACATAGGCACCTCTGCTCAGAGCGTATTTTAACAACAGGACTTTACTACTAACTAGTCCTCTGCAAGGAAAAACAGGCCCCTGGTAGAAGGTGAAATGGGAAAACCTGGGAAAGCCAGGAGAAGGCTCACAGGCTTCCTCTGAAAGCAAAGCAGCTTCTTCAGAGGGATGGGCGGTTCTCATCATCTCTCATGCTCTGATGCCCTTAAAACCCATGCCATAGTTGCAATAAAACCTCTCCCCAAGTGAACTTGCACAAACCTCAATTTCTCTTTCACTTCCAGTGATGCCACCAACGCCCTCATCAAGCAGCTGGAGACTTGTGCTGCCACCGAGCTGCTCCTGCTCCCAAGTGGCTGGAGCGAGGAATTTCTTGCGAGGCAGAGACAGCCTAAACCTGTGATGGGACTGCCGACTGGGGAGGTACGTACACCACGGCTATGTGCAGCTGGAGAAGGGATTCTTTACTGTTTCTTGACAAAGGTTCGTGTAAAATGTTTGTGGGTTTGGTTGTTGGGACACTGCGGCGTGTACGAAGGTCCTAGATAATATTCTGATTATCCACCTCTGCAACAAGCGAGAAAAGGCCTCCAGGAACTCAGGTTGACCAAGGCTCACATTTACTGCATTCTGCAAAACACGCTTTTCTTTACATGGAACAACAGATTCAAAACATTAGCAGCGGTTTATCCTGAAGAAATGGCTGGACACTGTGGAAAAAACTACAGAAAATGGAGTAATGCACAGCCTAGATCAGACACCCTTGGCACAGTGGAGCACAGCAGCCCTAGCAGACCCATTACTCTCCACTCAGCGAAGTCACAAACTCTTCTTCACCGACAGAAATGTTCTTCCGCGACATCCCTAACATCTACTGGTGTTTGCAAGGTGCAGGATTTTCTTGAGTGGGAATTACTGTGTTCCTGCATCTGACAAAGCCACTTCAAGTCCACGACAGGTTACAGGTAATTTACACATCTCCCTGAAAAAGAACGCTCTTTCTGGAAGTGCTCATATTCCCAGCCATGCGTGATGGCCTGAGAAATCGCTTTCTACAAATGGTTTTATTTGAAAAATAACTTTTTCTTATATGTATTTCAAAGGCTTATTTACACTAAGTACAATTATTAACTCTGTCAGGTACATGGGTGGATCTGCAGATCAGCACACACATGTAGCTTTCAGGTTAATGTTATTTTAAGCTGCTTAGTTCCAAAATCCAAGATCTGTCCCAGGTGACATGGCTCTAACAGGTGTAATTGGAACAAGAAATGTGTTAGCAGATCAGAACAACATCAAAAGTATTCACTGGTTCTGTGCCCATGCTCAGCAAGCCTTCCCCTAGCAATGTGCACTGTACGCATCACCGCAACGCGTGAGCATCTAACAACGGCTTCCAGCAAAGATGAGCAGATCCTCTTAACTAGGTGAAACTTTATACACTAAATGCTGTAAGATCATTTACTTTTCATCATGTTTTTTTAAAAAAAATTTAAAAAAAGAGAAATATAATAAAATTCTGGCATGTCTTGGCTTCCTTTCAAGTGCCAAATTTAAACCCAAGTGCATGCACTGAGCTCCCACTAAAAGCAGGAGAGATGCAAGACACAGTCTTCTTTGGCCTTTGCTAAGTGAGGTGAAACATAGAAAAGAAAAAAAAGACAGAAAAAAGGAGCAGCTTTTGCCAGAGGTTACAGAGCAACAGAACCAGGGGTTGAAGTTGACTAACCTCCCCACATGCCTCTGACTGCATTCACTGTGACGAATTAGGGCACGCTGGGGAAAAGGCAGTGGCACCGAGTAGAAAGAAAATGGATTAGGAAGCAGTGACATTACAGTGGGTCAAAAGTTGACAATATATGAAGAGAAGACAATTGAGAGAAGAAAATTGAGAGTAACGGAGGAAAAATACTGAAAGCAACCATCAGAAAGGAAGTACAGTGCTGTGATGCAACAGCAAGCATAAATAAAAGGAGATGTACTGATGAGAGGCATTTTTTCAGACATATTAAACAGCTGATTGTCAAAATATTTTCAGTAAACACAGACATGTTGTTTGCCTGTAGTAGGTGTATTTACTACAGCATACAATGGCCTGGGCGGTGGGCTCATGCTGCGGGAAGACAACTCTCCTCATCCATCCCAGCCCCTAAGCACATTTGCAGCTGCCTCAAAAAGCTTATCACTGAGCATTAGTTACTGACTGCACTCGGCAAAAAGCAAAAGGCAGCTGTGATCCTGCCCTCAGAGTTTAGAATTACTTCAAATTCTGTATGAAAGCCATATAAAGACTTGAGGCTTGCCACAGGGCAGACTCTGCTGCTGAGGCTGCTGGCACTTACAGCATAGAGCAGAAAGATGCTGTGTTTGGCTTGGAATCAGACACCTTGCATCTCGGTGACAACCAGCAGCTCATCAGAGGAGTTCAACACAGCCAGTCTTGGACCTGGTTCCCAGGACAGAGGTGGGCTCAGAACAGGAGACTGGAATGGGCATTTGGGACAAAAAGAAGGGAATGTGGAAGACAGCAAGAACAGGTATTGTCCAACTTCCTGAACCTTATCGGTTCTTTCTGAAATTACCAAACACTCCAAGAAGTTTAAAGACCAGATGAGATGCTTGTTCCTGCTGCTGGCCTGTTTTGCATACGCCTGAACAAGGCTCAAACACGTCCTTATCCTTAAAATAATAAAAGCATTCCCCACAGGCTTCAAATAAAACTACCTCCCAACGAAACCCATCTTCTTGATCACCTAACCTCCTTCTTCCAGAGCTCTGTAAAAGAAAAATCAAAGCTGTCTGACACACTTTATTTCCCCCAAAACAGCATTTATCAAAACTTCATTTTTAAAATCTGACCGTTGTGAAACTACTGCTAAAGGGGGAAAAAATGAGGCCCAGATCTCTAAAGGGTAAAAAACTAGGGCCCTGATCTCAGCAGTTACACCTATGCATCTGGAGAGGGACTAGGCAGAGGCCCTGCTGGTGTCACTGACAAAATTCATCCCTCCAAGGGCACCAGAACAGATGGATCTACACAGCAGAGAGAAGAATCCACCCTCAAGTCCCACAACAGCTCAACATCAGCACTGATCAAATCAGAAAGAAAATGCACACAGAAAAGGTTGCTTTGCTTTTTCATCCCTCAGTACCCAAGCATTCTGCATTCCATCGCTCAGCCCCAGCACTGGAAACAGCTATCAACTGTCCACACCCTCCATCACTTCACAACTACAGCCTATGGGGATCTGCATCCCTGGAGGACTGTGTCTCCCAAGGAGGATCCAAGAGGCAGAGAAGGGGCATCATGAGCTGGGGCCACAGATCTGCTCAATGTGGTAGATCTCCTTGGGACAGTCGGCAGATAAGATGAGAGGTGCATCCTCTGTTATCACAACATCATCCTCAATGCGCACGCCAATGCCACGAAATCTCTCTGGGGCATTCATGTCATCCTCTGGGATATAAATGCCTGAAAGAAAGAAAGAAGGGAATTAAACCACACACCACTCTCCCGAACAACGCCGCTCCCTTACTGCGCTGCCACAACTGCAGGGACGGGTTTTTCAGCAACATAACATGAGTTTGATGAAAGGGAAAGCTGCTCTTTCTCCTCACTCCTGGCACTTGGAGGGCTAAGCAAGTGCCCCTGGGTGCCTACGTACACTGGCACGTTAATAAAACCTCCCGCAATTACAGCTGGCCTTTCTGCACCTCTTGCTCTCCACGCCGCGCTCACAGTGATGGTTTTAACAATGCTCTGAATAGAGAAAGAGCTGAGCATTAAATGTCAGTTTCCAGCTGACAGCTCCAAACCCAGTGATGAGCCGAAAGATTCATCGCAAAATGCCCAATTTGCAAAGCTAAGTTGTGACTGCCTGTAATTACAGGCTGCAAGGCTTGCGACTTACACTGCCAGTGACTGGTAGTTGCATAGTCATAGTAACACAGACCACAGGACAAGTGAGTCTCCCCTGCTTCTCTGCTCTGCGATTGACCTGTGCTGCTGTAGGTCAAACTCTGGCAGTCCCAGATCTACACTACTCTGTATCCTGCTGCCCAGACACTTTCTGAGAGTTTACCACAATTTGTTACCTTGTCTGAGTCTGTGAGGGAAATGAGGCTTCCGAATACTGTAGCAACTTTGGGAGGGGAATAACTTAAGGTTTTCTAATACTGTAACAGTTTTCCATTTCACCTGCGGGGGACCTTAATGCTTTGGTCTGAAGGACTAGCTACTCAAAGCAATATTGTAATCCTCAGTGTGTCACTTTTCTCCAGCGACTGCCTATCTTTTTACCTGGTTCAATGGTTATCACCATGCCTGGCTGGAGCGGGAGTGATCGAGATATGTCTGGGGTATCGTGAACATCCATGCCCAAGTAGTGGCCCACATGATGAGGGCAGTACTTTCGAACGGCCTAGCAGAAGACAGAACGAGTGTCATGGAGGCAGTTACACACAGCCCAACCTCTTGGTCCAATACAAAAGATGTGGAGGAGAGACAGAATAGTTATGTGCTTAACTAGCAATCTTACTGCCATGACTAGGTAACCAGAGGCTGTCTTGCATTTACCAGCCCTCAAAACCCAGCAGAACCTATCATGAGCATATTGCAGACTGCCTTTCCCCCTCGCTGAAAAGCACAGACCAAGCCCATCACCACCTCAGCATGTCAGGCAAGACTTCAGTTTTCGATTCACTGAGCTTTGCTGCCCCAAAACCTTTCCATCCCTTAAACATCCAAGCCCTCAGTTGCTCTCATCAGCAGACCCTGACAACCGGCAGCAGCTGATACAGCTGCTATGTCATGTGGCAAAGGGGTAGGTCTCCTGTACCACAGAGCGGATGCTGTGCCGATTTCACTCAGCAGCTACAAAAGGATTTTAATCCACCACTACAGGGTACTGACACCACCTCCCCCCGCGCCATCCTAATCCCCTTCCCTCCAGAGAGAAGCTCCTTTGACAGCAGGAATCAAAGAGCTAATTCCTTCTCTGCCCCACGCTCCTCATATTCACTGGGGAATGAGCTGCAGGCAGACCGGATCTCATCGGGCTGTGCTGCCGCCTGCCGAGAAAAACCGGCATGATAGGTTCCGTTCACAGGAGAACTTGTGCTGTTACTGCACTGACACTGTAGGACAATTAAATCTGGCAGAAATCTGTCCTGGTAGTTCTGTCACCCAGTTCTGCCATCTATTTTGTATCGGCATCAGCAGTCACACAGGTCTGCGGTGAGTGGAACCGGATAAACTTCTCCCACTGTAAAGCAATCCTGCTTTATCTGCAGGTTCAGCAATAAGGCAGACCAGTTTCCTGGTCCTGTTCACCAGGTAGCTCTGTGAATCCCAATCCCGACACAAAATGGTGCAGAAGAGGCAGCAGATGGAATGACTGAGAAAAATGGGACCTCTTGGTGGCACTGCAGATTTATGCTGTGTTAAACACAAAACTCTGACTAATTGCCTGCAGCCAGCCTAGGACTCAGAATTTTGTGTCAGTGCCAATGTCTCTACAGGTTCCTTCAGACTGTCTGTATAGCTACATCAACACTGACAAGCAATGCAGACAGGGAATGGATCTGTGTAGAGAAACAGCAAGTTGTGGCAGGTTGACCCTGGCTGGACACCAGGTGCCCACCAAGCTGCTCTATCACTCCCCTCCTCAGTAGGTTGTGGGAGGTGGGGAAATAAGATGGGAAAAACCCTCATGGGTCAAGATAAAGGCAGCTTAATAATGCAAAAGCAAAATGCTGTGCACAGAAGCAAAGGAAACCCAAAAGATTTACACTCCCTACTTCCCACTGGCAGGCAATGCACATCCACTTCCTGGGAAGCAAGGCTGCAGTATGCATAGCTGTTGCTCTGGAAGACCTAAATAACAAATCCCCTCCTGCTTTCTCTCAGCTTTTATTGCAGAGCAGATGCCATATGGCATGGAATACCCCTGTGCTCACTTTGGGTCAGCTCTCCTGGCTGTGTCCCCTTCCAGGATCTTGCCCATCCCGAGCCTGCTGGTGGAGGGGTATGTTGGAGAGACAGCGGTGGTGCTGCGCCAGCACTGCTCAGCAGCAGCTAAACCCGGGTGTGTTACCCACACCCTGCTGGCTGCACAACACTACGGGGCTGCTGTGGGGAAAATTAACTCCACCGCAGCCAGCCCCAGTACACAAGCCTCGAGGAATACATATTCACACTAAGTAGGTTCAAGGCTGGGGGCTACTTCAGCCCAAATTGTGCACTGAATGGCTGAAACACGTCTTCAAGTGAAGCCTTGTTTGAGAGAAACCCAATCCTGTGCTGAGACCAGCCCACAACATGAATTAAAGCATAACAAGTGGGGACAATTAGAAGATTAATCTTAAAAGCAAGTTCCTGAACCAAACTAAAGCCATTATCATGGCCCAAGGAGAAAACAGGAAGGGCTAGTGGGGGGAAGCTGGAGTAAAAAAACCTTCAAGTACCTTGAAGAAGTGACTGTCTGTGATGCTGCTCTTTAGGACCCCCAACTCTTTCAGTTTCTGTCCAATGAGGCTCAGCATGAGGCTGTAGATATTTTCTAGACTCACGCCTGGGGAACAGAGGCTCAGGCAGGACTTCTGGATATCCAGGACAGCCTGATATAGTTCTGCTTGGGGTTTGGTGAACCTGAAAACCATTGAGGAGAGGAAAAAATGGTATTTTTCATAGTTAAACCTCTACCCAGAACCTGGTTTTGGGACTGATTCAGTTCAGAATTGGAGCAGAGAGAGTCAGAAAGGAAAGCAGCTGGCTCCTTGTATGAAATGCCAGACAAGGCATGATTTCAGCATGCCCTTCAGTACATGGGGCAGAGGCAGGGTTTCTTAGCTGACAACCTAACCCCAAAGCAAGGTAAGGCAAAGGTTTTGCAGGAAAAAGAACAGATGTGAGCCAAAGCATACAGGAATCAAATACACAACCACAGGGACACCATGCCAGGAAATTCACAACTGAGAGACCCATGTACATGTCAACCGCACTCCTGTTCTCTTACGCACAGTCAGCCACAGCTGAATGCACAGAAGCCCTCTCTGCAGTTTCTGCATGCTGGAACAGCTGAAAATAGCAGTAATCACACAAATTCATGCAGTAATTAACGAGGCAGTGGGGAATACAGCTTCTCATGCTGAAAGATTAGTTCATATAATTTGATTACTCCGAAGAACCACTGAATGAACCATGGAATGGAACTCCTCATACAGAGATGAAACTCACATACACTCAACGCATCAATTATTTAAGAGCATCTCAAAGTTCTTCAGAAGGCTTTACTGCAGCATACCTTCCATTGACGGGCCAGGTACGCGTGATGTCACTTACGTAGCAGGAAGACTCACATCCACCATCCAGTAAGACCAGTTCACCGTCCTGGAGAGTAAGAGGAAAAACAACCACCCCGAGGGTCAGTCGGACTATTAACTGAATTGATTTCCCTGGCTGAGAGCAGGGAAGGAGATTACATATTTGTTTTCACAAAGCAGCTGCAGAGATGGGAGTTCCCTTAGCAGAACAACACTCTGGGTGCTGCTGTTTATAAATAGGCTATTCCAGTTGGAATGTTTCTCTGCAAGGTAATCCCTGACTGCTATGTTTCTCTACAGCCTGAACACACTGATTTTCAAACACTTTGGAGTAAAAAAAGACATTTTCCTTGAACTATTCTGTGCCCTGAGACAGCAGTCCTACTCCAGCAAATTACACCGGTGACTCCTCTCCCCAGCAGCTCTCTGCTAGTGACTGAGACAGAAGGGTTTTGCAACAGAAACATGCATTCCTGAGCTACCCATGAGATAGCTAACAGCTGAAGATTTAGCCTTTTCACAAAGTAGGAGGACCCAGCAACATCAGTTCTCTGACAGTGTATCACTATGTAAATGCTCTACTGAACAGCTTGTGCCATCTTCCCTGTTCTCTTCTGGGACTTCCTTGACTGCTCTAAGATCTACTTCTGAATCTAACTGGTGACAAAGAAAAAGCTTTTGGAGACATGAACCTCCAGCTCGCTTCAGCAAAACTGTTCCCTGTCAATTAAATTGCTGACAGCACAGCGAAAAAAGACAAAGGGCCAGGAACAAAACCACTGCTTTGCTCACCCTCCTTAAAGGGACTAACAACAAATATAGCAGTGGGAGCTGTAAAAAGAGTGGATTAAATTCTCTATGGAATTACACTCCATGTAATCCAAGGTCTTTTATAGAGATTCATCCCACAATCTGTGACAGTGCCAGCAGCCATAAGTGGAAGGACAAGGAATCATTCTAACACATGAAGGGAAACAATGAGCAGAGTTTCACTGCTAGCACTGCTTCCTGCCCTAGCTACTATCATTGTGTACAGTTAAGTGCCACAAACACAGAGAGGATAAACTAGTGGGGAGCAGATCCCACTCTCCCACTTAATAGACAGGCCATTAGCTACCTAGTTCAATTGTATTTTTAACTTTTTCAGAATAGCTGGTTCAATTCTTTAAATAATATATGAAATGATAGCATCTGCTCTCTTCCAAGCAATTAAAGAAGCTAAGTAACAATTTCTTGGCTAAGGGAATTCAGCCTGTGGTTTGACAATGCAGTAAGTGCTTTATGTTGTGCATCTTGTCCTCTTTAATGCTGAGTCAAGTGGTGGACCGAATGAAGTCCACGAGGCCACAAGCAGCCTTCAAGTACATTCCAAATTAGACACTTTGTTGACCTATTTGGCAACAAGATCTGTAGGAAGTGGCACACAAAGGAAAAGAAAGAGTCAAGTTTATGGGCTTAACCTCCTACTTAACAGTTTTGAAAAAAACCAAACAAGTGACAGTCATTTAACTGAGCAACTTCAACAGAAGCAACTGGAGTTACATGAGCACGCCTGACCTTGGGCGACAGTACAACAAAGAAGGCTTCCTTCTGCCAAAAGCAGCCTGTCATATCTTTTGTATGTCTGTCTCTGCAGATCATTTCAAGGCCTGCTAGCATGTCAGCTTCAAGAAAAGACAATGCTAGCGGGAAAATTTCATCCTGCATTAGGACAGAGGAAAAATATGCTCCTCTGAAAAGTGTATCATGAGGAGAGCAGTGGGGAAATGCTGCTCTGTGGCGACTGACAGAGAGCAACACGCAATTCAATATGAATTTTAGGTGAAGCCATTTATTAGGTGAAATCTCACAGATTATATACCTTTATTACTGCAAATGTGGCAAGCTAAAAATTGCTAATTGGTTACACACACTGTTCACATTGTATTGATTGGTTAGCAATTGTAATGAGTTCTGATAAGCATATCTTATAGCTCAATATCCTTAGTTTACCTTTGATGCCTAAAAGCATCCCCACACCTGCTGTTTTGACCCTCTTGTTATGGTTGGTTCCTAACATGTTCTGTTACTCCCAAATACCTTCCCGTAACTACTTCTTGGTTTAGGGTAGCCTGTACCCCGATAAAAAGGCCACTGTGTTTTGAGAATGTGATTATTAGGATCCTCTCAGCATGAGTAACTTTTCCTGTCTCATGGGAACAGAAGAATATTGTCAGAGCCTAAATCTTGAGAGAAGAGAGCTAGGCTGCTAGCAGGCCTGCTGTCTTCCCCAACACTGCTCCTAAAAATACTTGTCTGAATCTAAAACAGTATTGTCAGGAAAGCTGGAGAGGGTTCAATTTGAAGATTCCTGTTATCAAAGTAGACATCTTCATTTACCTACAGACATTGAATCTACCTCTCAACATTTAACACTGATCGTTTCCCTCCTTATTCCCCCTTTCCCATTTTGCTGGCCCACATGGAGTCCAAAATGCTTTTTGGCTTCACCAGAGCAGGAATGAGTTATTTATTGTGCCCCATGTTGCAAAGCAAGGCCAAGCAATGCAAATGACAGCAGAGGACCCCCACAGTGCCTTCACTCTGCCTGGTGCAATACCCTCTCTCTCTTGGGAGTTTAGCAACCCACCCAGCACTGCCCACTGCTGCACACAGTGTGGGAGCAGAAATGCTTGCAAAATGAAGTTGTTTGCAAGCTTGTTTGCAAGTCCTTCTGCTGCTCAGAAAATACTGCAGCAAGCGTGAGGAGGAGAGAAAGAGATTGGATGGAGCAAAGCTAATCTTTGGCTGATGATAAAATTAACCAGGGCAGGATTCCTTTCCCCTGCTCACTTGAAAGCATGTATGTAAGTGTTTTGATCTGTTTGGTCACAACGAACAGCAGCTGGGACACACATGGGGACAGTGTGTCATAGCACTGCATTGTAACTTACCAGACACCATATGGTTTACCTTGATGAGCTGATTGTTCTTCACATAGTGCAAAGTGTTTGATCTATTGCCACCAGCAACAACAGGGGGGTAGGCCAAGATGTCAGCACCACGAGCCCGGCACTCAAATTCAAACTGGAATACCAATTCAGAAAGGAGATGACTGTCAGTGCCAATTCAGGTGATTAACTGTCCTGGGGCTACTACAGTTCATGTTCTACAACTGTTTTCTTAATTTGTGCCACACAAACTGGAAAGTGAGCTCGCTAAATGGAAGCAGCCTTGAAGACTTTCCAAGAACACTGGAGTAAAAAACTTCCCCTTTTTAAGGGAGTGTTTTAAGACTGCATCTGGTCTGATGGAAGCTCTTTCTGGTGCAAGCTGTTCGATACTGCATCAAACATTCATTATGTTGTCATAAATCCAGGTGAGGGTTTGTTCTTAAATAAAATAACACTCTTAGTTGCCATAAACTTTGCAAATTTTCTAAGATCCTAAACGACAGCACAACAACAGTGGTGTTTTGCTCTCATCTTTAAAGATTATAAAGTCCCAGCATTATTACAGCAGCATTTATTTTCATATCTATGTTCATGACTGTTGAACTAAGAAGGTTTGAAAGCATGCACTACCTCGATGTCTGAGGGGAAAAAAGGCAATGTAAGCTTCAAGATCTTTACCTTTCTTGAGTGATGAAGCTGATGAAATCATAAAATTAATTATCTTCCATCTATACTCTCAAGATATTATTAACATGTCTTTTCTATAATTACCAAAACCACGTGGGAGAGAACACTCCAGGATGGCTGCATGTAGCAAAGCAGGCTTTATGATCCTGATTCAGGAGTGAAAAATTGATCTGTAAAATACACTTTAATTAAAGTAACTTTCTCTGCAAGTCAGTACTGCTGCTCAGTGGCATGTCAGCACAGGCCCATCTGTGTCATAACGCAGGGTCAAATCCTGCTGATGTTTCTCAAGCAGGCATCTCACTGCAATTCCTTACAAAATTCCTTAGCAAACGCACAGGCCAATTAGTCCTTATTTTGCAACTGAGAGGTGCCTACACTGCTTCAAGATAGCTACAGTAATTCCATGTAGGAAGAAGCTAGAGTCAAGAGAAGCAGGCTTTACAAATAGGTCTTATAACTATTTGAATTCTGTACAACAGAACTGTATTATAGAATAAGACAATAACCATATCTCTTGTTTAGCAGGTTTTGTATTTAAATACAGTAGAAAAAGATGTCCATAGCAGGTAAACCTGGACAACCACTCCATTAATTCAATAAGGGTACTGGAAGTGCAGCTTAAGAATTCCTCATACTGACTGTTCTCCACATCCAAGGAACTGCAAGAGTGGAGTGAAGGAGAAATGTGCTACAGTGAGAAGCACATTATAGACAGATCTGACATTTTTAGTTTCCTGGAAAGAAAACTAACATGCAGTGCTTCTCTCTCACCTCCAACCACAAAGTACTCACCTTTGCATACAGAAAGGCTTCATCCACTGGGGATTTGCTGGCAAACATAGTCTCTATGAAAGCCTATGAAAAAGAAGGGCTTGTCAGTTAGCACAGAGCCTGAACTTGAGAGAAGTTCTTTTTTATCTGATAGCTTTTGGGGAAGGTCTAAAATCAGCTAGCCCTGAACACAGGAATCAGAGGCAGAGAAGGACAAGCTGTGCCTCTCTTTTCTGCTTAGCTATCTATTTTAATAACATTTACAATAATATAATTGCATTTGAGGTTATCTGTCAGATTAGTTTAAAATCTGACCAATGAATTCAAATGGTGTTTGAGGGAGCAGGGGGATATGGAGACGTACAGAGGCAATGTGTTCACAAGAATCCTGTTTCCTCTAAAGCAGGATAAATGGGGAAGAAAATTGGTTGGGGAAGGAGAGGGGAAGCTGGGAAGAGAGTGAAGAGGCTACCCCTGTTCCTGAATAGATACTGCTTTTGAACACATTCTAACAGCTGCTGGCTTGTCTTTGCTGGAGTTACACTGAGAGAGAGGCTGGCAGCCCTAGCAGTCTGTTTCTTAGTGTCATGTGGAGGAAGCTGAGCCCAGCCACTGGTTGGGACACAGGTGCTCAGTAACAGATTAGACAATGCTATCCTTCCAACCAGTGTGACCCCCATCAACAGCCCTCTCCCCTTTTTCTCCTTAAAGGAATGCCCCGGTTCACCTGGAGAGCAAACAACCCCATACCTCTGCTGTCACCCGTCCCGCTATCTTCATCCTTTCAACCTCCGCAGGAGATTTGATCAGACGAAGGTTCTGCACTAGGTGTCGGATGCCCTGGATGTGCTTTTTGTTCCGACCTTTTATCTCAGCCAGGGGCTGCATGTAGTCAGAGTGCAGCTCCGTGTGCACTGGTTTGGTCAAGTCGTACCAAACGATGTTCGACTCACCTGGAATACAAACCAAAAGCTGACACAGACAAAAATAAATACAGAAATGTCCTCCCCATACTGAAAAAACTCACTCCTCCCAAACTAGACATGTTGCTGTATCTGAGAAATTAATTTCCTCTGAATTGGCATTTACAAACCATATAAACATCTTTACTGCCACAGGTTACTAGGGACCTCTTCAAGATCTGGAAGATTACCAACCCATAGAGTGCAGATTTGACAAACCCCGACTTGTATGCAAATATTGGGTTTCCTGATCATCACTGAACATAGGGATCTTGCACAGATCCATTCAGAGTTTGCAAATCAGAGCTGCACATGTGTAAACTAAGTAGCCATTGCACTGCAAGGGTGTGTGTTCTGAACTGTTCTCTCATTTAGCCTGTCCCTTCTGACGCTGTACAGCAATTTACCTTTTACCCATCACACAGAATCAGGGTCATTATCAATGACACTTCAGACTGTCCTTGGGGAACAATCGCTTATTTTAGCCACTGAGAGAAAAGGAACTTACTGAGGACAAACATACTTATCTATGTGGAAATGTATTTAGAACATCAAAGTTAGCACCTACATTTTCCCCACTGGAGCATTTTAAATGGGTAGAAAGGCCATGCTGAGTCACAGCTAACATCCACCTACGCCCTCCTTCTTTGGTGACAGTGGCCATTAGCAGGTGTTTACAAGAAGTTTCTAGGAAACTGGGCATTTATGAGAGAACATTTCCTTAGCACATCCTCCCCGCTTCTGCTTTCTTCATTTCAAGGCTGTACTGCATCTCTGTAACAGTGATTAACTGCTTTTCATGGACCTCCCCCAAGGAACTAAAAACTTTTAAAACCATTTATACTTTTTACATTCCAAACCTTCCGTGAATGAACTACAACTTAAAAGGTGTCAAAACCTCCCATCTGGCCATTTCACTCAGTGTTCCCTTTGTTTGTGAATGATGAAAACCAGCAACTGATCATTGCTACTCATCCTCTCTGTGCTTTCAATAACCATATACATTTCTCATACCTTACCTTCCATTCTCTTTTTCAAACAGACTGGGTTTGTCTAGCATGTATCTCATACACACACCATACTTTTGATCATCCTTGTTGCCCTTTCTGTGACTTTTCTGTTTTAAAAAAAATGTATCTTTTTTGAAACGAAATAACTAGAATGCGAGATGGTATTTAAGACTCCAGCATTTCACTCTATTTATCTGTGTAATCCCCCAAGCACTTGACCTTTTTATATTGTCATAAGCCTTCAGCTTCATTTTATAATGCATTTAAGTTCACCCTGGATTATAAGTATTGATGTTACGTGGTGATGTTAGATGCAGAGGAACACGTTGAAAGGACAGCAATGTATCATATTTCAAGAGTAACTCAACATCTAGCTTAAAAGGGTGAGTGGACTAACAACCTCCCTTTGTGGAGCATTGTCCAAGACTCCCTTATTCTGTTTCCCCCATTTTACAGGTATGCACACTGGCATTCACATGGATACACAAGAAATTCAGAGGGGAGGAAATCCTACTATTTTCAAAATTACATTTCCATTGGTGACCACCAAGAAGCTAAGAACTTCCAACTGCCTTCATGATACCATCATATTCCCTGTGGCTCCCCAAATTCACAACTGAGTTGGTGTCACAAACCACCTTCCAAACCTGTACCATTCAGACCCTGGAAATGACACCTCCTCTCATTCCCCCTCCATTTTATATTACCTTTCAGCTTGGCCACCAAGTGCCTGAACTCCTCGATGGTGTAAGCTTCGTCTACTCCTGTGAGAGCAACTGCCCCATCTGTGCCTGACCTGGGCCCATCCCACAACTCTCGGCTTGGGTCTCTCCGGGGCACAAAAAGTATGGATTTGTGGGATGGCAGTGCTTTGCCAGGAATGCTCTGCAGCACCAGGATGCTGTCAGGCTCCTGGAACCCACAGAGGTAAAGGAAGTTAGTGTCCTGGTGGAAAACGTAGGGTATGTCATTGCTCATGTAGTATGTGGGGTTGGACAGCAGAATCACTGTGTGGTCCGATCCACCCCAGCCATGGGCTTCTTTCTGGATCAATGACATCAGTTTGTGTCGGCGAAGAGCATATTCCACCTGTGACAATCCTGGGGTTACCTCTCCTACAAATACAAAACAAACCAGATTGAGAACTTCAAGGCACTCATATTTTACTAGTTGCACGCCTAATTCCTGCCTACTCCCTGATGCCTTTTGTGTGCACGGCTTCACTGCGGTCTCTCATCAGCTTTTCCGTTGCTCTCTCATGCACGTCTTCAGCTCCCATCCCTACAGCATGTAGGATGTGCTCATCCCCACTCACTCTGCTCCTCTGTCGTGCAAAGACAGGTACTCAACGAATCGGATCTTCTGCTACGCACTTTTGTGCAACAGAGGAAGTCACCAAACCTGGTACCTTTAGACAAAGATCCAACACAGATGGGTGTTTTCAGAAAGACATGTAAAAAAGGGGAAAGGAGCAAGTCAAACTGGACTTTGACTGCTGAAAACTGATGGGTTTTTATAGCATCTGGACACTGAACAGAAGATTACCTTCGGAGGCTGAGCATTTATTTCCCCAGATAAAGCAAGAATGTCTATTCAAATACACACTAAGTCAACCCATAAAGTAACTAGTTCTAACCCAGAAGGGGCGGATTGAGTCTTGCACATACTGGGAGATCAGGCAGAAACACAGAGGTTGCAGAGTCTAACCAGTCACAAGATTCCAGGCAGAAAGAAACCATGAACTGCAGGCTGGAGGCAAACTCCAATTAAGAAAAGGAATCTTCTCCATGGCAGGTGTAGCTTTTCTCAATTAACAATTTGGTCTTTTCCAAAGTTAAATACCATATTCCTAATGACTCTAACTAAACAAATGATCTCTTAGATGAAAGTATGCTTTAAGCTGCTCCAGTCACGAAGGACTAAGATACTCACCAAAACCAGACTGAAGTTGAAAGATCAACCAACAACAGCTCAAGTATGTATTTTATTAAATGTGAGACTCCTTAACTATGAATTAACACATGAGCCTTAATCAGTACTTTGATTAATACCCTATTGTACCGTAGATTGCACTGTCATACTGTTAAGTTTCTACTTTCATAATCTTTTCTTTCTCTTTAATGTGTCATGTAGTGACAATTCTAGAATAAAAACTGAAATTTGTCTTGTACTGTAAGTGGATTCTTGCATGGGGGGTGGGGGGGTGGAAAGGGGAGCGATGGGGGAAAGTTCTATCCAGAATGTTCTGCCTTGACAAAAGAGAATTTTTAAAAATCACATATGTTGTATTTGCATTAACTTTACATCCTTTCAACACTATACATCCCCAACACCTATGTAGTGCAAGTATTTATTTTTTTAAGAAAAAAAAACAGAACGACCAAATTTATTTTACTCTGTAGACAATCTAGAAATTACAGAGGTCAGAGAAACTGGTCAGTGCAATCTGACCCCACATTTCTCCAATATTATGTTGCCAACTTCCTATGGTCCACTGCATTCCAGCCATCTTTCTATCTATCACAAACAATTCAGTGAAGTTTAGAAGCTGCGGTGGGCTGAAACATGGGAATCCGATTTGTATTCTGGCTGCAAGGTCTGGAAACTCTATTTGCCTTAAAGGCATTTGTTTTTTAAAACAATAATTGAAGTAAATAGTGTTGTATTATTCTAAAGAAAACAACACTCCTTTATTAAATGGAAAATTGCTATGGGCATCTAGAATTAATCTTGTGTTTCAGTTGTGAGTGCTTTTAAAGCGTCAGCCTCATTTACTGAGCTGTTAATCAGTGCCCTGAGCAGCCTGATCTAATACTGAAGTTAGCTCAGCCTCAAGCAGAGGGTGGACCTCGTGAGGGTTTCTTCTGACCTGCATGATCATTGCAGTTAAACACGTAAATGCATGGTTATATATTCATCCGTTCTGTCTGTACACCTACTGATGGAAAAAGAACACAGAACCACAATGTTTTGCTGGACACATTCTTGAATATCTTTTTACTTTATTTTTTTTAAATTGAATCCCCGTCCTCTCACACCTACACACTCATTTTCATTTATCTCATAGATAAGTGCACATCTTTCATCACTACTGTCTAACTCTATAGTGACAAGTCTCTTCTCTTCCTCACGGGTGGATACCCTTCTTAAGGGGGCATGTTCTTTAGACAAGTGGCCTCCATCTATCAATAAACCTGAACAGTCTCCTTTTCCAAATGACACCTCTATTTTGTCCCTCACGAGACACTGGGTATGAAGCATTCTGGCAGTGCAGCTTGCACAAACATTTCTCCCTTAATATCAATTGCATGTATTTGCAGGACAACAAGTTTGTGGAAAGTCTGCAGTACTAAAGTCAGCAGCACCGAGCACTCCGTGGGAAGAAGGTAAAAAGCTATCATGTGAAGCCTATTTTGGGACTCAGTATCATCTCAGCCAAGAAAATTAGCTACTAAATAGAATCACTGCCCAATGAAAGTAATGATAAACAGCTGAAGCCAGGGACACCTGTACGATGCAGCAAATCAATACTCTTAGACATCTCAGCAAAATAGAGAGTATCAATGATTGGCTCACACAGGGCCTGAACCTAACCTGGTTTGAGAAGGTGTGGGTGTGTGAAGGGGCTGGGCTGGCCCAAATACCGGTTTGGAATCTTCTTCTGCTGGGCAGGCTGGATGGAAAATCTTCGGCGAACACAGGACCTGCACACTAGGGAAAAAGAAATGCAGCATGTCAAGGTGAAAGCCCTTTCCAGTTAGAAAACTGCAGAATTATACTAGTCATCTGACTCCTAGCAGCATTCACCTTCTGTGACATAAACATCCCTCCTGAACTTCTGTTTGCTGTCTACTATAATAGTTTATGAAACAATGTGCACACAACTCGACTAATGCTCTAATATTCATCAGATCAGAAGACATTAGCACAGGCTAAACTTGACAACCCAGCAGGAAAAGCCAGAGAGCTAGGTCAGTTGGCACATCCCAATTTCTTACACTTGGGTGTCCATGATGCACTCGGCACTCTCCCTCCCTTGCTTCCCTCAAACACTGTGGGGTTTGAAGCACAACACCTCTATGTTGTCTCTTCTTGACTATGTCTTCAAAAAATACCACTCATCTGGAACAACTGTGCAGTTCAAGGCCTTTCCTGTTCCTTTTTTTTTTTTTTTAGTAATAAAAGCCACAAAGAAACCACAATCAAATACCACAGGTTAGTATAGCAATGTGATTTTTTTCACACCCCCAGTATGGAAGATACTCAAGAGTCACTATTTATGTATTTAAATTACCTGGCAGTAGCATTAGCCACAATGAAAATAGCTCCTCAGAAGCATGCAATTATGTATCCTGCTTCCAAATCCACAGCCAGAGCAGACAAGTTTTAAAGAGAATTACAAATGTGTGCCTTTGGGAGCTGAGGGTTTCCACAAAAAGACAAAAGCTAAAATTAAGTATCGTCACAGCCTTTTCCAACTTAGGAATTCTCAGTCACAGCGTTTTGCAGCTGAAGACTTACTTATGCCTGGATATAAATCACTAGACACACAGCAGTGGATGCTAATCTGTTTCCCTAACATCTGCCAGCTGATGTTTTGGAAACTGGTTCTTTTCTGTCACTTACCATGTGTCTGCTACGAAATCAATTCACACTGCCATAGCATGGCACTGGGTTCTTAGAACAGATGATAATCAACTCGTCACAAGCATAAGCAAGTACAACCCAAGCAAAACAGCTGCCTGCCTTTCAGGGCGCTGAGACTCAGGAGATTTACAGCAGAACGTATAGACCGTGGCTTTTCTGTGGGAGCCAGCATGATTAGCTGCTAATTGAAGATCACTTATGCACGACAACTGATAGTCATAACATAAAGCGTTCACTGTGTGATGACTGACTGGCGTAACAGTCTGGAGACACAGGCAGTGAAATCTAATTACATCTTTCTGTGCAGTTTACAAAGTGTTTTCACTGTTTCTCCCCACATACACAGAAGACAAACTGGACAGCGTGCACCGAGACAGGAGAGTACAACGGGCATTAAATGAAGCAGCATTTTGAAGACAGCAAGCAGCTTTCCACATCGTTGCTTTATTTTTCAAATGATCCGTCACTCTTTCCCTGGGATTCAGCCGTGACCGGGGCTACAACTGCGCTGCCTTCCCGCGCCCCCACAGCGACCGGAGGCGAGGGCGGCCCCTGAGCGCCGCCATGGTGCCGGCGGCAGAAGGGTGGGCTCTGAGGGGCCATAACGCGAGGCGTGCCCTGGACAGTCAGTCACCAGAGCCCCGGGGACGGAGGCAGCCGCGGGCCCGAGGCCGGACAGGGCAACGCGCCGAGCGGGGCCGCCCCGGTCAAATAAGGCGCGTGGGGGGAAGAGGAGTCTCTGACCTGAGAAGCCGCGCCAGC